>CM076573.1:416603399-417203399 GCA_034641835.2 Pinus albicaulis | reverse complement strand
GATCTTCAACCAACTTTTCTTGGTGTTTTGGATAATAAGCATGGGATTCATGAGTTGCCTTTGATAGATTCTTAGGAGGCCAATTTGATCGTATGAAATCAAATGACTCAAAGAACAAAGGTAAAGATCCTACAGGTTTATATTTTTCTTCCATTTCAGATTCTGTGATTTCAAGATGGCTGATATATTCTTTAGAGCATTCCTCTATGTTTTTATTTGCAAATTTCTCATTGGGCACATTTTGTTTTTTACTCTTGCCTTGTAATAGTTGAGTGTGTTCATCCCAAGGAAGAAGTGTAGGTTGGTTTGAATAAGCAGTGTTAACCTTAACTTTGTGCCTTTCTATTTTCCTGTCAAGTAGAGGCATCAGTTTGCTGAACATATATACCAATTTTTCCAATTTTTCAACTGTGTTCTCACTTGGATCCATCTTTATTTACCAGAAAGAGTTACTATGTCCTTTCAACCAGTCTAAGATTCTCTACCAGTGGAGTCTTTTGGTCTATTGAGGATTGTGGAGTCGCCAAGTGAAAGTTTTGAACTTTTCTGACCACCATCAGCATGATTTGGATTGCTTAATGCATTCCTAGGAGATTTCATAAGGACTAATGGAGTAATAGGACTACTGGAGGCTAGAGGAGTCGCCAGGTGGATTTTTTAGTTGTTTTGAGGGTATATGTGTATGGTCCACCACCAATACTGACAAAAAACCAATATAAGGATTTTTTTGGGGTTTTATGAGTTTTTATGCAGCCCTAAGGTTTACAAGAGTGTCCTATAGTTGGGCCATCATTTTGCTAGGATGGTGAGACAACCAGATTCTACTCTTTGGACAACACTTAAGTTTTCTAGCTTTGACTAAGACTTTGAGAGTTACTAAGGTGTACTTAGACTGTCACTAACTCAGAAAGTCCCACCGTGATCGCCATTATGTTAGTGAGCGGTGGGATAAGTCTACAAGATAGTATTTTTAAATGTTTCTAAAGGTTTAGGGAAGTCTAAGTTTATTTATGACTCAGGCCCCACCATGATCGCCATTATGTTAGGGTCTCACGATTTGGAAGATTGGCAAGCCAAATGACAGGGTAACATCAAAACAACTTTCGAGCCCAAGGACCTAGCCTTCCTGGACTCAGAGAGGGCTCTCTCTTTTTGTGCAAAGGATGTAAACTTGTTTTCTTTCTATGTATCTGATTTTAGGCTAGTTGTTAAGTATGTTTTGGTTTGTTTTAGGTTTTTTTGAGGGAGAACTGATCAAAGGATAACTAGATCAAAATTTTGTCAGATCAACTAGGCTATGGGGTCGATAAGGTTGAGACTGCCTCAAAGGGTGGACAAGGTATATTGCAGGGCCGATTTGGTTGAGGTAAAATGGATTCTTTAGGTGGAATGAAATGATATGGATGGAAAATTTGTGAAAGACAAAGAAGTTTTAAGCACAAATAGTTTTACAGCAAACATCCATGTGGTAGGGCTAACCATTAAGCACTATAATGAAACTCAAACTGAAAGATGCATAAAATAAACATTCAAGTGATACATAGAAGTATAAGACCCTCTAACTTTAGGAAAATCACCTTCAGACTTTGGGGAAAACACATAAGACAGAAAAACAACTCAATTTATGAAGAGGGAACTCCTAAACATCATACTTGAACTATCGGAAAATTTGAACTAAGATTGTAGAGCATAGGCAAAGGGCAAGATCGAAACAAGACCTCTTTGGTTCAACGATGACAATCAAATATTCAGAGAAAGGTTTCAGTGATGGGGTTTTGGATAGCTATGAGTAAGCAGGGCATACTGTGAATAATACTAGATAGCATACATAATAACCATTAATTAAATTGATAACAAGTTCTTAGGGTATCAAAGAGCAGTTAAGAATTCTTTGACATAACTAAGAAAGAAGAAAAACATAGAATCTGTAATGAAATCAGGAAACTTGAGGTGCCTCCATGGGCATGTCTCAAATCTATTCTTTATTGACCTATAGCAAGCAAGAAGCATGAAAAAATGTATGATAAACTAAGGAAAACATACAGATGAGGAACACTATACCATTCACCAAGCCATGGAATCCTACAAATAGTCCTCTTCCACCATCCAAGACAAACAAGAAATCATCCACATCATGAGACAAAGTAGTTCTTCAAAGCTTGTAATACCATGTATTGCTTTATAACATCAAGTTCAGCCTCTTGATACAATGAAATCTCTTGGAATATATAGGCTAAAGAGAAATAAACTATCCAAGAGCATCTAGAAGGTCATTGGCCTATTGAAAATATTTGATTTTGTCCTTGAGGCTTTGCAAAGCCGAAGGCGCAAAGTATCTTCAAAAATATCTATAAAATGCTAAAAAAGGAAATAAAATTGACTTTACATGACTGAAAAGTGCTAAAAAAGGCTTAACGCACATTTGGATGAGCATCTTCAGAAATTTGCCTTTTTTGCCAAAATGCTATAGGAACGTAGCAGCAGAAAATTTCCTGTCTTGTAGACCACTTTTGAGGGACCTCTCGATGTCAAAACGAGGCCGGTGATGGCTCGTTGGAAAGCCCTGGATGTTTAGTTTCTGGAACTACTTGATTTTTCCCAAAATGATCACTAGAAGTATGTAAAAAGGTGGACTGAGTGGAAAAAACCAAAAAAGGTGGCCATTGCTGATATGTGAGGCAGAAAGTTAAAAAATCACTATTTTTTGCCTCTTTGGGGGACCAAAACACCTCCTTTGGGTCTGAAAATTCGTGAGTAGCTGAAAAAAATGACTTTCATGAGCTGAGGATGCTCCTAGCACCTCTGGCAGCACCTTGAAAAATGTGCAATTAAGGCCAAAAAACACAAAAAACAAAATCATGTCAAAATTTGCTCAATTTTGGCGAGCAAGCCCCTTATGGGTTCTTAGAAGCATGTAAGGAAGCTGAGGCCAATATTTCAAGCCTATATATGCCTTTCTCCACTTTTGGAGGAAGAGTCATGGCCCCTTGCCTAGGAGAGGTAGCTAGCACATGCTCCTGGCTGTGTTGAGGAGAAGAGAGAGGAGGTTTATCTACTTGTACTTGCTCAACTTGGTCTTTTACCTTGCTGCCTCCTTCGAAATGCTCACTTTTTGGTGTTTTCTTTCCATCATCATTGCTTGTTTGAGGGATGTCATGTTTCTCATCATTAGTGTCTCTTTAAGGACTGTTATGACCCTCATCATCACTGCTTTGGCTGCCACTTTGTTTGTTTTCTCAACTGCTATGCTTACTGCTGTGTTGGCTGCCATTATGTTCCTCTTCCTCACTGTTATGTTTAGACTCTTTACTTTGTCCCTCATCATCACTAGTTTGCTGCTCATGGTCACTGCCTTGTTTGTTCTCACCACTGTTATCCTCATGATCATTGCCTTGTTTGTCTTCATTTCCTTCTTGAGTTGTCAAAGGCTCAAACCTATTATGATATCCACTCCTGCTGTCCTTCTTTGGAGGCATCTTCACTTTCTGATACCCTTCACTGACTTACCAAAACAAGACCTTGAAATGTACTGAAAAATAGACCCCTTCTTTGAGCACTGCTTTTCTCTTTAGTCGGCAAACAAGTATTTGTTAAATGAAAACAATTTTACTTCTCCAGCACTGTGTTTTGAGCAAAGAGGCCTTTAATAAGATCTATTGGTGGTTTTTTGAAGACAAGTCCCCTTTTTTTTTTTACACTAAAACTCTTTCTCCTCAATCACTGGCTTTTCTAAAATCACTATTTAAAAGGTGAGAAAACCCCTTATAAACTATTCAAAACTCTTTTCTAATCACTGCCTTTCTCTTTCTTTAAATAAAAAAGGCACTCTTGAAAACCACTATGTTTTTCCCCTGGAGTAATCTTTGTTTCTCTTTGATGATCTTAGCAAGCAAGTTCTTTTTGGATGAAGATTAGTTTGTTTTTCTGAAACAATATCTTCTATGTCACTCAGTACAAGTTTTTAATCTGAAATGATGGGTCCCCCTGCTTAAAAATAAGCTCTATTCTTTACTCAAAAAAGGCCCTTTAAACACTGATTTATGTCTCCTTCTTTAATCACTGTCCCTTTGTCTCTTCAGCAAACATGATATGTTTGAAAGCAAGTTGTGTTTTCTTAAGGCTGGCACACAAAATTCTATGACCTTGAGAACAGGTCCTTTTCTCTTTAGCATACAATGTTTAGTTCTGTAAACTGTGATTGTCCTTTTACAGACTTAAAAAAACAAATATCCCTTTAAAACTACCAACAAGCCTTTCTTCCTTCATCATTGTTTTTATGTTTCTTAATGAATATGACAGTTTTGAGAGCAACTGTGTTTTTCTTAAGGCCGGCACACAAAAACCTATGACCTCGAGGAAATGTTCTGTTTACTTTTAGCACACAATGTTTGGCCTCTCATTTGCTCCTATGGAGGCTTGACAAACAGGTCCTTTACAAATTAACAGATATCTAGTCCTTTTTTACTGATCTTCTTCTTTAGAATTTGTGATTTTCAAACATATATTTAAATCAAAACTTCTGGTTAACACATATAAATACCTCTTTGTATGTCTTTAGCTGTAGTTGGAGATGAGTTTTTTGTTGAAAATTTGACTTCAACACCTTTGAGGGCTCATTTTAGTATTGGCCCGGGCTGGCAGAAACCACGTTCAGGAGTGGTTGCTGGGTCGGGCAGGCCTAAACAGGAAGAACGCGCCGCATTCAGAAATGGTTGTTGGGACGTTCAGAAATGATTGTTGGGCCATTTAGAAATGGTTGTTGGGCCATTTAGGAATGGTTGTTGGGCCATTCAGAAATGGTTGCTGGGTCGTTCAGGGATGGCACGGGCGAGGCAAATATGGGCCGGGTCAGGCAGAAAAAGAGGGCGTAGGCGATGGTGTAAGGTAAGTAGTTTGCAGAGGCAAGGAGAACATGTTTGAACAGAGGCCTGGGTGTTTTGGATGAGTGCAAATATGCAATGTCGCCGCGTTCAGATGGGCGCCAAGAGCTACACAGGTGTGTCGCGCCGTTACCAAATTTCTTCTAAGGAAGCCTACGGGCGCACCGCGCGAAAATATAGGCATGCCGCGCGTTGAAAAAACTACAAATGCTCGTGTAACTCGTTATCTTCCTGTGAAGTGTTGGCATGTTGACAAATAGAATGTGTTGCTCGAGCCCTTTTATTCTTCAGGAGGGTTTAAAACCTCTTTTATAAATTTCAAACTTCTCCCCTTTTTTGTTTGCCTTAGCATCTGTTTTGAGACAAAATAACTTTGTCCCCTTTCTTTTTTTAGGGGTTTCCTTTTACCAACTACTTTACCTCTTTAAAGCAGTCTTTCTCAAAAATACCCCTTCAACTAATTATTAGCCCTGTGAGACCTCTTACCATTGACCAAGGTTATCATTAGAAAATTGTCTCTTGCAAATATGAATGCCTTTGTTCCTAAATATGCTTGTGACCCTCTGCTCATTACGAAGGAGGTCATGTCATTGTAATTATCTAAGTTTCTCATAATCACTGTTAGGCCTTATGCTTATGATGAAAGTGGCCTCTTTCCAAATACTCTTCCGGGCTCTTGCTTTCATACTTAGATTTCCAAATTTTTATAACTTTGAGGCCTTGTATTCAGTTTGTAGGAGGTTTTCCTTAAAACTAAGACCTTGTCTTTATCATCTGAAGTAAGATTGCATAAAAATCACTCCTGCAGCTTTTGAAAACCTAATATGCAAATCCACTTGTTTATGACGTGAAGGAGGTCTTATCAGATGTGTTTTTCTCTGCTTCTTTGAAAAGACCGTTAGGGGTAAGCTATGTTTTTGTCCATTTTTCACCCTTGAAAAAATTCAAACAAATAGTCCCTTTGTTCTTCATAAAACTTTACCTGTGATACCTATCTCCCTTAGCATTATGTTATTTTGAAACTCTAGCCAAGACCTATTATGATTTGTTTATGAAATATTTCTCTGTCTATATTTTGGAAGAGGTATTTAGATAGATGGTAATGGTATTCTCCAAAAATGTGACCTAATATATCACAGTGAAAGAGGCTCACAAAAAAATTACCACTACAGCCTTTTGAAACCATTATGTATCCACTGTTTGTGAAGTAAAGGAGGTCCTTTATATCAGTTTGTAGAAGTCATTTAAACCCAGGTTGGTCTACCACTTTACCACTTAGATGAGGGTGCTTTTAAACCAAACTTCAGCCTCGGATTTGTCCTTTAAAGGAGGCTTTCATCAACATAAGAACAGAGGCCTTTTAACACTATCATGTCAATGTTTTACTTATGATGTAACAAAGGCCTTCAAACTATGAATTCTTATTGTCTCACCACTGTTCTTCAACTACATTTTCAAAAGAAAACATTCTCAAACATAATTTTAAACCCTGCTATGCATCTTCTGTTCATTCTTTGGAGGAAAAAGCACCTAGCAGCCATTGAAGTTTCTCAAAAACATGTTTGACCCTCTGCTTACTAGTGAAGAAGGTCACAACAATGTGTCTTCTAACCCTCTGCTTTTATATGAAGGAGGTTTCTATGACTGTGTGTCTAACCCTCTACTTATTATTGAAGGAGGTTATCTTTAACTCAGGATCTCCATCTACTTCAATCACTGTATCTTTCTCTGTATGTTTGTTTGAAGAATGCCAATAGGAAGCAAAGTGGAATTTTACATTCATTATTGATAAAATCACTTGAAAATCATGTCCTTTTTCTTTATGAAGCCTTGTCTGAGATGTATATATCCCTTTGTAAAATATCACTGTGAACACAAAATCAGAAGAAATGTGATTTGTACATGGAGAGTGTTTGCTTCTAAATATCATTGAACTGTCTTTTCCCTTGACTGTGTTGTCAGAGGTTTATTGAAATTGCCTTTGACTACTTTTCAAAACCCAGGTTCAAGGTAACATAAGAAGCAGCTATCTTCTTATGCCCTACATGACGATGCCCTTCGGAAGATTATGAAAAACTGCTTTTGAAGTAGATTATGGAGAATTCCTGATTAGCATCACTCAGTCTTTTGTGTTCATTTGACATGAGGAATGATCTCTGCTCTTCAGGCAACCTTTAAATTTATAACATGTACACTTGCTGCTCTTTATTTTACATCTCTTCATCTGATCATTGATGGCAGACCTTTTCAACATGAGAGACCTGTTTGAACTTGTCTTTTTGCTCTTATGTGCATATTGATCATCATTCAATTACACCCCTGTAGAGATGTAAAAAAATATGCTTTTGAACCTTGGAGAACTCCTTTGGTGTTTCATGGGGAATTATGCTTGATCTAAGCATATTTCTTCAGACATTGAAAAACCTTCTCTTCTTGAAGTCTGAATCTTTGTTGAATTTCTTCTGAAAATAGACAAAGCAACCTCTTAGTGGTGTGCGACCTATGGATAGAACAAGGATTGTTTTGCAGACTAGGAAATAATTCATGGTTGACTGGTACTAGACAGAGGATTTTTTGGCCTAGGATATCTTAGCTAAGGAAAAACTCCCTAAACACCACTATCTAACTTAGGGACAATTTTCATAGATTCTGAGTGTTTTCTTAGGCATGATCATATTTTTCATATGACAAGATGATCAAGGATAGAGTAGCAGACAATTTGTCAACCTTTGGATAGTGAATGGCATGAGAAACAAGGGTAAATGATAGCAGATAATCATAGCTATGACAACTATAGACAGGGAGACTTTGCTGAAGTGAGATAGGACTTGAAAATTGAATATTGTTCTCATCATGGACTGATAGGGAGGGGTAGGAGGAAAACAATTTGTTTGGGGTGTTTTCTAGATGAAAAATTGACAGATTGAGATTATCTTCTAGAAAACTCATCTATGGAATCTAGTCATCAAAAACATGTAAAAAATACTGATGAATAACACTGTCAACATGTTGAACATGATCCTTCCAAGACCTGTTGTAAATTAGTGTATCATCAAAAAATACTAGCACAAATTTTCTAAGGAAGGGTTTGAAAATGGAATTCATCAATCCTTGCAATGTAGAAGGTGAATTGGTAAGGCCAAAAGGCATGAATAAAAATTCATAATGACCCTCATGAGTTCGAAATGCTGTTTTCGGAATATCTTCAGTCTTCATTCTAATTTGATGATATCCTGAACGAAGATCCAACTTGGTAAAATAAATTGCTCCATGTAATTCATCCAATAATTCATCAATCACAGGAATGGGAAATTTATCTTTAATGGTGAGCTTATTGAGCTCCCTATAATCTGGACACATATGCCATGATCCATCCTTCTTGTGTACCAATACTACAGGAGGAGAGAAAGAACTTTGACTAGGTTGAATTATACTAGACTCTAACATTTCTGCAATCATACGTTAAATTTCACTCTTTTGGACATAAGCGTATCTATAAGGCCTGATGTTTGGAGGAACACTTCTTGGAATCAAATGAATAGCATGATCATGATCAAGAATAGGTGGGAGTCCCTTTGGAGTTTCAAAAACCTTGGAATGATTGTCCAAGACTTTTTGGAGATCTGCAGAAATAGATGATTTTGATGTTGGAACTTCTAGTGAGCATAATTGTGAAATTATGCCTCATTGTTCTTTATTTAGAAGATTTGTCATGACATTAGAGCTTATTATATTTCCCGGCTTCCCTGCGATACCCTGTAATTCGATTTCCTTTCCTTCTGAAAACAATTTCAAGAAAAGTTCTTGAAAATTAAAAGCTACCGTCCCCAAAGATTGTAACCATTGTACTCCTAGTACAACATCAGCACCTCCCATAGGAATGGAAAGCATTGGACTATTCAATACATATTCCCCCATGGTTAGCTTGATATTATGGCATTTTCGAGAGAAATTTATAGTTCCTCCATTTGCAACCATCACTTGACATTCTGGTGCTAGGTATAGGAAACAATTCAATTCCTTGGCTACCTTACAATGAATAAAATTATGGGTACTACCTGAATCAATAAACACTATTACATTTTTCTTCTTGATATGTCCTTCTATCTTGAGAGTTTGAGGAGTGGTAATTCTTTCCAATGCATTACACGATATGGTGGGACTCATTTCTTCCTCTTCTTGGGTTGGTTCCTAGTGTATATCCTCTTCTTGTTCATTTTCTTCTTCTTCTTCACAATCTATGTAAAATAATTTGTTCTCAGCACACTTATGACCTTTAGTGTATTTTCTATCACAACTGTAGCAAAGCCATTTTGCTCTTTTTTCTTCCAATTGTTGTGGTGTCAACCTTGTAGGTTGTGGAAATCTAGGAGTAGCAACACTTCCCTCTTTATAGAAGTGAGTGGTAGGCTTCCTTGTCGCCATAATTTTACATTCAATTTTTCTTGCCAACCTGAATACCTTCTCCAATGAATCAGGTTCCAAAACGTGAACTTCATGTTGGATGTTATTCTTTAAAGTACCTATGAAGAGATCAATCTTGTGTTCCTCTGGAATATCAGTTACCCTTATATTCAATTTTTGGAAGTCCTCAATGTGCTCCCCCATTAAACCCTTTTGTTTGAGATTTATCAGTTGGCTAAAGAAGGTGTTGCTCTTTGTATCCTCATAATGTGCTATCATTTCCTCTGTAAAAATTGACCAAGTGACAATTTTTTTACGGGAGCAAAGCCATCGATACCATACAAATGTATTTTGTTTTAAATGTAAAGTTGCAATGCGTACCTTTTGTGTGTTTTGCACGTTATGGAGATCAAAATATTGTTCCATCTGTAGTATCCATGTTACAGGATCCTTTCCATCAAACTTCCTCATATCCATTTTTGGAATATGGTGGTTCTTCCCGCCAACATTATATTTTATGAAATCATGATTAACATTTATTTTGTTCTCATCATGAGTTTCCTCTACTATCTTTTCACCATTAGGAAACATTTTTTGTATCAACTTTGTCAAACCTTCCATGTCTGCTTTTAGATCATTCTTCATGTTTTCCATTTTTTCATCGATCTTAGCTTCCATTTCATCCATCTTAGATTCCATGCCAGCTTCCATGCCATCCATCTTAGCTTCCATGCCATCCATGCCATTCTTCAAACCATCCATCTTATATTCCACGCCTTTCTTCAAACCATCCATCTTAGTTTCCACGCCTTTCTTCAAAACTTCCATGTCATTTTTTGTTGCTCTTTGCGAGAGTGAAATTTGTTGCACTTGCTCTTGTAATTTTGATATGTCATGTTGCCATTATTCATCTTCAAGATTCATAGTAGAGCTTTCTAAAGGCTTAATGGGTGTTGAATTCTTTTTAGGGGCCATTTTAGAATCCAATACTGATATCTATTCTACAATATGCCCTTGGAATCAATTCAACTTGATTCTTTAAACAAGACTTATGCAATTCGAAAAAAAAAATACACACCTTTTACTTGCTTTTGAGGAGCTTGATATTGAAATTGAATTATATCTATAATTGCGGATCCTAAATATCTGAAATTCAGCCTGTATTAGCCCTCTAAAGCTTCTTTCAAATGCCACAGGTCTAATCTGATTTGGATTCTTCAAGGTAAATTTATGTCCAATCTCCCACAATGACCCAATTTTGGACTGGTTCAGTAGAGCGAACTTGTATGACTTGCCACATGTCACTGTTTCCTCCTTTGGCTCTGAAATTGATAGAACAAAAACTACAGTCCGTGTAATCACCTCCACTTTTTACGGAATTCCAATCTGATTCTCAGAGAGAAAGATATGAATATTTTTCCATGATCAGCTCTTTGAGATGAAATTCAAAAGCCTCAAAAAGCCCTAACTTCCACAGATCATATCTCCGAAAATATTGCGAACCAATATCTGAAATTTTTTGATGATGTTCCTCAGAATTGCAGCTTCACACTCTAAAATTTCAACTTCTGAACCTTCGTAGAAAAAAATTTATTACGAAAATACCACAATGACCTGTTTAGGTTAAATTCAGGAGCCTGCAAAATTACCTAACTTGCACAGATCATATCTCCTAAAATATTGCGAACCAAGATTTGAAATTTTGTGACGATGTTCCTCAGGATTTTGGCTTTGCACTATAAAAATTTCAGATTCTAAACCTTCGTAGATAAAACGTTATATTGAAAATTCCACGCTGACCTGTTTGGAGCAGTGAAACCCTAGAATCTCAAAGCTCTGATACCAAATGTTGTGAAACCAACTCCAAAAATAGAAGAAAGAGATATCAATGCCTTAGAAATAAGCCACTTTGAGGGGGAAACCTCCAATACATTACATGAATGAACAATTCTTGGATGATACAAATTACAAAACCTCCTTTCTATATATAGGAGTCCATGGGGCCACAATGTAATCCTAGTGGGCCACAATGTAATCCTAGTTGACCTAACAATAATAATTTAAGGGCACAATAATAACAATATGGGGGTTACAGGGGTACAATAATAACAATAAGGGGGTTACACTAACAATAATAAGGGACTATACTAGTAATATAGGGACCTAACATCTACCCAGTAGTTGTTTCACATAAAGATTAGACTTTTTCAGAGCTTAATTTGCAAAGTTAGTGAGCCAAACAGTAGATTTTTCTTTGTTTACTACGCCCAACGCACCCTTAGTCAGGGCACGGTGCTTTGCAGAGCACTGTCTCCCTTCCAAGCATGCATTGCAGAGCACTGTCTCCCCTTGGAGACTACGATGGCTCCTGAAAGGGACCAAATACCCTTGAATTTGACTTTGAACTTTGCCTCAGTTTTGTTTGTTGAATTGTTCTGAAAATTTTGATGCTCAATTGACCAGTAACTCTATATATTTCTTCTCCTTTGATTGAAAATTTGTTCAATGTTGTTTTAATTATTTTTTCATTATTATTTACAAGTTGATTTCAAAGTACTTTTTATGGTTGCATTAAGAATAGTTTGCTTTCGAAATAGGAAATTGTCGTAAAATATTCATTTCCTTGATAGGATAAATTGTTGTTGAAATCCTCATTTTCCCTTCAAAAAGAGAATTTTTTTTTTGTATTCTTCATTTCTCGAAATTAAAAATCATTTCGATTATTGATCTAGTGCACCTAGTTTCTTTTCTGCATTCATAACATTAAGGAAAATGAAAAGAAAAACTCGCATTTGCATGTAGGATTGTGTGTTTTTTTGCAAAAGGAACATTAGGAAATCTGCATTTAATTTTTGATTCATTGATTTTTCTTTTGTTCATTGATTTTTTTTCTCACAAATTATTTGCTCTCTTTCTAAAAAACTAGCGTTCTCTTACCGTAGTAGCTAGGTTCTTCATTGAAAAAGCTGAAAGTGAAAGTTTGTTTATCATTCTTAGCTGCATTTTAGGAATTTTATATACATCATCATGGTGAACCTGAAAGGAAAATTGTTAAGCAAGATCAACATAAAATAAATCTCAATTTACTTAAAAACGTATTGGAACATTAACGATAACATTTATAAGGTCTAGGCTAGAGACGTGTTCCGACGTCATAAAACATAGCAGTTGTCGTTAAATTTTCTGTGATACATTCCGACTCTGATACCTCACTCCATGTACGTAAGTATCTCGTAGCTCCTCCATGTACTTTCGGGTATATCGGGCGGTGTTACAGTACGATAAGTATAAAGGGGTGCTCTCAGTGTGTGGTTTCGCATAAGACAGCGCTAATACGGACTTGGGCCTCCACGTACCTTCGGGTATATTTGGGAGGACAAATTTTAGGTGCTATACATCCATAGTGAACCGAGTCAGCTACCCTAAAATTGTGATACACCGAACACAACATTCAGGGAGATTACCTGCCCGTACTTCTTGGTTCACCAGGAGGTATTCTGCAGTTCACAGTTTCTTGGTAAACCATTTTGCCTAGCATTACCCTCTTTTTGTTTATTTGTTTTTGGATAAAATAAATCAGTAATCATGGAAGAACACAATCCTACCCCCCATCATTCACGTATATTAGCTTTAAAACCACCTTTACTGCTGGAAGTTAGTTTTGGTAGGCAAAGGTGATCACAATTTGCCGAATCAAGTAAAATTCGTACCTCTAGCGAAACATCATCATTTAAACCAGAGTTAGCTCAAATTGTTTCCACACATCCTAGTTCATCTATTGTTGTCAAAACAGAGTCTTCACAGCTACCTGTGGTCACAATCCATTCAATCGCTGAGACCATACCTCCTGGACCCGATGTTTTTCAATAAAAAATTGATCCAGATCCTGTCTCTTCTTTGCCATCAAATCTGAATCCTAAACAACCGGAAGTTGTTCCTACCTTAGTCACTCCACAAATATCTGTAGCCATTGAAACTCCTATATCACACAGTCAACCATCTGAAATATATTTTCGGCCTAATGGTGAATTTCTTCCTCCTGGTTTAATCGTGATTGAAGAAATCCCACAACCTGATACACCTTTAAGTCAAAACCATTTTGGGGGAGACCTTTACCTGTAACAGTCTTTTCCTCAATCATTTCCATTTGCTTTTGTTAATCTCATTGCCATTCAATCTCCCATTTATTTCACAGATTATACATTTGGTCATACAACCATGTCTGAACCAACATCTTCGGTTGGGTTTGTTGTTTCAATTACGTCAGCTCCTACCCTCGCTACTCCATCGATGTTCACAACCCCACCAGAGTCATATTTGCATGGTGGCCCTTCGGTCCCAACAGGCTACAAATCATTCTCTGGCACTTTCTCTGGTCAATATTCAAGACCATGGTTGTTACCAATGTCATCATCTGGTGTTTCAACTGTTATTCCTATAGTCAGTAATGAACGACTTGAATCATTACATCCATTATCAAGAATATCAAGTCAGTCCTTATCGGTAAATTCCTTTAAGTACCATATCAACTGGACTCCCAGCATTCGGGGAACAATATTTTCCATCTTATTATCCTCCCTATGCTGGGGGGCAACCTATGGTCACCCAATACAATAGTACTCAGTCACATTTTAGTCAAAATAATGTTGACATGAATGTTTGTCAATGGCAGCCCAATCTGCCTATCCAACCACAAATGGTTGTCCAATTGTATCAACCAATTCAACCTATTACACCCACTTCAATACCACTTGTTAATACATCTATACCCCTGTTACAGAATCAAAATCTTGTACATAAACCTTATCGGGTGATTTCTTCAACTCAATATCATCAAATGTTGGGTCCACAGACTCAAAATCCTTTGGTTAATTTACAACAAGCTGTATCAGGATTTATTCACAAGATGGTGTGCCATTTTATGGGGTGTCACAAACACAATCTGGTTATACATATCAACCGAATCCAACTTATACTAATTTGGGTTGTAAAATTGGTGGACAGAATCCTTCGTAGCCACAGGCGCAAATTCCTCAAACTTCATATCAACAAGTACCATATCCAGGTTTTGGTCAACAGAACTCTCAAGAGTTTTCCATGCAAAACAACCCCTATCTGGGTTAACAACATCAAATCCCATATGCTGGTGCTCAAAGACCTATTTCCCAAGCAATTCCATCTTATCCTGGCTATGCTCAACCTAACCTTAATAAACAGTTGCATTTTGTTGCAGCCTTGGAATTACTAGATTTAAATCGATTAACCAATGATCCTATTAATTATGCTCCTTGGTGGCCGGTGATACCACATAAATTACCCTCCGACATTCCTAAATTCAATGGAAACCCTCGAGAAGATCCATCAACTCATGTTATGAATTATTGTTGAGTCTCAAATCTGCATTTTTCCTATACACCTTTCTAGACCTTTTTCATTCACCTGAACCTTCTAAGTTGTTAATATCATTGCATATTAATTGTAAAAGAGCATCTAAAATGGTTTTTAACTATGTTTTGCGTCTGCTGTTTGATTTAGATTTTTTCTGATTTAGTCATGAATCTGTTACTTCCGCAATTACGCAACTTTCCTGGCAGCCTATTTCATTTTAGCCCAAGGTTACAGTGTCTCCTTAAAAATGTCACATGGCAGCCGAAATGATGTGGACATGGATCGTGTCCTATTGGCTCGGGCAAATTCACCTAAGGAGGCTATGGTCAAAGGTGGCCAAGTGGAAGTCAACCGTAGAGTCCCACGGTGACAGGACTCTGTTTCTCATCACGTGAAGATTTGTATGACCGTTTCTAATTTACGGGAGACACATCAACACCTGTACACGGCTCCATAAGCCGAATCCAACATCCACTCTTCATAGATTTACTCCTCACTGCAGCCATGATGCTGGATCTTTGGACGTGATGGTTTACGTGTCTCTATCAGCACAAAATTTAGGGAATTAGTCATATTACCTTTGTTATAAATAACGCGTTTGCATACGCATATTAGATTAGCCTCCATATAGCTCTGTAATGTAATTACGTTGCCACTGTGTCGTAATATCATCTCTCTGTTATGACTTCATTTTAATATATAAGAAGACTCTATTTCCAAGCGTAATTCGTATTTGAAGGCTGTTGCCCGAGGCTGGTGCAGAGGGCCCCTGCACACGCTGAGGTTTTGTGCATTACTGTATAGTTTCTTGTTTTATTTCTTTAAGCTCATTGTGCCATAAGTCATTCACTACAGAGTGTGTTTACAGTCACCTTCTTCAATATTTATGCTTCATCTCCGTTCATAATATTTTATGCTTTACATTTTATCAGTCTATAAATCTTCATGTTTTATGTTGCAATTAATCGATCGTTGTTCTTGATTGGGACAAATAGCAGTCTTAGCATTTGTTATCTTTTGACCACGTAGGTGGAATCAATATTATTCTCGTCGGCTAATTTTATTTTTCTTTTGTTTTTGTTTAATTCCAGCACTGCTTTGTTTATTTCAGTCTTGCACATTTGTTTCAGTAGTTAGATTTAGATATATTAAGCTGCTCATGTCATTTTCAGTTACCTCCGAAAGCCACAGCTGGACTGATGGTGAGGGATTGAAGTATGAGTGTAGTTTGATATTAGTTTACTTTCTGCAAGTTAGATATATTAAATTGCTCATGTCATTTTCAGTTACCTCCGAAAGCCACAGCTGGACTGATGGTGAGGGATTGAAGTATGAGTTTGTAGTTTGATATTAGTTTACTTTCTGCAAGTTAGATATATTAAATTGCTCATGTCATTTTCAGTTACCTCCGAAAGCCACAGCTGGACTGATGGTGAGGGATTGAAGTATGAGTGTGTAGTTTGATATTAGTTTCTTTTTCTGCAAATTAGATATCGGGTTGCTCAAGTTGTTTATGGTTACCTCCGAAAGCCATAGCTGGACTAATGGCGAGGGATCAGAATATAAGTTGATGTAATTTGATTTAGATTTACTTTGTTGCAATTCTTGGATTTCTTTAAGCATAGTTTCTTTTGTGTTTAGACAACAACAAGGATAGTTTGGTTTTCATGCTCAATAGTTCACTGTTTGATTTATTAGGCTAGCAACACATTTTCATTTCCTTTCAAGTTTTGTCATTGTATGTTTCAAATTCCTTTTGAAGTTTGAAGTTGGTAAATCATTATAAAGGATATCATTGCCTTGAACAATCATAACCATACTTGTTTTTATTTTAGAATTTCCATCTCACATTAGAAAACTAAAAATGACAAAAAAATAAGAAATAGGTTATCTTGCACATATAGTGTGCCACACTTCATCAGTTTACGAATCCCGGATTGATAAATTAATGTAGAAATTTAGGACACACTAAATTGACCAAACACTTATCAATGGTGTGCCCATCAAATTCCTTAAATGATGATTATGTTAGATTACGTCTTTTCCAGCGAACGCTCACAGGTCTGGCAACTAAATGGTACATTGAATTACCTAGAGCTTCTTTCGAAAATTTCACTGCCTTGGCTATTGTATTTTTGACCCATTTCTAGTTATTGATTAGATACGAAACTGGAACAAAACTCTTTACCAACTTCAAATAGAGTAATTATACTCACATTTCAGATCATATTCATGATTGGAATCGTCGTCGACGAATGGTTAAGACATTTGTTCTTGATCAGCTCCTTGCTGAATGGTTCATCAAATCCATGTTACCATCTATAACAGAGGATGTGGCTAAAGGTGGGGTGGTCACAGAAGATAAATTTATCGCTCGTGCCCAGTATTTAGACTTGATTTATACTCAGTCTTTCACACTCTATGAGAAAATCCCAAATGCGCTGCAATCTAATTTCAATGTTCCTCCTCAAATAAAGGACTCTCATGCCAGAGACGGCTTGATATGCACTACAAACACACACAAAACTGCTGCATCTAATCCTTCTCCTACTTCCGAAATTAATGCTGTCTCATTTGAAAAAGGAAAAAGTGATAAGCAACCAGGAAGTAAGAAAAAGGGGAAATCAAATAAATAAAAAACTTCTAACCCGCAAGAATGATCATCTGATCAACTGTCAGGACCATGAAAACCTCGTTATCCATGCATAATTTGTAACGAGGAAATTTTTATTAGGGATTGCCCTCACCGTGCTGAAGTCTCAAAAATCATCAAGACTTCTCATGCTCAGCTGTGTTGACAGACCCATTTTGAAATCCAGACACAAATTTGGTTGCTACGGATCCAACTCCTAGTTCCCAAGTGTTAATGTTATCCACTACAAAACCTTCACAAGATATTTTGGTGTCGATGTGAAATAAAGACTATGGTAGCTGCACAAAATTATAATATCGTTGAATATTTGGATCAATCCCCTTCAGCTATGTCTTCTCTTGAGGTATTACAAAATTGTCCCTCCCAGAAGCAGGCTTTATTGTCAGCCATTGGCGGAATTTATCCGATTGATTCTAATCTTGTCGTCTTTAATCATACGGGCTATGTGTCGCAGCTACCAGCAGAATTGGGATTCTCGATCCAAGTAAATGTTCTCAATCACCTTGTTCATTGCACTCTTATCGATGAGGGAGCATATACGTGCCTTATGTCTCTAAACTGTTGGAAGTCACTTGGCTCACTCCGATTATCACAATCATCAACGACATTGAAGGATTTTGATGGAAGAACATATAAACCTTATGGTATTATCAATAACCTGCAAGTTGAATTAGTGGGCAAAACAGTAAGTATTGATGGTGAGGTTGTTGATGGACCCCTTACTATAATATTTTACTCGGAAGACGATGGGTATATGAAATGACTGCTATTATTTCAACATATTTTAGAATGGTTGCCTTTCCTCATAAGGTTACTATTACAGTCATTAATCAATTATCCTTTTTTTCCTCCACTTCGCAGGTAACTGGAATCGTTCTGTATATTCACTTACCCCAACTAGAAATCCAGAACATTGGTGTAGGAATATTAAAGGATTCCACTCTTATGGGAACCTTTGCATTACCACCACCCGCGACGTCGGCAGAAATTGCAAGCATAGAGACCTCCTACATGATCTCTTCTACTCTATCTGGCTTAAGGAAGAGTACGGGTGATTTTGATATTTCTACGTTGGATGATGTTTTACCGCTCAGCCTTATTGAGCTACAATAGAAATCAATCTATTTGGCTTTGGCGGCAAATCCGAAATCAGCGTCGCCGAGTGTTTGGGTTGATCGTTCATTAGATTTTGGTACTCCATCTGATCCATTTTCCTCAAAATTTTTGACAGATGAAAATATTTTGGAAGCTATGATGTCAGAAGGAGAACCATGGGAATATTATCACTGTCATTCTCATCTTCTAGATTACGAAGAAAATAATCTCAGTGAACTATATCACCCATCCATTGAAACTTTCTTTTCAAATTCTTTTCTGATGAATGCAATTGAATCTGAGCGAAATTTATCAAATATTGAAGAAACGATTTCTATCGATATTTTGACTAAACCTGGCGTTGTAGAAAATATTCATGTTGGTGTATCTTGTTCTCCATCAGAACTTGATTCATATCGCTCTCTTTTTCGTGAATTTCATGACGTATTCACTTGGTCTTACGAGGAAATGCCAGGCATAGATACTAGTATAGTTGAACACACTATTAATATGTATCTTGATGTAAAACCGGTGCATCAATGGCTTCGACTTGTTCATCCGAAGAAAGCTGCTACCATCAAAGCAAAATTTGAAAAGCTTTTGTGTGCTAGTTTCATTTACCCTGTTCCGCTAACTGAGTGGGTTTCCAATATTGTTCTTATTATGAAAAAACAAGGAACCATTAGAATGTGCATCGATTATCGGGATGTTAATCATGCTTGTCCAAAAGACAACTATCATACTTCCTTTATCAACCAAATCATTGATGATTGTGCTGGATGTGAAATATTTTCGTTCATGGATGGATTTTCCGGCTAAAAACAAATCAATATCCACCCAGATGACCAATATAAGACAACATTCATCTATCCCTGGGGCACATTTGCATATAGGAAACTTCCATTTGGTTTAAAGAACATTGGGGAAACTTTTTAGAGAGAAATGGATTATGCTTTCAACGACATCAAGCACATTGTTCAACCATATCTAGATGATTTACCAGTGCATTCATGAAAACATACTAATCACCCAATGCATTTGAGAGCCATTTTCTTACGATGCCGACACTACAAGATACACCTCAATCCGCACAAATGTGTGTTTTGTGTTGGTTTTGTTCGATTTCTCAGATTCGTAGTCTCAAAAGAAGGAATTTGAATAGACCCACTGAAGGTACAGGCCATTCTTGATTTTCTTGCGCCATCAAACTTACTTCAGATACAGAAACTTCAAGGGAAGGCTAATTTCCTAAGAAGGTTCATTCCAAACTATGCCGAAATGGCTAAAGGATTTACTTGATTATTGAAAAAGGGGGTTCCCTTCCATTTGGACCAAGTTGCGCAAGCTTCTTTTGATGTTGTCAAGGATCATCTTGTCTGAGCGTCATTAATGTATCCTCAAAATTATCAAAACGATTATTTCTTATATATCGCGCGGCTGAAATGACCATTGCTATGGTTTTGGTCCAAGTAGAAAATGGAATTGAACATTCGATCTATTATTTGAGTCGTAATCTCAATGATACGAAAGTTTAGTACTTGTACGTGGAAAAGCTTGCCTTGGTAGGTGTTCAAGCTGTCCAAATATTTTTCCATTATATCCTGCTCCGAAAAACAACAATAGTTTCAGATTGCAACCCCATGACTTACATCTTATCACGTCAATTTCTGGGGGGGAAATATTCAAAATGGATTGTCATTTTGTAGGAATTTGATTTGGAATTTATCAAATCCAAGTCAAAGAAGTATTATTTTTGGCTGAGCTTCTCTGTGACCTTCCCTGTGATAGTACTACGACTACGTCGGAACCATCTATTCTAGACGAGTCTTTGTTTCTGATCGAATCATCTGATCCCTATTATGGATATTTCATCGTTTATCTCCAAACCCAAACTTTTCGACTTAATACCTCTCGCTCTGATCAGCGACGTATTCGATACCAAACCAAATATTATCTGATCGTCGAAGATACACTTTATCATCATGGTGTCGATACCATTTTAAGGAGGTGCCTCACTCATGAGGAGGCCGAAAAAGTGTTAAATGATTGCCATGCTCGGGCTTGTGGTGGGCATTTATCTGGTTATGCTACCGCACAGAACATACTTCGCGCTGGTTACTTTTGGACTACTATTTTTCGAGATTTTATCCTCGCTGTAAGAAGTTTTCATGCATGTCAGATTTATGATCATAAAATCCACAAACCGCCAATGCCAATGCATCTTGTTGTCTCTGCTATACCATTTATGAAATGGGGTATCGATTTCATGACCTGTAACCCTCCTTCATCCAGGGGGCATGGTTATATTTTTGTCACAGTCGACTATTTTACCAAATGGGCCAAAGTGATGCCTACATTAAATAACACAAGACAAACAATTGCATTGTTTTTCTTCAACCACGTCATTGCATGGTTTGGGGTCCCACAGGCTATAGTTACGGATCATGGGAAGCATTTTTGCAACCATATGATGTCTGAATTGATAGCTAAGTTAGGATTGTCGCATGTTAATTCTACTCCTTATTATCCAAAATCAAATGGACAAGTTGAGGCTATTAACAAAATTCTTAAATGAATGCTTCAATGAATTATCGGAGTTCGTAAAAGGAACTGGAACTTGATCATATACTCCGCCTTGTGGGCATATCAAACCTCAGTGAGAAACGCTACCAGATTCACTCCTTTTCAATTGGTGTATGGTCTGGAAGCTATCTTACCAATCCAATGCGAAATATCATCATTAAAACTCATGATAGACTTGTTACCTGACACCTCAGAAGAAGAAGTGTGTCTCCTTAACCTCATCCATCTAGATGAAACGCGTCGTGAATCCCAATTGGCCAACGAATCGCATAAGAGACGTATAAAGGTGCAATATGACAAAAATGTACAGCCTCACATCTTCTCAGAGGGCGACTTGGTCCTTCTTTATGACCAAGAAGCTGATGTAATAGGTACAGGGAAATTTGAGCCATTATGGCATGGCCCCTATATTGTCAAAAGAGTTCTTGCTAAGGGTTCCTACAAGTTAGTTGATTACGATGGAATTTCATTATCACAGCCTAGAAATGGGTTGTATTTGAAACGTTACTATGCTTAATCATGAGCGTAGTAATTTTTTGTATTATATTGTTTATATGTTGTTGATTTGCATTCACTATCTTAATTTTTTTTTAGAGTTTTCTTGACGTTAGTAATCCACTTTACATTTTATGGCAGATGTCTAAATCTTCAGAACCATTTGTTGGATATGCTGATGGTGCTATTCATAGTACGCAGAATCTATCCTCTACAGCGTGGGCCATTTTCACTCCGAATGGTGAGTTAGTGAGTTTTAAAGGGATTTGTATCGGTATATCGACGAATAATATCGTTGATTAAAGTGCGTTGATCGAACTTCTCTCTGATTCCATTTCATTTGGTATTAACCGCATAATCATAAGGTTAGACTCACAACTTGTGGTACTAAAACTTACTAGTATTTATACTATTAGAAATCCGACACTTCTTAGATTTTTCCTAAGAGTTAGACTTTTGGAAAGACATTTTGATTTCATTCAATATCAACACATTTCCAGAAATTTGAACATTTTAAATGATTCATTAGCTAATCAAGTTTTAGACAGACATTTGTGACATAGGTAAATGACGGAGCAACCGCATCCAACAATTAGGAACCCCAATTGTGTGTCGCTGCAGTCACATGGGAAGCTATTCGATCTGGTAATCTGGAATCCCAAAGGTCAACCCCTCTATATGCTGTTGGAGCTTAGCAAGAGTCTCATCCATATCAAGGTCCTGAAGGACTGCTCTCCCGACAACCCTCTCTGCTGGAGCATTTGATTCGCGCTCTAGTTCCTATACTCGTTGAACGTGACCAATATCTGCATTACATTAAACATTTAGTTTACTCTTGGAAAGAAATCAAAACACAAAAAAATTGTATAAACCTTATAAAAATAAAAAAAACATGGTCAAATCATTCTTACTTATTGCACCCCATTGAGCGTCTTCTGGTAAAACTAGATCTGGATCTCCTCGGAAGTCGACGCCTGTGTATGCATACTCATCGATGGTGACGATCTGTCACCGGAACTAGGCGAAGAATGTAGTTGAGAACACAATGGTCGATTGGCCTGAATGTCGACCCATGAGTTCTACCCATCTCTGCATTCGAGGATCTCTAGGACTGGATATATCCAATGTTACATGTTGTGGTTGCATCAGTGGAATCCGTTCCAAAGAAAAAGAGATAAGGATGGAACCATAACTGAAATTTTTTTTCCTTCCTCCCTTTGCTTTATTCAGTTGTTCCATTATTTGAGATAGAACAGCTTCAGACCAGTTGAATATTGTTGGCTCTAAGCACTCTAGCGCATACTGCATATACGATCTGTTCGCTACATGGAGTGTAACGGTACCAGCTAGTTTAGCGATCGTGAATAGGATGGTTCTCAAAGGAAAATTCCTGACATCACAGATTTTTATTTTTCACTATTTTCTAGGTTCGAACCTCGGATAGCAATACTGCATAACATAATCCCTCACTGTTTCTCCTCTAACAACAGATCCTGTGAGTGAAATGGGCAAACCTCTCCTCGAAAAACTTGTGAGAAAATACACATCCTCAACTGTTATGGACAACACTTGATTTTTTATGTGAAATGCCTCTATCGCTGGATCCCATGCTCAAACAAGGAATTCTAGGAGTTCTATTTGTTAACTCATTCTCGACAATTTGAAGTACTTAAGTAGCCTGCAATATCTTAAGGCTCTTACAGTACCCGAATCATTCAAGGCAATCATATCTTGTTCTTCATGTTCTCTTTCTCTCCATGTAATCATCATTATAATCCAATGGAATCCTAAAAATAAACCATAAGATCCATTAGATACCATTCATTGCAAAACACTAAGCAAATTTGGACACAGCATGAAAACCAAAAACTTCAACTATGCCCAACGCACTCCCTGGGCTGAGACAATGCATTGCACATGTAGGTACACTTCACTGTACCTGCTATGCAACGTAGGTTTCGACATTCAGGGGTGCGTTGCCCTCAATTTGGGTAGAATTTAACCCAGGGGCCTCAAAACCCTAAAAAAATGCAAAGAATGGTAATGAAATGAATACTGAAAGAAAGAGGAGGTTCATGCTACTAGCCTGGATCAAACGACGATGAAATCTGTCCACAAAAACGACTGCAATCGACGACTGAAGTTCGGGGGCAGAATCAGGTTCAGAGCTCCAAAATACAAATGGTAACTATGGAATGGTAAAAATGAATAGTGAAACTGCTTTATATAGTCATTTAATTACTTGCAAGTTAAATTTATTGCTATGACTATGGTTTTATTACATTTTATCATGAAAGAGGTATTTTTAATCCATTTGATGTTGTTCTGAACAAGAAATACAATTGACGAATAGGTTAGTCATGCATATTTATTTCAAAGAAAGACTTGACCACAAAGCATACTTTTTCTCCTTATTTTTCGAGCTTTGTTAAAAATGAAATAGGATTTGAAGCGCACTTTTATCTCTTTTTTGAGCTTCGATAACAGCGAAAAAGGAACCCCTGGAGTCTTCTTTCATCTCTTTTTAGACTTCGATAATGTGAAAATATTTCCGAGCACTTGTCATTTCGAGCTCATTAAAGTAAATGAATTGATATCTACTCAGTATAAGTTTAACCCTTTTCTGAACTGAGATGGATTATTTACGAAAAATGAATACCTTGGTTAAACATGACCAAAGAGGTTATTTTAGATATTATTTTACACTTTTTCGGAGCTGAGAGACAAATTTATGAAAAATTACTTTTGGAGTCCTCTTTCGTCCTCTTTTTCAGACTCTCTAAATATGAAAAAGGATCGGGCTATCACTGTCGTTAAGCTCGTTAAAACATAAAATAGCAACGGGCTTGTCAATCATGGCAAGAATCTAGTTTCATTCATCGCTAGACTCGTTAAATTATTAAATAGTGATACTTTATTCGCCCGAAGGGTTGAATTATAGATCAAGAAAATGTTATCCTCCTCAAGCTTGTTAAAAAATAAAGAGGTATTAGTCGACAAATGACTAGGGAAAATTTGGGAAAAGCAAGTAAAGTTTCTTTTTGGTAGCAAGTCGCTCTTGAACATGACACTTCTTTCACTCCATGTCCGTGACTGTTTGGGTTGGGTAATCATCTTGACGGTTCATTCATGCCTATGGTTCATGATACCTTCACTTCAATTTTGGGTCAATGCTGCCAACTCATCACAGTGTCACTGATATGTTCAAGAGAAGTCATCCAATGATTACGAACACATCCATCTGCAATACTCATAAACCTTCATTTTCATGACCGTCATCCATGAAAATTTCTATATCAAGTCATACCCTTGTCTCTGAAATCAGTAACTCCAGTTTTGCAATAAGGTGACCTCCTATTGACAACAAATCAATATCTATGAATTTCACTTAGAAACTTTAGATTCCAATACCATGAGGCTTGTTACAGCATCAACAAGATCCTCGCTTCCAGACTTTTGACCGAAAGATTTTGTTTGGTGTTCGACATCAAATCATCTATTCATGCCTTACGAAATGTACTGCAGTACCTTGAGGGCCATTGAAATTAATGGTGGTTCTCTCACCTTTGTTAACAACTCACATCATTGGCTGGTAATCAAACAATGTCTTTCCATGTTTGACGACAAATCATATATTCGCATGGCTAGACTTATACCTGAATGATCGAGTGAATGAGATAAGAAGACCTCGGATCTAGTTTTAGCCATTCGAGCTGTGATTTCAGGATTTTTGTACACATCATCTGTACGGTGACCTTACATACATATTTTCATCCAACCATGGGCCTATATCTGTAGGCGTGTCTGCATCTAGGCAACATTCCAATGTAGATGACTTTCTGAATTATGTACATGTTATTAGATTGTTTTATGTGCTGACTATGGGAATGCCTACCCTCATCAATTATGATCAATAGTGGATATATCATGATGTAATGTATTTTAATATTGATGCAGGTGACCGTTTTGCTTTTTTTCCAGGCTCATCACAGTGTAAAGCATCTCAATCAAATGTTCTTATTATTTGGATCTCATGCTTTAGGGGGAAATTTTTATAGGTCAATTTGGGCACCATTCCCAATGAACTGGTTAACTGGGCACCATCTCTAGGACCGATGATCAAGGGTCTATCATTTCCTAACATCTCAATTGCTATATGCCCTAAGACAAGAAACAACATAAATCAAACAAGACTTTCATCAAGCAAGGGTTTCCATGGTTTGAAGCTTATTATTTAACATATGAGAGCTCACCAATGCAGGCTCTAAGGGGCCTAAGTGCATTGCAGATGTAGGTAGCCCCATTCAAGGCTTCTCTGCAGAGCACTTCCCGACATTCAAAGGTGCGTTGATCACATTGGGAGCGAAATTCTCATTGTTTCGGAATCTCCACTTGGCCAGTGTCTTCTAGAAGGGTTCACATGTGTCAAGATTAGGATCCAAGTGTCCATTTGACATTTACATGAGTGGAAACATGTCTTTCATATTTTTGGAATGTTATTGATTACAAAACAACCTACATTTCATCTATAAATTGAACACAGATCTAAGTGTTTGAAGAGGAATAATTTGAGTAGAGAAATGCTGGAGAATTTTCAACAGAGAGTTTGATTTGTGGAGCTGGTGCTAGAGAGATTTATGCTGTGATGAGACTTGGGAACTCTACTGGAAGGTCACTTCAAATCAATCACTAGGTTGTAACCTCTCCTTCTATCATCAATAAAGAGTACTTCTTGTTTTTCCCTACATGCATCTATGTTTACTTTGATTTTCCATATTGCAAGATCTTGGTTGATGAATGTAGTTTATGCTTAACTGATTTAGCTAACTAGCTTGAATAGATATATGTATTATTGCATCTTCTATTGTTTCAGTGTTCTTTCTTGCAGGAAGCATTCAACCAACAAAACTGCTTGAATTTGAAGTTGTAGTGGAAGCGATAGAAAGGCGCCATTTGGAAGTGATTGAAACAAGTAAGCGTCCAATCCTCTCTGTGTATCTGTTTTGAGTTAGGAGAAGCAGTATTATAGTCTTTCACCTGTTGTTCTAGGCTAACACCTGCCTAGGGAAGCGTAATTTATCTGTAGATTACAATTCTGGCCCAACAAGGACGATCCGAGTACGCACGTCACCACCTTTCATCTATGGTTTGTTTCTAACTCCATGGTGGATGATAGTATCCGGCTTTGAATTTCCCCCCACACTCTCATAGGCAACGTTGCCAAATGGTACATTGAGTTACCACGTGGAACTGTCAACACTTTTGGCTCCTTAGCTACGAAATTTCTTAAGAATTTCCAATTACCTATGAGATATGAAACCGGCACGAAACTCTGAACCTTGTTACCCCAAGACACCGCCCCCCACATCTCCGATCACATTCATGAATGGATACATAGGACGAGGTTGGTCAAAGCGCCAATCCCAGATCATCTCTTATCTAACTGGTTTTGTGAGTCACTCTTACCAACCCTAGCTAAGGACATTTTTCTGCCTGGTGTGATCATGGAAGATCAATCCATTCGTCATGCACATCATTTAGGTTTGATCTATTCGCAATCTGGCATGCTATATGATTTACTCCCCCATGCCCCTCGTAATTTGAATCTTCCTGCTACTCAGAAAACTTGAGCACACACCGATGGTCTCGTTGGTGCAATCTTCGGCGTAGCCATATAATAGCCTAGTGGGCAAACCTCCCAGCCATCTTCAGCTGCCACCGCCCCTAGAAAATCGACTACTCTTCCTACCACTGAGGTAAATTCTGTGCAATTTTCATAGAAACCTAGTGGCAAGAACAAGAAGAACAAGAAAAAGAACTCTTCTTCGGAAGAGTAGTTGGACCATTAGAATAATCTCAATCAGAAAAACATTGCTAAGACCAAAAAAGGAAAGGAGAAACCCACGAAGTTTCCTTGCAGAATCTTCGCAGTGGACCACTTGACATACAAATGTCCTCAGCTGCAGGAATGCACAGATTTTATCACAAACAAGGACTCTGGGAGGACACCTGCCATTCTTCATAATCCCTTCCCTAATCCATAGCAGCAACAGCAACACATGGCTGCAAACCCACCACAAACCTCGCAAAGGGGCAATGGTGGTGCACATCCTTCCGGTGAAGGATCATCTTCCATTTATGGTGTAGAGAGTGTTGAACTCCAAACACGAACCAAAATCTATGGAAATCCTATCAGTGATACTCAGGAACCTGGTACCAGTTCGAATCCACTGCCACCCAATGATTTGCATATCAAAAGGCCTGTCGCCGACCCCGCGATTCGTCCCCCCAAAGGGACACTTCGACGCATAACTCATAACACCTCTGCACATGCTGCCCAAAACTACAACATTGTAGAAGATTTGGCGCAAGCACTGTTAGCTATGTTTGCTCTCGAAGTTTTTCAAAATTTTCCAATGCAAAGGAAAGCTCTGCTTTTGGCCATTGGTGGAATCGACCCCCAGGATTCTACGCTAGCTATATTTGACATGGAGAAATATAAACCTCGCCTCTCACACCAACTTGCATTCCAAGTGCAGGTTGTGTCAAAAGGGAGACCAATCCATCGCACTGTCATAGAAGAAGGTGCTTTTACCTACGTTATGTCAAATACTTGCTGGCTCGCATTGGTTTCTCCTACTTTGTCTCCACTGTTGACTTCCCTTAAAGCTTTCGATGGCCACACTTTCCTCCCAAAAGTAAACCTTTCTAGCTTTCCCATTTTTCTTAGTGGGAAAACAATAACGGTGGACATAGAAGTCGTAGATCGTCATCTCGACTATAATCTATTGTTGGGTCGCAATTAGCCTTATGCAATGACTACCATTGTTTCTTCAGTCTTTCAACTCATCCTCTTTCCATTGGATGGGAAAATAGTCACAATAGATCAGTTATCCTTTTGCACCCCCGATTATTACACGTTACCAAGTAGCATTGTACCCCTAGTAGGAGGCATTCCTAACTTGTACGTCAATATTGGTACCGGTCTTCTGAAGGCATCTTCCCTGATGGGTTGCTTTCCTCTCCCGCCGTCTGAGGTTCCACATATTATTGCAATGGTATCCACCACTTCGGATGGCTCTATCAATCCATGGATCCTACTGGTGCCTTCAGACATTGATTCATATGGAGATCAGATACTTCTATCACTAGCAGAGTTGGCTTATCAAGCCATCCAAATTGCATCTGAACCATCCACAGCTTTGGTTCCAACCAATGGTACCGACTTCCTGCCCATCACAATTCTTTCTACAGATCTCCTCGATGAAGTCCTACCTACGGATGCAGCTATTCAAGAGGTCATGTCTCTAGAAGAACGACCTTGGGGCGAGTTCCATCATCGCGCTTCGATGTTCGATTCAGACACGATAACTACTCAAATCCCATCTTTTGACCCACCTAAGATCGTTCCCTCCATTTACACAACTGCTCAAACTATCGATTCAAAAGGGAACATGGACAATATTTCTAAGGCTATGCTCATCAATATCTCGGTCAAAACAGGTATCGTAGAAAACATTCATATTGGAGAAAATTTCAATCCCAAGGAAATTGCACACTTCACATCCCTTTTTAAGGAATTCCACGATGTCTTTACTTAGTCTTATGAGAAAATTCCCAACATAGATCCTTCTATTGACGAGAAAGAGATCAAGAAATTCTGAGCGTTCTTTTTATGGTATTTTTCTCACTCATTAAACTGAAAAACCTTGAGTTCTCTTCTTTGGGCTCATTAAACTTACACGAAGAAGCTCCAAGTGTTCCTTTTATGGTATTTTTCTTTCTCGTTAATCCGAAAAACCTCGAGTTCTCTTCTTTAGGCTCATTAAACTTACACGAAGAAGCTTTGAGTGTTCTTTTTATGTTATTTTTCTTGCTTGTTAATCCGAAAAGCCTCGAGTTCTCTTCTTCGGGCTCATTAAACTTACATGAAGAAGATATGGGCATTCTTTTTATGGTATTTTTCTCGCTTGTTAAACCAAAAAACCTCGAGTTCTCTTCTTTGGGCTCGTTAAACTTACATGAAGAAGCATAGATCTTTCTTTTTAGGGACTTAGTCTAGCTTGTAAAACTAAAAAAAACCCTAATTTTCCTTCGTTGGGCTCGTTAAAATACCACGACAAAGAAATATGAGCCATTCTTTTCATCTTTTTCAAAGCTCATTAAACAGAAAAAGTAACCGAGTTTTTCTCCGTGGGACTCGTTAAAAATTCACGGAGAGAATCGAGTTTTTCTTTGTTGGACTCATTAAAATTTCACAAAGAACATTGAGTTTACTTCATCTCCTCGTACTCATAACAAAATGAGGTAGATTTCCATTGAACACAGATTTATCACTTTTCTAGATTCAATGGACTAACTCATGGAAAATGAACTATTTTGGGCTTACTATTCTCCCTTTGTCATGGCATGACAAAGGTACCCCCTGGAGTTGTCTTTTACGATGTTTTTTAGACTCTGTAAACATGAAAAAATCACCGAGTTTACCCGTCTAGACTCATTAAACTTAATCAGACGGGGAAAAAATTTGGACAAAATGGATACTTCTTCTGTTACATTTTAAAGGTCTGTTTGACAGCACAAAATCTTGAACATGGCACTTCCCAGAAAACTCTTTCGCATTTAGCCAAACCCTACCATCTATGAGTCTAGCCTTCATATACCAGTGTTCCTGCATTGGTGAATCCTAATACTCTTTGGTGTTCATTAAGCCTAAGCTATCTAGTACCCTGTTAGAGTGCCTTCTATTTTTCAAGAGGATCCCGCTATCTACTCCTCCTTATATCAACCAAACCCATCATATACCAGAACTTATTTGTCGTCAGTTATTCCCATTTGCTCTTGATTATTTCCATCAAACAAAATCATCTTTTCCCGTTTCGTGATGACTGATGTAGGATGCCTCAATGCCCACCTTTTGACAGTCTCTTCCTATTGACTTCAACATCTTATCTAGGAAGTTGCTCCATAAACATGTTAGTACCCAGATACCTGCAGATTCAGTGGTAGGTCATCTTGTGTTTGGTTGGGGGTTCTCATTATTGGCTCCCAATAGAATGATTCTGCGAGTGTTCGACATCAAATCCTTTTATTCACACTCGCTAGATTGTACTGTGCATCTTGGCAACCATCATCATTATCGGTGGCCACTCTTGCGTCTGTTAAAAGTTTTTGTTATTTACTGGTAAACATAAAATTTCCCACTTTTTTTACTACAACTCATTCATTCACATGTGCCGAAATATGTGGTTTAGTGAAGTGGCAACCAAGACCTTGGGTTGAGGTTTACACCATTACAGCTGTGTTTCCTCTCCTAAGTTGCGATATTGTTTTTTGGAGACAACTTCTCAGTTTGATCTTTTTATGAAAGACACTATCACGTTATGATTATCGGTGGACACAATTTTCATATCTCTGTTTTAGATAATTCATGTTGATTAGCTACTGAGCATGGGAATGCCCAACTCAAGACAGATACTATATTTTCTGACATATGTTGTTGTTTCAAGTTTTCCTTAGTCCTCCAATTCCTCTCATTCTACTACACTTGTTATAAAGTATTTCGGCCATCATCTCATTCTCTGACTTGAAGACAAATGACCTCCTCATCAGCTTAGAGGAGAAGGTAACATGGAAGGAAGAAAATGACCTAGACAAGACCCATTTTTGCCAAGGTAACACACCCCAGAAATAGCTAGGTAGAGTTATAACGCACCTGAGCCATGCAAAGGGAGTGTTAATGCCTAGGGTAATTCTTTGCCTTTCCCAAGGGGCAGCGTTAACTGTGTTTGAGTGTGAAAAGGGAAATATCTTGCAGAAAAATGACTGGAATTTCCAACTTTCTCTCAAAAGGAATCAGTTCAAAATAGAAACTAAATGGCACGAACATTTTATTATGCATTTCCAAACATAACTGAACTCCTATGGAAGGAAAAAGCAAGGAAAAGTGAGGAAACATCTAGATCTTTCCCGATTTGAACATGTTGAAAGATTTGGCAAGGTTTTTCCTCCCCATCTCCTATAAATTGGAGTTGTGGGCTCTAGGTCTAAGGTCAAAGGTTTGATTATATGTAGAGCAGAATTGCATTATTGTAGTGTGAGGCTTGAAGATCAGCGATGTTCATTGAGAGCTTTCTGCCTTGAGCATCATCACACTCGGAGATAGAGAAAGAGAGAGAGGAATTGGAAGATTGAGGAGGGCTTGGTGCAACTAACGGTTGTATTCCTCCTTTTCATAAATTAATAGAACTGTATCTGTTTTGTCCGTTCAGTGCATCAATGTCACAATTGTTGTTCAATCGTCTATGTAGCATGATATGAATGACTTAAATCTATATTGTTTTATGTTTTGTATGTGCTAGTTTAATTGATAAGAAGCTATACTGTTGCAGAGATTACGCATGTGCTTTGATTGATTGTAGGATCTATATTTGGAGCCGGTGAAGAAGGATCTCTACTTCGCTGCTTGACATTCTCCATAGGGTTTGATGTCCACAAAGAGGTAATATTTCCATATTGCTTTGTCAATTATATATATTTATATGAACATGCATGCAACGTCTCTAGAACTTTACAGCTAATCTGAAAGTCTGCCTCAGGCACCGGAAGGCCCTGAGAGTGATATTTAATAACCACCACCCAAGCATATTACCCTATATCACCTTCTTGTTGTGAAGTAACTTGATGCAATATTGTAAAAATGACTTTATTTATTCATATACGCTGGCCACATCCATATTTCTACATAATGTTGACGTGCTTGCTTCTGGAAACCCCTTATTTTCTTCTACAAAAGTGTCTTGTTAACACTGTAAATCGAATCCATCCTTTTTCTCAGGCGTTTTTTGGATCTAGAGATAAACATCCAGCTTCTTTCCTTTATCCTCACCAATGGTTGCACCACTCCTAGTGACAAAATTTAGCCTAGGATCCTCTTCGTGCAACTCCACCCTGACCATCTGAATATTCTTTGTCGGAGTCTGCCTTTTCTTCTCCTACATCTTAGAAATTAAAATAGGACAAATTCAATTACATGATCAAATTGCCTACAATACCTGTAATACTTTCATGCTAGATTTGGATAGTCACACACATAATGGCCAACATCTCCACAATTGTAGCAGATGAGTTGTCCCTTTCCTCGCACGGATGATCCTCCTCCTCTTCCTCTTCCTCTTCCTCTATTTTGGAATCCACCACGCCCATATGGGGATGATGGTGAGGTTGGTTCAATATGCATTCTGTACAGCTCAGCTTTTTCAATCATCAAATAAAAACTTTGACAATGTTTTTCATCATGTCCCAGTGACGAGAAAAATCTACAAAAAGTTTTCTTTAGCTTAGGCATATATTTTCCAATCCGCATGCGAACCTGTAGAATTAAAAATTGTGCACCATACCATAGGTGTGCCACTTGGTCCAACTATGCTCTTCAGTGGACTTGGTCCTCCAACGTGAAAATAATCAATGAACACATGGCATTGATCCTTATGATTCCCTCCAACTTTGCATCATATGCACCATAAATCTGTGCACACCCCCTTTCCCTTATCTTTTCCCGTATTCTGAATTTCCAAATGAATTTCTTCTAACTGACTCTAAATCTACTGAGTTCCAATCATAGTAGGTACAAGTGAAACTTCTAGTTTCATTACAATTTCTATGGCCTTAGCCTGCGTGTAAATCTTCTGTTGAAAAAAGGGCTGGTGTAGATGTGGGAGCAGCATAGCAATAAACCATTCCTTGTGTTGGGTATCATCGATAGTGAATCTACTGTATTAGATAGTGTGCTTCAACCTTTGATGCGCATCCCATACATATTCATTCAACTCATGGTGAATCTCTTTCAACCCTGTCACACATTTCACATATGAATTTGGATTTTTGAATTGTTATTTTAAGGCATCGTTTATATCATTCATAGTAGCATTAGGGTACACTGATACATATATTATATACCAATCCAATGCATGGTCTTCAAAATTAGTAGCTAACTGTGCTTTCTTAACATCATCACTATTAACCTGTTGTGCTCTCCATACAACATCAGTGAAAAACAAGAATTGTTCCGTATCTTCATTCCCAATACCTTTGAAAGTAGGAAAATTCATAGTTGCGGCCATATCTGCACCAAGAGGAGGTGGGGGTGGAGGTGGACGTGTAGTGGATGACTTGTGAGATGAGTTTGGAAGTGGAGTATATGGGATTTGAACTATGCTCAACACCCCCTGAGTATTATAATCTTGTGAGAATTCTTATTCTTCAGAGTGCACAAATTCACAAGAGTTGTTATTCTTTGATTATTTGTCATTGTCAGATCTACCTTTGAAAGGATTGTAGATAAATCATTCTTTTAGATCAGCGTGGTAAGTTCTTCCACTGCATTTAATCAGGCCTCTTCGGGAAATTCATGCAATATTCTCACACAGAGAACCCTGTTCACACAATATAATATTAATCCACAACTTCAAAGAGCACAGGAACTTACCTCTGGGACGCTTGAAAAATATTTTTTCCACTTCATAATAAGACACAAAATGATCAATAGTTCAGTTACAAATCCTCGCAGAACACGATCAATCCAATGATCTATCACACGGGTAATCGTATTGCTGATATTTTATAATTGTTGTACCAAGTCTAGAGTACACTGACTGACTCCGTCATCCTTTGCGTATGTATTAAATTCAGTCAATCGAGACAACTACCATGCAACTCGGTCGCAAAGGAAGAAAAGAATATCTCCTGAACTTTTGTATAAATATATTTTTGAAACCATTCTTCAACAGATAATTTATAACTTTGATTCTCTTGGATCACAAATTCAAGGATACTTCTATCCAACCAATCTTGTAATCCGTTCTACGTAGGATGCTGATACATCAATTCTCCTTAAAAATGATCCCCGTCCCGACAACGAAACCATTTTTTGGCTTGAGGTGTCCTCACCTAAGTTCGGTGTTAGGTCCATATATTAATAGTGTAGTCCCCTATTATCATTAGTGTAGCCCCCTTATTGTTATTTTTGTAGCCCTATAACCCCCATATTGTTATTATTATTCCCTTAAATTATTATTAGGTCATATATGATTATATTGTGACCCCATGGACTCCTATATATAGAAAGGAGGTTTTTTCATTGGTATCATCGAAGAATTGTTGATTTATGTAATGTAAAGTAGGTTCCCCCCTAGAAGTGGCTCATTTACAAGGCATTGATATCTCTTGTCTTCTATTTTTGGAGCTGGTTTCATAACATTTGGTATCAGAGTTTTGGATTCTAGGGTTTTGCTGCTCCAAATAGGTCATCCTGGAATTTTCACTATACCATTTTTTATACGAAAGTTCAGAAGCTTAAATTTTTATCAAGAGAAGTTGAAATCCTAAGGAATACCTTGTAAAAATTTCAGATCTTGGTTCGTAATATTTTTGGAGATATGATCTGTGGAAGTTAGGGTTTTTGTAGGCTCCCGAATTTCATATGAAAGAGGTGACCTTGGGAAAATCATCATAATTATCCCTCTAAGCATCAGATTTGAATTCTGTAAAAAGTGGCTGAAAGTACATGGAGAATAGTTTCCTGTGTAGAAATTTCATAGCTGAAGGAGGAAACAGTGACATATGGCATGATGTACAAGTTCGCTCTAGTGAACAATTCCATAATTAGGTCATTGTGGAAGATTGGGCATAACTTTTCCTTGAAACATCCATATCAGGTCAGACCTATGGAATTTGAAAGAAGATTTATAGGGCTACTACATGACCAAATTTTAGATATTTAAAATCTGAAATCATAGAGATAATTCAGTCTCAATATAGAGATCCTCAAAAGAAATAAAAATGTGTGTAATTATTTTTTTTCAAATCGCATAAGTCTTGTTTGAAAAATTAGTTTGAAGTGATTCCAAGGGAATATTGAAGCATAAATATCAGTATTGGGTTCTAAAATTCCCCCTAAAAGTGATTCAATGCCCATCAAGCCCTATTGGCTCGAGGGGTCCTGATCCAGGTTCGAAGGTTAAGGTTTACCAACAAACCCCTATACTACTGGCCCTTTCAGCAGTGACCTGCTTGCACAGGCCAAAGTCTCACCAAAAGTAGTATGGGAGGGTGTTGGAACCAGGTTTCCTCACCCTGAAAGAGACTAGGTAAGTTAATTAGATCTGAGTTCGCAACCTACCAAGTTTGCACAGAATCGGTCAAATAATCATAATAGAGCTATTACCATGCACATATCTAGTTAGTACCTTTGCATTCACGTGCGTATCAATTATCAGTACATAATATCATAAATGCATTAATAACAGATTATAGATACACTTTAGACAGATTCGCAACATAAACAGATAACATAATTGTATTCGTAGCTCCAACAGATCCCAAAGGTTTGCATCAACAGTAACACATAAGATCAGATAACACAGAGATACTTTAACTATATCCACATATATTAGCATCCAAAACCTAGTACAATCCAAACACAGCCTGAGCACACAGCTAGTAGGGTTTGCATAGAACAAGATTGAGGATCTCTGCGCACATAGCCAACAGGAGTCCTTACCCAAAAGACCCAACAACAGATCTAACAATTTTCACTTAGCATCAGACTTAATTCTTTTCTACCTTAAGACTCAAAATGTTCATCTATTTATAACGACTTAGCCTACACTTTCCTGTGGTCTGAAAACTGTGATTTGCGGACTATAGGTCTACCTTTGACCCATTATAATGCATTAGGGGCTTTGAACCACCCCAAAACCCTATGCTAGACTAATTAATACCAAAAATATACAAAATTGTACAAAATTCGCAGCTTTAGGTGACCTTGTTCAACCAGTCCCCCAACACAATCTTGTGACTTATCCTGAGTCATTGTAGTCACGGGTTCTCCATCTTGGCCTGCGGCTGCTTGATTGCATCCACCAGTGAGAGCAGCACTCCAATTTGCACAATGACATTCTGGGCTCTCTCCACCAATTTATGCAAAGTAGGGCCTTCTGTAGTAGTGGTGATGCTCTCCGGAGTTTGGTTCAACTGCTTTACGGTGACATCAACCTCCTAGAATAGCTTGAGGGCCTCATCCACCTAGGTCTTGAGGTGATCTCTCAATGTCTTCTTCCTCTGTCGAACAGCCTCCATGTCATCTCTAATCACATGGTTGGCATGCAGTTGAGCCAATCGCTGAGCAGGAACTAAAGTAGTTACTGTAGCTTCAATCTGGTCGAACTCTTCTTCCTTCTGGTGTAGCTCTTGGTTGATTTCATGTAGGAGGGGATCACACTACACCTTGGTCCATAGCTGCATTATTATTTCCAATAATTGTGCTCCCTGAGCGATCTTTCCTATAATAAAATTCATAGCCTCAGTGATCAGCGCAACTCACTAGGCCCTTACCAGTCGCAGTGTTTCTGGCTGCAACTTAGCCTATAAATCTACAATATGCTATTCCATTTGTGTTTTGACTTCCTGGTTCTTGGTCCTCAAGGCATTTAACGCTGCGACCAACCCTTCAATCTTGGCCTGAGGGGTGGCAGTAGCCGGGATATCTTTAGTAACATTCGCGCAGAGCCTACTGATTAAATGCTCCAGCTCTATCTGCTGCGCGGAGATGAGGGTATAGGAATCCTATGCCTGAGAAGCCTCAGTGGTCTTTTCTTCGATTATCTGCTCAGCCGTACTGAGCTACTTCTAAAATTGATGATCCCTATGTTGAATTTCTTCAAACAGTGATGCATGAAGAAGCTGCAATGCTTCATGTGGTAGTTAAGCGAGATCCAACCGCACCTCCACACAGGATTGAACTTGCACTCCTAATTTGTGTGGACTCAGAATGAGGGTTGCACCCGGGAGATGGTAGAGGCGGCTTTCTGGCGTATTGATCACTGTGCTATTAGTTGCTAGGGCTGATCTGACCTAGATCAAACTTGTCTGCAAGGTGTTAGTTTTTAATTGTAGAGCCCGAAGCTCAGACTGGAGGGTGTCGACTATGGCCTTTTGCTACTCTTCTAGAGCAAGCCATTTATCCTCTACAGCTAAATTGACTGCGTCTGTGATCTGCTCAAGATCCCTTTCTGTCAGTGTAACGAATTTGTCGTGTTCTGGTCGTTGAGAGCATTATTTCTTCTGCAGTCCTTTAGCAGGGTCGCTAGATCACTTTGGTCCTCGGGGGGAGTCAGTACCTCCCGCCTCCTGACCCTTGGCACCCAGATCCCACTCTGAATCCTTTTGCGATGCTTCTTCTGCACCGTTCCCCGTAATTTTTCCTGGCTGTGAACCCTTCTGTGATGCGGCTTTTGTGCCCTTCCCTGTGCTTTTGCCCTGTCCTCCAGTTTCTTTGGTGATGAAAAGTGGGGTGACCTCCGTGGTGCTCGTTCCTTCAGTTCCCTTCGCACCTGTTTTGAAGCCAATTTTCCAATAAGGATGCCATGTCGCAACTAATTGTTCAATCTCTTCATCGGAAACCATATAGGGGAGTGAAACCCATGCTGTATCCTTGCGGCATCTGACTTGTACATTACGCATGGTTACCTGGAATGTGGCAATGCTTTTATAATTATCATAGATGGTGGGCGACAAATGTAGTTGAGAGTTCATATCTGCTGCGAGCCCACTATGAAACAAGACCTAGAAGACCTGATTGTCCTCAATGCACTGCACATCCTTAGAGTCCCATAGATTTTCATAGCACGCCCCTTCACACATATCAGGTGTGAGCTTAGGGAGGAATGAATATTCTAGAGCTTCCCATATGACCAACAAAATGAGAAGCAAGAGCCAAGAGTAGAAAAATTCACGCCCCTAATCCTGGGCCTCACAAACATTTGCCAGGAATTCGTTACATAGGTATTGGGCCCAATTAAAGAACACCCCCTTTTCACATCGGCCTGCCAGTTGAATGACGTACATAGGAACGGTGGCAGCCTGACATTTTCGCATCAGTTTGAACGCTAGCAACAAGGTACCCATCTGCGTAGCAGGGTTTCTGATGGTGTTGATCATGAAGCCCCGAGTGTTTCTTAGCACATGGTAATCCTCTTGCACTTTGTCAACGATCTTCTGCTCGTACTTCTTGCTCACGCACAGCATAGGTTCTAGTCCCTCCATGGGGAGGCCAGTAATCCAGTGAATAAGCGCGGCATCAATAGGGATGCGATCCTGGATCCACAAGCTGCCATCATGGACTAAGGAAACTAGTTGGCACACAATCCGTTCGGTGATATTGTAATGGAAAAAATGCAGAATCCTCAGCAGGTTCAAGAGCTCGAAACTAGCCAACCCGCACACCTAGCGCATGGGGAAAATATTTATCCCGTCATCTTCCAGTATCCTTTCGAGGTATAGCTCAAGTGTGAGCTCGGGGAATGCCTCCAAATTGGACAGGTCATGGTCATCGCATTTGACCTCATGGAGCTTGCCAAAGGGTTTTTCTTGGAATAGGGTCTCCTACAAGTTTCGAAACTGGTCTAATTTTGTATATTTTTTATTAATTAGTCTAGCGCAGGGGTTTTGGGGTGGGTCAAAGGGTAAACTCGGGATCCAAAAACCATGGTTTGCGGACCATAGGAAAGTTTAGGATAGATTGTTATAAATAGAGGAACATTTTGAATTGTAAGGTAGAGAAGAGAAGAGCTATTGATGCCAATTATGGTTTAGTAAATATGTTTGGGTTTTTGGGGAAGGACTCATGCTGGCTATGTGCATGGAGATCCAGAGTCCTACTGTGTGCAGACCCTACTGCTATGTGCACAGGCTGGGATGGGTATTGTAAGAGGGAGTTGATGAATTGATGAGTAAGAAAGGCTATTTGAGAACTGAATCCATGTATACTGTTTGTATGAATCATTGGTAATTGTTGTATTATGCATATTCTGTATTCATCTATGAAATTTCTGTGTAAGTGTGTTTACTGTATCTGGATCTGTTCTGTTTTGTTTTATGAAATATTGTGCTATTGTCATAGAAGTATATAATTATCAAACACTGTAGATCTTGCGCACGTGGAAGTGAGAAGAGACCTATAGACCCTGCGTAGAAAGAGGTGATCTGGGTATCACAGGGCTAGATGCAACTCTGCTTGCCTTACCTACCCTTTCTCACGGTGCAGAAACCTAGTTCCAACACCCACCCATACTACTTCGGGTGAGACTTTGACCTACGCAAGTGGGTCACTGCCGAAAGGGCTAGTAGTATAGGGGTTTGTTAGCAAACCTTGAACTCTGAACTTGGGTCAGGACCCCTTGAGCCAAAAAATGGTTCCGTTGCCAAGACCAGGAGCATGTTGAGAAAGGTATCAGGTAATGCCAAGAGAAGTATTGAGGGCCTAACAACGAAGAAGAGAAAGTTCGAGTGAATTAGTTCCATTCTAGACGAAAGTACAATGTGGAGTGTTAAGTACTATCGAACCAATCAAGAAGGAGATAAATCTGTCTATAGCCTGATGAAAGGAGAAGTTGCGCAAAGCCCGCCAGTTACACCGATGTCAGAACTGCGTAAGAATAAAACGTCACTCAAAACCCTGCCAAAAGGAGACATGGTAGCAAACTTGAAATTACCTACCTTTAAAGGTGTGGGAGATGAGAACATGGACCGATTTTGGTTTGTTGCAGACTCGGTATGGATTGCACAAGGTGTGGTGAGAAATACTGTGAAAAGGGCGCAGCTATCCTTGGCCTTCGAAGAGAGAGCACTGGACTAGTATATGCGGTACATATCTCAAAACGGGAGCACATCCATTCAAGGTATTAAGGATGCCCTAAAACAGCAGTTCCGAAAACCTAAGTCCTACTCTCAGATCATAGTAGACGTGAAATATTTCAAGCAAGGAACAATTGAGTCTATATGGGTAGCTGATTAGAGACTAAAAAAAGAAATCAGAGAGGGAGGATTTAAGTATGACGATAGACAACACATCGAATGGTTCATCGCTATGTTGCTACCTCACTTGCGTATACCTATGGGCCACCAGACCTTCGAATCACAGGAAAAAGCTTTGGAAGCCGCCATGAAACTAGAAGCCGTGCCCAGAGAAGACACTTCAGGAGGAGTATAGCAAATTCAGGAGCAACTCGGAGCCATGCACATGGAGATTCAGAACATACGGAAGGAACGGGGAAAAGGAGCCAGTGCAGATCTATGATGCATACGATGTCGGATGTCTGGACATACGAAGGATCAGTGCCTACTACTGGTATATTACATGAATGTAGGAGGCCCTAGTTCGCTACATCCAAGCTCAAGTAGGTCTGTGTTATAGTGTGATGACTGTCGAGCAGCAGTACTACACGATACAGCCCAGTGCCATTGGTTAAGTACGGGCGAACTAAGCAACAATGGTGTAAATTCTACCGGTCAGTAGGACATGATGAGCAGAATTGTCATACTTATGATCTAGTGATAGATTGAGGAAGCTTGTATAGGGTACAATCAGACCCTGCATCACCTAGATCTCCTGCGAGCTTTGGTGGCTCCCTAGCAAGGGGCAGGGGAGGTCGGGGGGGGGAAGCGCATGACGAGGACGTGGGCAACTAATCTGTTATAACTGTGGGGAGGTAGGACACTTTGCAAGGGACTGCCCAAACCCTACCAGGCAATCCTGCAAATATTTTCGGCAGCTGGACCATGAGATTGAAGACTGCCCAATCTTGATAGAAAAAATGCACGAGAAACAACCAACACCAACACAGAATGTACAAAGAGTTAAGGCCGAAATACGGGACAAAAATTCAAATGAAACACGCAGTAGGATGGCCACCAGGGAGCCTACGAAGGAGGATGGAAGGGATCCTTTGATCCAATAGGAACCTAACAACCAAGAAGGATTGGACCGCGAACAGGGACAAGAAACAATCCACCAGGACAGTACTAAGACAAGAAACTCTACTCTACGGAATATACAGACACCTGTGCACCTAGGAGTAGATGACGAGGTGAGACCCTTCTTGCAGGCTTGTATAAAGCTATTACGCCACCCACGGGCTAAAGAAAGCCTTCAGGCAGTAATAGATAGCTGTGTAGGGCAGTCCCACTTATCTCCAGAAGTTCGGGACATACACAAGTTAGGCAGATATAGGAAACGTATCAGTAGGGAGATGAGATTAACTGCCCAAATCGGTAATTATGAGATGGATCAGGTTGTCTTAGACTTGGGTTTAGATGCAAACGTGCTACCTAAGAAAACTTGGCAGCAAATGGGAGAACCCGAATTGGAGTGGTCCATTATCCAACTGTGTATGGCCAACCAGTAGAAGATTATACCTCTGGGGAGACTATAAAAAATCATGGTAGATATCACTGGGGTCAGGGCCCGGGCTGATTTCGAAGTAATTCAGATTGTAGAAGATACATACCCATACCCTGTGCTCTTAGGACTCGACTAGGCCATATATATGGGTGGTATCGTCAACCTCAAGAAAAGAAGCATGGTATTTGAAAATAACGGAACAAGGGTGACATTACTATTAGGTCCTATGGAAGGAGAATTCCACACAGAGCCAATACGTGGTAACAAAGAGGTAGATCACATTTACAAGTTGATCGTGTGAAATGAATATTGGATCAATCCCATGACGGATCGGGTACTCTGCTGGAAAGCAGACATCGAATACTTCTCTGACTCTAACGAGGAGATGGAGAATTGGAAAAACTGGTTGCACGATGTATCGGCGCTACGATGTCCTCGGGTCGCGAGGGACCTCTGCTGCATTTCTTAAGAGGTAAGAGATCTACCCCATTTTGATGAGTCTAGTAGCATCCAAGAATTCCTGAGAACACAGGAAGCTACGGTTCCAAGAGAAGGACGGCTTTGGGCCCTTAATCTAGCTATGCGTGAAACACTTGTGCGATGGTGGGACACCCACAAGGAAGCATTCCAGGACTAGGAGACATGTCGGGATATGATGATCCTGCGGTTCGCACCCCCAGCTGACATACGCACCAAGATGTTCCTAGGACCTGGAGATCCCCTCGCACATATGCTCACCTAGATGGACAAATGGTCCGACCAGACTACAAAAGAGTGGGTTCATCTATTTATTCATGCCTTGGGCCCTATCCCTATCACATGGTATTTAGACGTGGAGCTACATCAACGCACCTGCCACTGGGAAATACTAAAAGATGACTTTATAGGAACGTTCAGACTAATTGGGGAGACAGAGGTGCTCAACAAAGCTCTGTAGGACATCGATGCTTTTGTATTTAATGACTCGCACCATCGCATCGCACCAGAGGTCCTGACATGGGAATTGTAGATGCAATACATAGTCAACTTCCGGAGCTTGGCGATAGAAGAAGAGGAAGACAATCCTCGGAACGTCTCTGTCCTAGAATCCGAGGGGGAATGCACCGTCATTAGACCCCCACTACAGAATATTGATGTGACTCAACCTCTCAAGCTACGTGAATTTAATATTGGGATGGAAGAACATCCTAAGTTGGCTAAAATTAGGGACTATTGGGATGAAGTAACCATAGGCAAAATTGCAGAGCTACTTACGAAATATCAGGACTTATTTCCGACAACGTTTTCCGAGCTCAAAGGAATCACGAGGGACCTAGGCATTATGCACATCACTCTGAAACCAGAGGCACACCCCATAAAGCAGCGGCCTTACTGACTAAACCCTCAATATAAGCAAAATGTCAAAGAAGAATTGGACAAAAGTTTTATTGCAGGTATCATTGAACCAGTTGAACAATCGAATTCCGTAAGTCTGATGGTCATCCAGGAAAAGAAAACAGAGGTGGAGATACGCATCTGCGTAGACCTATAGAAGTTAAATGATGCCTGTGTCCATGACCCCTTCCCTACGCCCTTCTTAGACAAAATCCTTGATAGTGTGGGCGTACAGGAAGCCTATTCCTTCACCAATGGGTTCTCAGGGTACCACCAGATCTGAATTGCACCTGGAGATTGCAGTAAGACTACATTTGCAATAGAATGGGGGTATTTTCAGTATACAGTCATGCCTTTTGGTCTCAATAATGCACCCACTATCTTCTCAAGGGTAGTAGTTAATGTATTCAAGGAGTTTATCCATAAGTTCCTGTAGTTGGATGCATGCTGAAAGCACTAGATTTCCTTGAATATCAAGAAGTGTATCTTCTGCATGCCTTTTGGAATCTTTCTCAGGCACATAGTTTGCCGGCAAGGGATGCTGGTTGATCCTGCGAAGGTAGCTGTAATTATAAACCTTGCAATCACAACAACGGAGAAACAACTACGTTCTATTCTCGGACACACGGGCTATTACAGGAAATTCATTGAGGGGTACGCATTGATCACAACACCCATGGAAAAATTGCTTAAAAAGGATGTTTCCTTTTTTTTGAATGATGAATGTCAGAAGATTTTTGAGCTACTTAAAGAGAAGATGATCTCTGCACCCATACTAATATTTCATGATTGGTTAAAGGAATTTCGTGTACATGTGGATGCATCAGGCATCGCCTTGGGTGTTGTCCTAACTCAACCTGGAGAGGAAGATATTGATCACCCGATTACCTTTGCGAGTTGGAAACTCTCGGGCGTAGAGCGCAACTACTCTACCACTGAAAGAGAGGGACTGGCTATGGTATACGTATTACAGAAATATCGACACTATCTATTGGGCGGATACTTTAAGATGTTCACCGATCATTTTGATTTGAAATACCTAGTCAACAAGCCTGTGTTGGGGGGGAATATTTCCTGTTGGCTATTGCTATTTCAGGAATATGATTTTGAGATCATCGTCAAGCTCGGAAGGCTGAAGGCAGGTCCAGATCATCTGTCCCACATTGAGACGGGGGAAGAACCCACTAACTTGGAGGAAGGATTACCAGATGCATAGCTATTTTCCATTAAGTTTGTTGACACACACTTTGCTGATATCATTCAGTTCCTAACTACAGACGTAGCCCCCACAGAATATTCGGTGCAACAGAAGAAGGAGTTAGTTACTCGGGCGAAAGAATTTACTATCATCACCGCCCAGTTATACAAGCTAGGCGTTGATGAAATACTGTGCAGATACATCCTAGAACATGAACGACATGCTTTTTTGGCGGAGGCGCACGAAGGCATCGTAGGAGGCCATTATGCGGGAAGAGCAACGACACAAAAGATCTTGACAGCTGGGTTATGGTGGCCTACCCTAAATTAGGATTCTCACACCTATTGTAAATCATTCGATACGTGCCAGTGGGCAGGATCACCCTCACACAGAGATGAGATGCCATTACAACCTCAAATGGCTTTGCAGGACTTTAACAAATGGGCCATTGATTTTGTGAGACACATTAATCTGCCAGGAAAGAGGACAAGTGCACGCTACATTATTACTGCCACTGACTATGTCACTCGATGGGCTGAAGCACAAGCGGTGAAGGATTGCACTGTGGATACTGCTGCACACTTCATCTTTGAGTAGATTCTAACCAGGTTTTGCTTCCCAAAGATCTTAATGAGCGACAGAGGCACAAACTTCGTTAACGAAATGATACAAGCCCTCAATGAGGAATTCCGGATCCATCATGAGAAAATTACACCATACCATCCACAGGAAAATGGGGCAATCAAAGATTTCAAAAAAATATTAGAGCAGGCATTGACCAAGGTCTACAATGATGATCGTAGTGACTGGGATGTACGCATCCCCTCTGTTTTGTGGGCCTACCGAATGACCTGCAAGAAGGTAATAGGAAGGACCCCCTTTCGGATGGTCTACGACAAGGAGGCCATTATTCCAATAGAATACATTGTTCCTAGCCTATGTATCGCAGCATTTACAAATATGGAAAAACCTAATATAATGGAGGAATGCTTTGCACAACTTTTGGCATTGGAGGAAGATCGGTTTATTGCTAACTTTCATCAGCAGCTTCAGAAGGCTTGCGATAAATCTTGGCATGATCGACATATTTGCCAAAAGACATTTGTAGCAAGCAACCTAGTCCTCTTATACGATAGCCAATTTGTGAAACACCCAGGGAAATTCCGGCAGCACTGGCTTGGTCCCTACACAGTTAAGGAAATCATGAATGGTGGAGTAGTCTGGCTAGCTACCCTGTGCGGTGACATGTTACCAGGCTATGTCAATGGTAGTCGACTCAAGCCATACAGGACTAAATGAATATATGACGGAATAATTGGCTCAGGAAATATGGACCCACCTTGGATAGGAAGTTGATGCACAAGCGAGATACACACACTGATCATCAAATAGCTCCAGGGGCGATTGGCAGACCTGCGACCATAGTGACTCGGGATGAATCACAAGATTGTGTTGGGGGACTGTTGGAACAGGGTCTCCTACGAGCTGCGAAACTAGTCCGATTTTGTATATTTTTTATTATAATTAGTCTAGCGCAGGGGTTTTGGGGTGGGTTAAAGCCCCGAAAGCCTTGTAATGGATCAAAGGGTAAACCTAGGGTCCGAAAACCATGGTTTGTGGACCATAGGAAAGTTTAGGCTAGATTGTTATAAATAGAGAAACATTTTGAATTGTAAGTTAGAGAAGAGAAGAGCTATTGATGTGAATTGTGGTTTAGTAAATCTGTTTGGGTTTTTGGGGAAGGACTCCTACTAGCTGTGTGCGCGAAGATCCAGAGTCCTGCTATGTATGAACCCTGCTGTTGTACGCAGTGGTGTTAGCCACCTATAATATTTTGTTATATCAAAAGGTGGCTAAGACCTTTTTGAGCCTCCAAGGAACAAATTTTATCACTAAAAATTGTTGGCTCTTGAAGACTCCTTGAAGGCCTCATGCCTCTGTCCGAAATCTTCATTTACTATTTCCATTTCATTCTCTAAAATTCTGCTAATTTCATAAGAAAAGACTGCTAAAGAACCATCATTTTCGCCCTTCTCCCACTCAAAACTAACCTTCATCTGCTCCCCTTTTCCTCCATAAAATCCCCTTTGTTTTCATGATTTCTTCTCTTTCCCTCATGAAAAAACACTTTTACAAAGTTAAAAGACTCACTCTTTAGCTTTTCCATAACCCCCATTTCCATTGAAAAACCATGAAAAATGCATAAAAAACCAAGCGCTAACTCTAGGAGCGCTCATCACAAATTTCTGAAATACGATCCAGCGCAGATCGCAAACCGCAAATTTCAGTTTTCATTTAAAAATGCCCATCGTGTTTTCCATTTTTGCGATTTGCGATCAGTCTCCATCACATAATCCGCCATCGCGTTTTCCACTTTTGCGATTTTGTGCCATCGCAAATATTTGCGCTGCGATCCATCGCAGTTTCCGCACATCGCAATATCGCATTATCGCAATATCGCAATATCACATAATCCGCCATCGCGTTTTCCATTTTTGCGATTTGCGATCAGTCCCGCCGGACCCACCATATGATACCCCCGCCTTTCATACAAAAACACTGTTTTTCTTTGTAAAGTCGAAAATGATATATTTTTTGGTTTACAAAGGTTTTTCCCATTACATCCCGCTGTTGCATTTCCGCCGTCAATCTGCACCCCCGCTCCATGATCCAACGGTTACGCTCCTTCAACACCTCCTAAGCAGTTTAAACCTAAAACGCAGGATTTCTTAATCATTTTTGTGTTTTGCAAGTGTTTTAATGGTTTTCCATTTGTATAATGAAAGAGAGCAGAGGGTGGGGAAAGACGTTTCCTGCGCCTCTGAGCTGTTAAGGAGAACCATCTGCAGGGTTTCGCTCAATTTTTTTCTCAATGCTTCATGGGCATTGATGCCTTTAAAAGCCCAGTGCAGCGCTGCACATCGACAAGACACTATTTTATTCAAAAGAACAGTTAAAGAGTATTATTTTTGAAGACAAAACATAGCAGATGAAGATTGAAGACATTTTTTACGGGGATTACGGCTAAGACAGTTATCAAAAGCCTAATCCCCGATTTAAAAACACAATTTAAAGAGAACCTAAAGTGTTTATCAGACAGAAAGGACCTCCACCGCCATACTTGAGGCGCATTTATTCCTCAGCTACCATAAAAGCCACCTGTTGCCTCAAAGCGTTCGAACATAAGCTGAACTTATTGCAGAGATAGATATTTCGCCTCCAGCACAGCCAGGGAGTTATTTCTTCCAGGAAATAAATGCAGAAATATTTGTAGAGTTACTCCAAACATTACACAAAGCCTCAAAGTCAAATAAAGCTCCCACCAAGCTTAATTCGTAAATGTAAAACAGTTAATACAGAGAACCACTTGTAAACTTCTTCATCGAGCCCCTCAAAAGGCCAAGAAGTCTTGAATCTGTATTAATTTCTTCAAGAGGTCTTTTGTTAGATTTCACCTCCTCATTCTTCTATAAATACCTCAGTAGAAAATGAGAAATTGTTGGTTGTTGGTTGCTGTTTGATCACAAGTTGTAACATTGAAACTCTCTGAAATAAATATACGAGTCTGTTGAAGTTGAAAACAAATTGAAGTCTTGGATGTCTTGATAATGCTATTGCATGCCCGTTCCTAAGAAGGCTCTATCATTGGATTCATGAGCTTGGTTGTTGGTGAAGTATTCTAACTGTTTAATGTTTTCTCCTGTTTTCATTATGTTTCATAATCTCTTACTACAGTAGGTTGAAAGTTTTAGGCTAAGAAATGACTCCTGGAAGCACCTTAGACCTGTTCATCCTTCACTGTTTTATGTTTTCTTTTGCTGAAGTATTTTAGAGGCTTTAAACCTTCTCTTTAGTCTTCATGCTTGTTTATTTCCTTGATAGCTCAAATAGTTGGTTTCAGCATGATTTATGGTTCTCCTTGCTTGTCTGCCATCACTTGAAAGCTGTTATTGAAGTCTCCCTTTGAAGTACCATTGTCTTAAGTTAATCAAAGAGGTCGGTTTGGATCTTACCCTTTGCCCCTGCTTGAACAGTTGTTTTGAAGGTCTTTATAGTTGCAAGCATAGATGTTATTTAGGTGTTCCCTCTTCTATGAATGCAGCTATCAGTGAATCTTTTATGTTTTCTAAGTCCTTTAAAATAAAATCTTTAAGGAAATAGGGAGTTCCCCGAATCTTAGATTTAATTTTAAAAGTTGTCTTGAAGTAATTATTTTCTTAAAGAATGTTTGTGGAATTTATGGTTAGCCCTGTCTATTAAGCGGGGATAATTTTAGGGGCGAATTTTAGCCCAAAGGCGAATTTTAAGGGATTTTCAATTTTAATGGGGCTAATTTTTTACATAAAACCCATTTTCTATAGTTTAAAAAGTTAGCCCAATAAATATTTTAAAAATAATTAATAATTAAGTATTAGCCCACCAAAAAAAGGGGCGCATAACCCTGGAAAAATGGAATTCGCCCGATTTTTTTCTTATGGAGCAAATTTCCATGGCATTCGCCTGGATTTACAGGGTTCAAATGGGGAGTTACAGTGATTCGCCCCAATTTTTTCAATGGTTAGGAGAGGTGGCTGGCCGCTGGACACCGATCTTCTTGCTGACTGAGCCAGGGCGACCCTCTCTGGTCCGTTCGTTGTTAGGGCCCTTCCAGTTGGTATATAGCAGAGATATGCAGTTCGAAAAATATGGTATTGGTGTTCTTGCGGGAGATAACAGTGTCACAGAGCCGCGCTCGACCTCAAGCACACGCCGGATCTACAAGTTCGCTCAACCTCTCAAGCGCACGCCGGATCTCGCTCAACCTCTCAAGCGCACGCCGGATCTCAAGGGCACGCCGCTTTTGCTAGTCTGTTCAAGGGTATGCTATTTGTACATTGAATACGATTCTCTGGAGGAGTTTCTGAAACCTGGTGTTGTCACGACAGTAGCTGTAAGCAACATAACGTTTTCTGAGTTGATGGTGTACAAAGTTCGATTGCATTAGCTATTATCCACCTCTCTTCCCCTTTACTTTCTCCACTTTACCAGTTGATGGTGTACAAAGTTCGATTGCATTAGCTACTAAGGTCTCTGGATTACATGAGATATAACTGCACATTGCAGACAACACAAGAAGTTAAATAGGCTTATCGGTTTTAGGGTTCTTGACATGGAACATGTGTTCGCTTCTCTAGAATGCAGGGTGCTTTCCTTACTAGGTTAGTAATATAATGGTAGAGTAAATAAATGCAGAGACCCTTAAACTGCTGCCCTTAATGATCAGCTTGGTGGTTATGGTTGACTTTGTCAATAAGCTCATGTTGCGTTCTCTGTATCTCTCTATTTTCATCAGCTTGAGTAATGACTAGTAAACAGTATGTTTTATTTCCTATTGTCTATACCTGGTTCTCTCTCTTTCTGAATTTTATTCTTTTCTTAACGTATATCTAAGTTGAACGCACATCTGTTTCTCATCGGCGCTGGAATATTGTATTTACACTTATTTTATTTCTTCATTAGTGAATCAACCCTCCATCTTCAGAATAAAAAATGAAGGTTAAAGGACGGATTTTCTAACTTCTATTGTGGCCACGTTTGTTTGGTAGTTGTTTAGTCAAAATTGGTGAATCCTGTAAAAAATATGGGTCAATCTTCAGGCGTCAACAGGTCTTTACATCAGCTACAGGTCACTGATGGTGAACGCATCCTGTATCCATGTGTTTCTTCTGTCTTCCCCACTTTGCTTTTGGTTTTCTTATTTAACAATACAAACTTCCCTCTATCTATGATGAACTTGTCACTTTTGTTGGCTTATTATACAAGTTGAAATCTCTCGATCAAGGCTTGAGTCTTAAAAGTCACCCATCCAGCCAGAAAGGAAGACCTCCCTACAATCATTAGTAGGTCATCCCAAATAACATCCCGCATCATTTTGGAAAATTCAAAAGGCAAAACCATCGAGCACAGGGGATTTCCTGTCCCTCTTGCAGAGAAAATTAAATAGATCTCCTTTAGAATAGTCATCGCCAAGCATGTATCTTTTTGTAGACCAAATCTTGTTTGGACCAACCTTTCGGCAGGCCTCCTTTGCAGCCTTGACATGTTCAGTGCAATCATACGCAGAAAAGTAATTGTGGAAGTGAAAACAAACATGGAGCTCAGAATAGAACATGAACTAATATAAGTGAGAACATGTCTTGAAGTTGAGAGTGATCCTTGCAATGGTCTCTTGCAGGAGCAGGTTGCCAGGCTTGAGCATTGAGTTAGGTGTATTGGTAGTATAAAGTCAGGGATGTTATTGATAGATTTCTAAGATTTGCTGACCATATTTATTGAGCTGCTCATGTTCCCATTCTATCAGCCCTGCATGTACTATGAGATGTTAAAATCTACGAATCCTGTAAAAAATATGGGTCAATCTTCAGGCGTCAACAGGTCTTTACATCAGCTACAGGTCACTGATGGTGAACGCATCCTGTATCCATGTGTTTCTTCTGTCTTCCCCACTTTGCTTCTGGTTTTCTTATTTAACAATACAAACTTCCCTCTATCTATGCTGAACTTGTCACTTTTGTTGGCTTATTATACAAGTTGAAATCTCTCGATCAAGGCTTGAGTCTTAAAAGTCACCCATCCAGCCAGAAAGGAAGACCTCCCTACAATCATTAGTAGGTCATCCCAAATAACATCCCGCATCATTTTGGAAAATTCAAAAGGCAAAACCATCGAGCACAGGGGATTTCCTGTCCCTCTTGCAGAGAAAATTAAATAGATCTCCTTTAGAATAGTCATCGCCAAGCATGTATCTTTTTGTAGACCAAATCTTGTTTGGACCAACCTTTCGGCGGGCCTCCTTTGCAGCCTTGACATGTTCAGTGCAATCATACGCAGAAAAGTAATTGTGGAAGTGAAAACAAACATGGAGCTCAGACTAGAACATGAACTAATATAAGTGAGAACATGTCTTGAAGTTGAGAGTGATCCTTGCAATGGTCTCTTGCAGGAGCAGGTTGCCAGGCTTGAGCATTGAGTTAGGTGTATTGGTAGTATAAAGTCAGGGATGTTATCTCTGTAAATAATAGTGTCAAGACAGGAAAGAAAACTAGAACAGAATGAAAAACAGGGTCTCCCGATCAAGTTTTTGTACTGTGATCTGTTCATAAGTTTATATATTAGATTTTTCTGGCCATAAATATTTTGAAAACAATTCTTAGTCTTCATTGGTTTGCCTTAACCCTTTCAAGAATGAAGTTATTAAGAGATCTGTGGTGGGTAAATTTCCATCCATGGGGACTTCATTTTCTATTTGCATGTCTCATGAGTGTTGTTAGCTACAATCAAGTGCAGTATTATTCTCGGCATCCAGTAGCTCTTAATATCGCAGGTTTGTGGTTGCACAGTGGTAAAAAATTATGCATATAAACTTTCTATCAAGCACAACTGTGAAATTATTTGTCCAAATTAATTAACTTCAGACAGACAAAGAAGTTGAAAAATTGGATAGTCTAGCCTAGACCTGCCTGCAAATGGCTGGTGGCTCTCCCACTTTGTTACATGTTTTGCTCTCCCACTTACATGCTCTTTTTTGCTGAGTGCTCTTGCCTTGCTAATCCCACTATAACCTAAATGCCATTTTTTATGGTACCTTTACCTTATTTATTAGTACCGACTTGTCTACCTGCCCTTTTAATGCTGGGCACCCTTGTGTATTACTGAGCCAGAGGAGTTGCATGGCCTTCATAGAGAGGCACTGCTTACATCTTTTCATGCATGGAATATATAGGACCACTGCCAGCCTCTGTCAATCCTACCACTTCGTTTTCCTTCATTTTACTCACCCTGTATCTTACTTTGGCTCACATCCGATCTTTGATATCTTATATGCTTATTTTCAAGCTTCATAATCATACCATTCTGCAACAAACCTTATGGCTTGTCAACCCGAATGTGCAATGGGAAAATTGAAGAATATCGAAGAGTTTACAGTCTGAAATTTTTTTTTGGGAACACCACGATGCATTTGACATAATATAAAATTATCATGGGTACTGGCTCAGTATCAGGAAGCAAACATGCTCTGTGTCATGTTCTTGTTTCTGCAATTTCATTTTTCATAAGATGTCACATTACTGTCATGATGACTCTCCGTCGCCATTCGAGGGTTGATTGTCTATAGCCATTTTTACCATTTCATTTTAATATGTATGAAAATTCGTTCCTTCACATAATATGAGAGTACCAAACCCAATCCCAATTCATTCATCATATTATCATCAAACTGAGATACTATTACACAAGATATGCATGTTGACCTTCTAAGTCTACAGCAAAAGTTTCTAATGACATGAGATTTTGATTTTTGGTTGTCCTACTTCAAGGTTCAAGTTGACACCCACATTGACAACATGGCTTGGTTGGGCTAAAAATTTTTATAGGTTGTGTTTAATTAAGAAAAGTTCATATAAAATCAAGCATTTTGAATGGCATTAGGAGATGGTGATAAAGATTTCACAGGGCAATCATAGGTGCAGTAGCCAAAGAAGATGGGTGGCAAAATAAACTTATTGATTCATTAACAGTGGAAATGAAAATGCTCTTTGGTGAAATGCTCCTCATGAATCTTTATCCTTATCTTTGCTCCCAGAGCATTTGTCCAGCTAACATTATTTCTTTATATGCGAGAAAAATCACCAATTCAACAACCACCTTAGATCTCATAGGACTATAGTGAAAGGAAGGTATTGATATAATAGATGGCTTGGCTCATGCCATTATTGAAGCAAAACGACAATAATCCAGATGTAAATTGTTTTTAATTACCATAATTGCTAGCACCCAAAGATATCTTTATAACATAATTTAGAGTGGTATAACAAGTTTAGTTTTGCCCTCAAGAGCACCAAAATGAAGACATGCTTATTTTCAAAATAATATTGCACTAAACTTGTCTATTTTATGTCCTTGTTCGTGGTCATCTGATAATAGTAGCAAGATTTGGTCGTACTGCCTTTCCTGTAAGGAAGTATGTTTGTAGTATGGATACACAATATTTTCCATACAGTACACATACAGTCCTGATTGTACAGCTGAAGCAAAAAAAAGTTCTAAATTTAAAAAAAACCCTAAAATTGGATGAAACCCTATAAATACCCACTAAATCAAAAATCCCAAGGACAGATTGTTTTCTCTAATCCATTGTGCATTACTAAGGTTGAGATTCATCCAATACAAACTTCCCTCTATCTATGCTGAACTTGTCACTTTTGTTGGCTTATTATACAAGTTGAAATCTCTCGATCAAGGCTTGAGTCTAAAAAGTCACCCATCCAGCCAGAAAGGAAGACCTCCCTACAATCATTAGTAGGTCATCCCAAATAACATCCCGCATCATTTTGGAAAATTCAAAAGGCAAAACCATCGAGCACAGGGGATTTCCTGTCCCTCTTGCAGAGAAAATTAAATAGATCTCCTTTAGAATAGTCATCGCCAAGCATGTATCTTTTTGTAGACCAAATCTTGTTTGGACCAACCTTTCGGCAGACCTCCTTTGCAGCCTTGACATGTTCAGTGCAATCATACGCAGAAAAGTAATTGTGGAAGTGAAAACAAACATGGAGCTCAGACTAGAACATGAACTAATATAAGTGAGAACATGTCTTGAAGTTGAGAGTGATCCTTGCAATGGTCTCTTGCAGGAGCAGGTTGCCAGGCTTGAGCATTGAGTTAGGTGTATTGGTAGTATAAAGTCAGGGATGTTATTGATAGATTTCTAAGATTTGCTGACCATATTTATTGAGCTGCTCATGTTCCCATTCTATCAGCCCTGCATGTACTATGAGATGTTAAAATCTTTCTCTTGATAACCAAAAGATATTCTTCCTTTCTGCTGATTCGGAACTTGTTCTAGAAAGCAGTAGTGGAGGACAATCAAAGATACAATATTAGAGACTAAAATGTGACAATCCTTGCCATTGAGGAAAAGTTTGTTGAATATAACCCACGCTTCCAAGGCCTGTTCTGCCATCTGGGATAGGTCTATCGCTGTTCTTCCAAAGCCAAACAATCTCTTGACCCTATTCTGCTGCAATATCCTTGATGGAATGGAGCTTTGTTATCATCTCTGTGTGCTCTATCTTTGGTTCTTTCCTCTTCGTCAAATTTTAGAAAACTAAAAATGTTACAGATTATTTGGATGTAATTTTTGAATAAATTTGATGAATAGTTTGATTTGGAAATGATATATTTCATGCAGAAGAGAGACAAAAAAAGGGCATCAACAATGGCTCCAGAAAAATTTCGATATAGATAATCATGCTATAGTGACAGAGCTCAGTGTCTCCTATACCCAGGGTTTTGATTTTGTTGAAAAGTATACAGCCTCGTTGGCCACTGCAGTCCCCCCTCTGGACCCATCCTTGCCTTTTGAATTACAAATCAGCAGAAGCCGAGGCCAGTGTCATTCTTAAAATACATCACTGCATAGGAGATTGCATATCTGTCATGTCCCTATTCTTGGATTGTACCAGAAAAAATTGTCAGCCCGAATCCATGCCCACTATACCACGTACTAACCGCTACAGCCGAAGCAACCTGCCCATATGGAATGTAACAGGCATTCTGAAGGCAATATGGGGTGTGATGTTTGTGGTATGGTGTACAGTTTTGGATCTTGTCAAATTTATGGCTACGTTCCTGTGGATAAAATATAGCAAAATGCTCAGAGGTCCTCCGGGAGTAAATCATCATCCAAAGGCCCTTGCTCATGTCACTCTTGATCTTCAAGACGTCGCCATCGTCAGAAAGGCTACAGAAAGGCTATTGACGTGTTCTTCATATCTGCTTTTGAAGTCTTTTTGGTATTGATAGCGTCTGATCTGATAATCAACATTTTCATTACTGTGCAAACTGCAAACAGTTAATGATTTTGTTACTAGGATGCTTAGCGCAGGATTTGTGCATTATTTTGAACGTTTATATGGTAAGTTGTCATTAATTTGGTGTTTTTATTCACTAGCCTATCAATTTATCTGTACATTGTGTTACCAGAAATGGTAAATTAGAACGAGAAATGGGACTAGAGGGTTTCATGGGATAAAAGATGCGACTACCCTGCTATGTATATAAAATGTTTAGCAATGTAAATAATAGTGTCAAGACAGGAAAGAAAACTAGAACAGAATGAAAAATAGGGTCTCCCGATCAAGTTTTTGTACTGTGATCTGTTCATAAGTTTATATATTAGATTTTTCTGGCCATAAATATTTTGAAAACAATTCTTAGTCTTCATTGGTTTGCCTTAACCCTTTCAAGAATGAAGTTATTAAGAGATCTGTGGTGGGTAAATTTCCATCCATGGGGACTTCATTTTCTATTTGCATGTCTCATGAGTGTTGTTAGCTACAATCAAGTGCAGTATTATTATCGGCATCCAGTAGCTCTTAATATCGCAGGTTTGTGGTTGCACAGTGGTAAAAAATTATGCATATAAACTTTCTATCAAGCACAACTGTGAAATTATTTGTCCAAATTAATTAACTTCAGACAGACAAAGAAGTTGAAAAATTGGATAGTCTAGCCTAGACCTGCCTGCAAATGGCTGGTGGCTCTCCCACTTTGTTACATGTTTTGCTCTCCCACTTACATGCTCTTTTTTGTTGAGTGCTCTTGCCTTGCTAATCCCACTATAACCTAAATGCCCTTTTTTATGGTACCTTTACCTTATTTATTAGTACCGACTTGTCTACCTGCCCTTTTAATGCTGGGCACCCTTGTGTATTACTGAGCCATAGGATTTGCATGGCCTTCATAGAGAGGCACTGCTTACATCTTTTCATGCATGGAATATATAGGACCACTGCCAGCCTCTGTCAATCCTACCACTTCGTTTTCCTTCATTTTACTCACCCTGTATCTTACTTTGGCTCACATCCGATCTTTGATATCTTATATGCTTATTTTCAAGCTTCATAATCATACCATTCTGCAACAAACCTTATGGCTTGTCAACCCGAATGTGCAATGGGAAAATTGAAGAATATCGAAGAGTTTACAGTCTGAATTTTTTTTTTTGGGAACACCACGATGCATTTGACATAATATAAAATTATCATGGGCACTGGCTCAGTATCAGGAAGCAAACATGCTCTGTGTCATGTTCTTGTTTCTGCAATTTCATTTTTCATAAGATGTCACATTACTCTGTTATGATGACTCTCCCGTCGCCATTCGAGGGTTGATTGTCTATAGCCATTTTACCATTTCATTTTAATATGTATGCAAATTCGTTCCTTCACATAATATGAGTACCAAACCCAATCCCAATTCATTCGTCATATTATCATCAAACCTGAATGCTAGCCACAAGATATGCATGTTGACCTTCTAAGTCTACAGCAAAAGTTTCTAATGACATGAGATTTTGATTTTTGGTTGTCCTACTTCAAGGTTCGAGTTGACACCCACATTGACAACATGGCTTTGTTGGACTAAAAATTTTTATAGGTTAAGTTTAATTAAACAAAATTCATATAAAATCAAGCATTTTGAATGGCATTAGGAGATGGCGATAAAGATTTCACAGGGAAATCATAGGTGCAGTAGCCAAAGAAGATGGGTGGCAAAATAAACTTATTGATTCATTAACAGTGGAAATGAAAATGCTCTTTGGTGAAATGCTCCTCATGAATCTTTATCCTTATATTTGCTCCCAGAGCATTTGTCCAGCTAAAATTATTTCTTTATATGCGAGAAAAATCACCAAGTCAACAACCACCTTAGATCTCATAGGACTATAGTGAAAGGAAGGTATTGATATAATAGATGGCTTGGCTCATGCCATTATTGAAGCAAAATGACAATAATCCAGATGTAAATTGTTTTTAATTACCATAATTGCTAGCACCCAAAGATATCTTTATAACATAATTTAGAGTGGTATAACAAGTTTAGTTTTGCCCTCAAGAGCACCAAAATGAAGACATGCTTATTTTCAAAATAATATTGCACTAAACTTGTCTATTTTATGTCCTTGTTCGTGGTCATATGATAATAGTAGCAAGATTTGGTCGTACTGCCTTTCCTGTAAGGAAGTATGACTGTAGTATGGATACACAATATTTTCCATACAGTACACATACAGTCCTGATTGTACAGCTGACGCAAAAAAAAGTTCTAAATTTTAAAAAAACCCTAAAATTGGATGAAACCCTATAAATACCCACTAAATCAAAAATCCCAAGGACAGATTGTTTTCTCTAATCCATTGTGCATTACTAAGGTTGAGATTCATCCAATACATGTGATTCTAAAAACTATTATCTGAAATTCATCTGGAGAGAAGACTCATTGTGCTTTTGGGCCACAGTTCTCTATTTTTCTGGGTTGCATTTGTGGGCTGCATTTTGGCTTTGTTTGTAGGGTGTGTTTCTGGGCCATGATCCCCAACCTAGGCTGAGTATTTGGGCTATGACTGAATTTATGGGGTGTACTTTTTTACTGTGTTTCATCCTTCAAGTTTCAAAGTTTCAAACTCCATCAATGAGTAATCTTGATTCTTATCTATCATAGGCTATAGCTACCAATTTGTATTGTGGTAGGAAGAAAGTTGTTAAAGTATACATCACAGCTTCACAAATGACCTTCCACAATGCACTTAAAGGAAGAAAGTTAACTTTGTGAAGTTGCGGTTCAAAGTTTCGAACTCCATCACCAACTTTATACAGCAAATGCATTAGCTACAATCATTGGGAAAACAGGTGATTGGGATGTTTTAGTAGCTGGTATTGTATTTGCTGCAATTGAGGGAATTGGAATTGTTGTGTATAGAAACCCCATACCCATAGCCAAGCTACAGTCTCTAGTTACAGAAAACTTCTAGAAAGCGGGAGTCTACTTAGGTCTTTTTTTAGATGCCTTCAAACTTGGAAGCTACAGATTATAACACAAGTGACCAAAGCCGCGGATGGATGCTATTTTTCAATTCTGAAATTTGCATAAGTAAATAGAACATTTGATATTCATTCCAGTGCCACAATTTCATACACCACTAATATTTAAATGGGATGTCACTTATCTCCTGTACAGTTACATCCAGTGCAAGCTATTGCAAGGGCCTTCTATCCCTACACGTGGAGTTTAATTATAAAGCACATAATGGATGCCACTTTTTCAACATCTTTGTTTATTAATAAACAGATCCAGGGTAATTTGGGGAAAGAGCTTGAGGGTTTGATTCTTTTTAGACACGGACAGAAAATGAAGAGACCACTCAGGTTGAATTCAAAGGGGGCAAATTTGGTGGTCTACTGAAACATGCAGAGTGGCATCATGTGGCAGGAAACCATCGGAAAGGACATCATGCCAGATGTTGTGTATATGTATCAATTGTGGAGCAGAATAACAATGGGAACAATAATTCAAATCCTCAAGTTCATGATGATGAGAAGATTTAAAGTAATTTGTTTGTGGAAAATGGTAGAAAGAACCGTCAATCTGTTTCAGAGCATGCAACATGTCTTGATGAGGCAACAAAAGTCTTATAAAAGTTTTGATAGAGGTAAGAGAACTCAAGGAAAACAATGAAGGTTGGGTTGATGAGTTGTGCAAAAAATTACTGTATTGGTCATTCTCTAGAGAGGGCATTAAGGCATAGAGCAAAAATTGGGATCTAAATGTTGAGTGGTAGGTAAAACATTATGGATTCCAGGTGGTAGGATATGTTTGGGCCACATGAAATGGATTTTCAAGCCGCTCAAAATGCAAATGACAGAGATTCCTTACATTTGGAGGTAGATTCCTTTAGAAAATATCTTTAAGAAAAGTAAATATCAATGAAAGCCCCCTCATGATTTCATCCTGACTTGAAACACCAGTTTGATACTACCATAGAGAAGTTAATAGCTTACATTGAGGAATTCATTTAATATTATACTTTGGAAATTGTTCCTTGCATGGAGAGATTGTCTTATCTTGATACAAGCCTCCTTTTTCTTATTAAAAAATAGAATGTAGTTAATTCTCATAAGTGAACTTGGTTCATAGATGTTTTTTTAAGCTTGATTCTGATTATGGAAATTCATTGGAAAAATAAGCTATAATTTCTTTGGACATGTTCCTCAGAGAAATATTCAATTACGAAGAAAAGGAAGTAGACCTTATAAGTTATAAATGAAAAGTAAATGTGATGAATTCAAATAAAACCTCAAAATGAAGAATAAATTAGGGAATTGTAGGACCTTTTATGTAAATTTTATGAGAATTTTAAATAAATGAGAATGGATAACAGAAAAATAAGAACTAATATTGAGCAGACAGAAAGCAAATTGTTGTCGGTTAGAGAAAATCTGATATTTAAGACATCTGATATTTTTGTTTCTTGTATCATGATGATTGTTTTATTTTCCTTTTTAATTCGATCTTTGAGATATCTCTTCTTAATCTAGTTCCTTGACATTTTGTAAATGGCATGTATACGCTGGCAATGATGGCAGTTATACAATTGTCGTTCATATTCTTCATTTCTCAAAAAGTAAAAAGCATTTGTTTGATGCACTTAGTTTCTTTTTTGCATTCATAACATTAAAGGAACTAAAAAGAAAAACTTGCATTTGCATGTAGGATTGTGTTTTTTTTGCAAAAAAGGAACATTAGGAAATTTGCATTTAGTTTTGTGCTCAATGTTTTCTTTTGTTCATTGATTTGCTTGCTCACAAAATTATTTTCTCTCTTCCCTTTGTAGCTAGGTCTTTCATTGAAAAACTAAAAGTGAAAAGTTTGCTTATCATTCTTAGTTTGAATTTAGGAATTTCAACATACATCATCGCGGTACCATTGAAAGGCAAATTGTTAAGCAAGATCAACATAAAATTAATCTCAATTTACCTAAAAATGCATTGGAACCATAACAATAACATTTAGAAGGTCTAGGCTAGAGACGTGTTCCGGCGTCGTAAAACATAGCAGCTGTCGTTAACTTGTCTGTGATACATTCCGAGTGTGATATCTCACCCCACGTACGTAAGTATATCGTAGCACGTCCCTTGGGGCGGCGTTACAGTACGATAAGTATATAGGTGGTGCTCTCACTGTGCGGTTTCGCATTAGACAACGCTATTACGGACTTGGGCCTCCACGTACCTTCGGGTATATTTGGGAGGACAACTTTTAGGTGCTATCCATCCATAGTGAACCGAGTCGGACGCCTTTAAATTGTGATACACCGAACACAGCATTCGGGGAGATTGCCTGCCCGTACTTCTTGGCTTGCCAGGAGGTATTCTGCAGTTCACAGTTTACTGGTAAACCCTTTTGCCTAGCATTACCCTCTTTTTGTTTATTTATTTTTGGTTAAAATTAATCAGCAATCATGGAAGAACATAATCCTACCCCCCGTCGTTCGCGTAGATTAGCTTTAAAACCACCTTTACCACTAGAAGTTACTTCTAGTAGGCGAAGGCGATCAAAATCTGCCCAACAATGATGTTGATGTTGTGGATGATATTACTTGATGCTTCATGATGGGTGTTCTTTCTCACTTTCACATAATCTTGTTATAGTCTCTGCTTGATGCTTTTGTTGCTATGGTCATGTCAGGCATTAATTAATTGTCTTCAATGTTCAATGTGTGAAGAGTGCAAATGTTCCCTTGATGCGGTTTAAATTCAGGCACAATACACTGCTGTTATGCACCATGTTTCCCTGGCTCCTACATATTGGAATATGCCCAAAATGATTTTGGAGAGTGATATCCATTCATGGAAGGATATTTGCACTCGTCTTTCATGGAAGTTTATTTGCACTTGTCTTTCATTCTCTCATGAACCAAGTGAAATTTCTTGGGGAATTTCTAATCAACAAGTTTTAGGAGTTTGTGTCAGATTTGGGTAGACTCGTAGAATGATTAGCTTGTGGATGCTATAAACTCTTTTTGTCAACCCATGGATGCATGGGTTAAATTTGCACTTGATTTGTAGTTTCCAATGATTTGACACTAAGAATCATTGGCTGACTGTGGTGATTCGTTGACTTCTTTTCTTCTTTTTTGCCCCTTTCCCTTAGATGGTCATTCATGGGAGGGGAAGTTCCAGTGAATGTATGATTTGTGGTGTGAATTTATCTATTGGTTAACTCTTTGGTAACATCCCATGACTGTTATTTCAATGGAACTTGGTTAAATAACAAACACTAAGTGCTAATTAGTAGTTTTAAAGGTTTGATACAATAATTAATTTTGCTTTATAGGATCCCAAACGTGCTTTTTTGGGCCTGAAACTTTACATGGCACCCGTGTGTTTACAAATCATGGAAATCATTTGAGTCTTTTTAGGTTATTTCATGGCCATACTGGACGTGTTTCACTATGGAAAAGAAATTATGGTCAACAGGAGGACAATGTCTTAAGGGATTTCTTTCCATTGATAAGTAAAAGAATCACTAGTAACTGACTAGTTTACTTCCTCACTTTTATCATGGAAAATGATAGAGGATATGTTTCAACTTCTTATAACCAATTATTTACAACTTAAGGGAGAGGTGTTTTGGAAAGGATGATTAAAGTTATTGTAATTTGTAATATTTTGTTGTTTTGTTTAAAGCTTTCAAGTGTTCATTAGGTGATTTGGAGATATGATTTAATTTAGTGGAATTTTTTTTTATATTTTATATTTGAATGATGTTCTTTGTTTTATAGATGATGACTCATGATGTTATTGTTTTGTGTATAATGATTTATTTTTTCTTTTGGGCTTGGGCCTTGGCACAACATTTTAATAAAAAATTGCATAATGGTTTTTGTGAACATTACACTTATTTTACTTTGAAAGCTACTTACAAATATAGTAATTCTCAACTCTTGGAAACTATTGATGCAGGGTTCTAGATCGATTTGAAATTTTACTTTTGAAATATTCAGTGAGATGTCAAAATCTAATCCTGGGAAGAAACTATCAAGGCAAATTGATGTATTATCATACTTTAAAAAGTCTCAATCCAAGAATACACATTCTCTTCATGCTTCAAGCTCCTTTGAACAATCTATTACTGAGAGAGATGTTAAATCTTGTGAAAATGCATCTGATATCCATATGATGGATGAAATAATAGGTTCCTCAAGTGATCAGGGTGAGATAAATGCAGTTTCAACAGAAATTAATGATGAAAATGTTAAATATATTTCCTTGGAAGGTGACACAAACCATTCACGGAAAAGGAAAAAAGGCCAGTGGACCATAGGGAGAAAATTCCAAGAGGATTGGCTCTCAAGTTTTCCATTTATTGAAGAAATACCTTCTACAAATGAGGATTTACGAGAAGTTAAATGTCTTGCGTGTAGTTGGAAAAGTTGCAAGGTAGTGAAATTTCAGATGAAGCTAGTTACAGTACAAAAGCATGCAGGAAAGGTTTATGAAAAGAAAATTGTAGATGGTAAAGAGAAATCTATTGTCAGATGGAAATCTTTGGAGGAATGCCGACATAGACAATGTGTGGAAGAATACAAAAAATATTTAATAAATAAGAAGAAACTTGAGGCAAGTGGAGGAACCATCATATCACAATTTGAAAAGACGATGGAAAGAAGTTTGTTATCCAAGACGATACAATTGAGCACTGTATTTCACATCTTAATTAAAGGTCGTCCTATGACAGATTATCCAGATCAGATGAAATTTCTATCTTTTCTTCACGTGCCAAACTTTCCATCTTCTCATTGGTCCATAACTAGTGGTTGGGAATGGGAAAGATATCTAGCTCAAGTAGAAATTGATGATTTGAAACAGGAGATTGCAAATGCTAGGTTTTTGGCATTGTCTTTGGATGAGGTTACAGCTATTGATAATACTTCATGGATTTGCATGAGCATTTATATGGTTAATGACCATATTAGGCATTCCTATCTACTTGGGATTAAAAAGATGAGAGAGACTTCTACAGCTGAAAATATTTATGAACTTGTTCTTAATACTTTGAAGGAAAGTGGTATGGATCATTTAACGATTGCAAAAAAGTTGGTATGTTTTGGAGCAGATGGAGCATCGGTAATGCAAGGACAAAGGAATGGTCTTTGTGTTCGACTATAACTATCAGCTTCGCCATATATGATTAATATTCATTGTATGGCTCATAGGATGAATCTTGCATTTAAAATAGTAAGCAAGTTTCCATTAGTTTCAAAAGTTGAAGATCTTGTACGTGAGACTCATGCATACTTTTCTCGTAGTCCTAAACGATATTTAGAGTTTCAACAATTTGCATATGGTGTTACGGATGGAAAAAAACTACTGAAAGATGTTGATACAAGATGGATCTCATTAAATGGACCAGCTCAAAGACTATTTAGTGAGTTCAAATCTTTGGTAGGGTTGATGTATGCAAATCGCTACAAAGTAGACAAAGCTCAAGATCTTCTTTTTCGACTAACTGATATAGAAACATTATTGACATTGGCTGGAATTCTTCCTATGCTACATGAAATGAATGTCCTCGTGAAAATGTCTCAGAATCGCACAATGTATATTGCCGAATACACAAATGCGAGAAAGTCAGCATGCCTTGCATTGGATAATTTGTATATGATGCCAAACTCTTTTACTGGTCCAGAGTTTACAAGTTGGACTAAGATCATCAATATAGAAAATACTGAAAATTTTTTGACGTTTGATGAAAAAGGGATACTATGTATCACAGTGCATGGGTATATGGTCCCCTTTCATTATATTAGTAAGACGGGACGAATCACCAAAGATTGCCCCGTGTCAAGAGACCAATTTGATGATATTGTTATCTCAGTGAGACAAAATTTGATAGAAATTGCAAGATCACTATCATCAGAGATAAGAGAACGATTTCCTCGAGATGAATTGTTGGAGGCCATGTGTGTGGTATACCCTCAATATTGGAACAATTGTCAATGTTCAAGAAATTTAAAAGCCGATTTTCAAAAGAGATTAAAATGTTTAGTAGACCACTTTTGCAAGAAAGTCTCGATACATGGAGAACAGATTGAAGGTATTTTAGATTCATCAAAATTGTATCAACAAGGTGGACGCTGAAACAATGTGGAAGCAATATCCTTTTTTGGAGAATCCTAATGAAAACGGTGCTATAACAAGATTATGGAATACTTTAAGTGCTAGCCAATACCTGCAAGAAAACATATCAGAATATTTTAAATTAGCAGATTTGTGTCAAACTATGATTTTGGGATCAGTGGAGGATGAGAGAATGTTTAGTGCACTATCATTTTTGAAGTCAAAGTTGAGGAACAAGCTTGATAAACATGTGGATACATGTTTAAGATTATATGTAACAAAGTATGACGTTGACAATTTTCCATATGAAAGAGCACTAGCGCTTTGGCGATTAGATTGTGATAGAAGGGGAGAAAACAATATAACAAATTTATCTAATGAACTTGATACAGAACATAATGTTTTGGAGGCTCATAATGATAGTACATTTGGAGAAGATCATGTTCACAATGTAGAAAATGATGACCAAGATGAGAATTGGGAAATTGAAATACCCTAGGACTCTTATTTTGGTATACATGTTCCGTTGATCATGCAAGATTACTACATGTCAAATTCAGGTAAAAATGGGTTCTATATTTTGTATTTTTCATTGTAACATTGCAGCTACAATTCTTTCATGTGTGTTATTTTAAGATTGATGTTTCATATTTAATCCTTACATTGTTTGCTTCTTATTTGTGACAGGAAATGAAGCTGGATTTGATGATTTTGGGACCTATTTTCACATAGATAGTGTTTGACTAGTATTAAATGATAAATAACTAATTTAACAAGACTAATGCAAAGCATCAATGGGCTCATTCAAGTACATGAAACTACCTTGATGTCTAGCTTTGACATCTTAGAAAATTTTAATGGTATATATGTTGCTTGTGTTTGGGGAATTTCGCTGAGTTTCGAGTTTTATATTTTCTTGGAAAATAATTATTGATATTTGGAAAATGTGTGATTTTATATTGGTATTGGAAACGAAGCTAGTTTTGATCTTTGATTGGAAATGAAATCAGATTTGATGAAGTTGGGACCTATTTCTTTTCACATAGATAGTGTCATAGTATTAAATGATAAAGAACTAATTTAGGAAGTCTAACGCTAAGCAACAATGGGCTTATTCAAGTACATGAAATTGTGTTAATGTCTAGCCTTGATATCTTTGAAAATTTTAGTGGTTTGTTTGTTGCTTGTTTAGAGGATTTTGTTGAGCTTGAAATTAGTCTCTTGAATGCTTATGGTTCTCATATCATGCATATATCGATAGATCGATAGATCCAGTTCTATTATTATAATCATTATTGTTTTCTTTATATATTTGGTGTTTTGAGGAAAGATATTTTATTTCCTTTCACTTTGTGGCATGATTTCGACATCTTCACCTTTTAGAATATAGTAAAATATTTTTCTTATTATAGATTTTTCTTGGAAAAGAATTATTGAGAGTTAGGTGCAAATGCACAATGTTGTCTAGCATTAGTGTGATAAATAAGGGATAGTGCAAAGCATAGTTTGAAGATTAGTCTAAGTTGACTCGTACCTAATCAACTCAGTCAAGTTGATTGTTGGTTGAACGACTAATTGTTGGTTCAATGGACAGAAGGTCTTGCAGGCACAAATACCAAAGGGAAAAATGGAGCCCATCATGGGGTACTCTTTGTAATTCTCCACCACTGCTACCTTTCCTCAAACTCCTCTCCAACCTCAATATTAGTGCTAGTAGTAACATGACAAACAACACTACGCTTAGCAGAACTAGAAGAACGTGTTTTCCAAACTACACGAGAACTACTTCCCTCACGAGTCACCATGTGCCATGCTTGGTCTCAGTGGTTCTCTTCCTTCTACTCCTAGTTCAATTACCATATCTTCATTGGAACCAACACTCCGAACTCCACTAGACAACGATTCAGCATTTTGTAGTAGTGATTCGCCATTTGTACTAGTGATTCGCCATGATTTTACAGGATAATATAATCTCGTGAGAGATTCGCCAAAAAATTATATATACATATTATATTATTAATAAAATCGCCTTCCATTTTTCCTATGTATCATGGGGATTCGCCTATTTTTTATATATAAAAATTTAGGGGGTTCTTAAAATTATCCATTTTGCTATCAAATATCTCTTTATTTTTAAGTTATGTTTTCAAGTTCTCTTTGTTGAGAATTAAAATTCTCTTTCCAAAACTTTAATGTCCATCTCATTCCAAAACAAAGGATCATGTGGCCAAGTTAGATTTTCCCTTTGATATCCCATATCCCTTGAAAAGTTTGTCATGACCTTATTTTGACTGCATTGCCCAATGAACCAGATATTTCCTCTTTCTGTCTATCTTTCCTAGACCTTTCATATTCTGCTGTATCAACTCAACCCAACCAAACAAACATCTGCACTTAATAACTAGTCTAAAATCCATAATCAAAGAAAACAAGATAAACCTTTGCAAACAAATATTTGAGAGATCCCTCTCTGAGAACAGGAGGACTAGATCCTGGAACTCTAAAGATTGGTTCTGATGTTGCCTTGTCTTTTGATTTGCCAAACTGTCAAAACACGGGATACCAACATAATGGCGATCACGGTGGGACCCTACTGAGAATTAGAGGCTTCAAAACCTTTTCTTGAACTTTTAGGTCCAGTATAACATAAGTAACTTTCCTCAAGCACTGCCTAACAAATGGCAATCATGATAGGACTTAATTGAATCAGTGACAAACTAAGTAACCCTTAGGATTCTCGTAAAGCCTTACCAAACCTTGAAGGAACCAGTTACCAAGCCATAAGAGCAACTCTGTTTGTTTGAACACCTTAGCTAAGTGCAAAATCAGACTTAGAACACTCTCTTAACCTATAAAACCAAAATAACTCAGAAAAACCCGAATTTTTTTTTAGTTTGGCTTCATAATAAACATGGTAGTGGACCACAAAAACTTTTACCTCCTTAAGAGCTAAAAAATTCCACTTGGCGACTCCACTGGGGACTTGAGTTCTTTTCATTTTAAAAACTGCTAAGACTCGGAGTACCCCTGATATCTTTAGATTGGTACATGGTGGTGGACCATAAAACATTTTACCTCCAAAAAAGAGCTAAAAACTTCCACCTGGCGACTCCACACTCTGAAACTCCCAGAAGACCAAATGACTCCACTAGTAGAAGACCCTGAACTGATTGACCAAACACAGTGACCTCTTTCTTGATTTACAATTATGATTCCAAGAATACAATGAAGATATGCCCCAATGAGTAGAGATCATATCCCTGGGTTTCCACATAAGATGCCCCAGGTGAATTGGGATGACAACCTGCCTCTTTTTCAAGGCGAAAAGTTTGATGACCCTCTATTACATCTCATCAAATTTCATATACATGTATGGAGGTTGAAAGTTGAATGGCATGAAGACTGCCTAATGAAAATGTTCATGTTAACACTAGAAGGAAAAGCTAGGGATTGGTATGAATGCTTAAGATCTAGTAGTTTGTTTTCTTTAAGAGACCTTGAATATATGTTCTATGAGAACTATGAAGAAAACGCTACGTCATTATCATGGGGTGCAATATATTATGATCCATCACAAAACATCACCCAACACATTATAGATAATGAGGAAGCTTTGGAAGAGATGCATCCTGAAGATCTTTTAACAGCCATTCATGAGTTTAATCTCCTATTGAAAAATTTTAAGAACATAGATGAATCAGTTAAGGAAGAGATGATCCAAGAAATAATGGACGTTCCTCAAGATATCCCTGAAAACTCAAATATTGATTCATCATCCCTTATATCTGAGGCTCAAGAAGACATCCAGCCTCAAAATCAGTCTTCGCAAGAGACAGAGAATTGCTGTACTTCTGTGCAAAGGGACATGGAAACATTTTCCCCTTTGACAGAGAAGGAAATAGAACAGACTATTTGTAAACAGTCAGTCTCTGAAACTTTTTGCAAAACAAACACTCTTGCCCATTCGCATAGAGAACTTTGTTATACAGATTTAGAAAATTCTTTTGTAAATCATAATGAAGAGAGACCTGCTGATAACCCAATATGTTCGACTGATGAAATTGTTTATTCCGATGATTTTCCAAATTTCGATTAGTCTGATGATGATGAGTTTCAAGAAAAAATTAATCACGCGGGGCAACCTGCGTTCGATTGGTGTTATGAGTTTCACCATCATCAACTTGAAAGAAGAAATCACCCATTTCAATCCATCACAAATCGCTTTCACATAATTGGGAATCAACAGCTTTTCAACTCAAAAGGTGAAGAGAAGAACAATGAAGAAATTTTTGAGCAAGAGGAAACCATTGAATACACCCCTGCTCAAGAATATAATAACCTCTTCATAGAATTTAGTCCACTGAATACGAGGATACAAGGGCCACAAGAGGACAACACTGTCAAATATGATGAGTCCTCCAGTTCAAAAGATGAGGAAGATGAAGGAGAAAAAAAAATAGAAGACTATCCTGCTGTGGATATATCATCTTCTCAAGAAGAAACTTCTCCCTTCACTGATATTAGTCTGTCATTTAAAGAGCCTGAATTTATATTAGAAGCAAGCATAGATTCAAAGAAAGAAGATATTTCACTGTTTGCTATTTTATAGGTTAAGAATGATGATACTTCCAAGCTACATACTGAAGAGATAGTCCTCAAAGCTGATGTCTTGGAAGTAGATGATCTACCAATTGTGGAGGACCAAAAAGAAGAGAACCTTCACCTTTTCTTTGTTGATCCTATGGAAGAGTGTGTGGAAATCCAAACTGGCTCAAGTTATCAAGCATTGATCCTTTGCAAGAGCCAGATACATGAAAAGTTGTCACCTTCTGTGATAGCCTCGGTTTTGAAGATTAATCTTCAAAATATACTATGGATACCTCTGACAAGCAGCCAGAGTTTCTTCTTCTTCTTGACATTACTCAGCTGGCTGCATTGGCACTTTTGTATCATATGAATATGTAAATACTCCATGTTTAGAATAGGTTAGATAGGAATGTCAATAAAGCTCACTTCTGGGCATGTAGTTAGTTTTTGTTTTTCTACGTTGAAGAAAAATAAAAAATTCAAAAGTACAAAAACAAAGAAAAGAAAGAAAAGAGGGCAGATTGACAAAACAATAAAGGTACAGCCCCATACCAAAAAGAGAAATAAATCTGAAAGTGTGCAAGCTCAAATGCCACTCCTCAAAACACACTTCTAGTTAGTAAAACTTCCTAATCTTGACTAATTAGCTTTAAATTTTCTGCTGATAGGATAGTGAATTCGATTTGCCAAATTGTTCAATCTTGGCTTATCAGTAGATACATTAGGATAGAAATGAAGGTTCAAACAAACTCAAAATTTGAACCAAAGTTTCCAAAGAGAGATGACTCAAAACTGTTTTATTTTCCGAGTCATAAAAGAGAAGAACTGGTTCTAATTTGTCCAAAATCTGAATCAGATATCAAGGAAGAGGCAGCTCAAACAAAAGCAAAAACAGAGCTGTGAAGAAAAGAGAAGGCCATGATGAGAAACTTTCAGATCTTGAGCCTTCCATTTTGATTTTTAATTTTCTGCAAATAATAATCTATGTGCAGCTTGTTCTTATGCCATAGATCACAGCAAGTCAAATAGCTTAATCTTGACTTGACTGTTTTTAAATTTTTGTTGTAGAATTTAAGAATGAAAGTCTGTTGGACAGTTTAATCCCAACAGACAGTAGATTAGGTAGAGAAATATCTGAGCTCAACTGTTTAATCTGAGTCTAGGGAGAAATAAGGAGTAGAAGTAGATTAGTTTTTATGCTTTCAAAAGAATAAAATGTTGTGAAAAGAGTTTGCCAATCCAAGTGCACTCTGATGAAGAAAAAATGCTAGATCAGTAGGATTGGGTAGGTAAAAAGTTTGTATTGACGAAGGACCATTGTTTTCATGGCTGCTAAATATGTTTTCAAACAAGATCATCCAGCAAAAGAAGGGCAGCCCAATGGATCAGGCATAGATCAACCTCCCAGAGAATGCAAGTCTGAAGTTCTTGATGCCTTCAAGAAGGCACCATCCCCAAGTGGAGCCACTGTTAGCCACCTATAATATTTTGTTATACCAAAAGGTGGCTAAGACCTTTTTGAGCCTCCAAAGAACAAATTTTATCACTAAAAATTTTTGGCTCTTGAAGACTCCTTGAAGGCCTCATGCCTCTGTCCGAAATCTTCATTTACTATTTCCATTTCATGCTCTAAAATTCTGCTAATTTCATAAGAAAAGACTGCTGAAGAACCATCATTTTCGCCCTTCTCCCACTCAAAACTAACCTTCATCTGCTCCCCTTTTACTCCATAAAATCCCCTTTGTTTTCATGATTTCTTCTCTTTCCCTCATGAAAAAACACTTTTACAAAGTTAAAAGACTCACTATTTAGCTTTGCCATAACCCCCATTTCCATTGAAAAACCATGAAAAATGCGTAAAAAACCAAGCGCTAACTCTAGGAGCGCTCATCTCAAATTTCTGAAATACAATCCAGCGCAGATCGCAAACCGCAAATTTCAGTTTTCATTTAAAATGCCCATCGCGTTTTCCTTTTTTGCGATTTGCGATCAGTCTCCGCCACATAATCCGCCATCGCGTTTTCCACTTTTGCGATTTTGCGCCATTGCAAATATTTGCGATGCGATCCATCGCAGTTTCCGCACATCGCAATATCGCATAACCGCAATATCGCATTTTCTCTCCGTCACATAATCCGCCATCGCGTTTTCCATTTTTGCGATTTGCGATCAGTCCCGCCGGACCCACCATATGATACCCCCGCCTTTCATACAAAAACGCTTTTTTCCTTTGTAAAGTAAAAAATGATATATTTTTTGGTTTACAAAGGTTTTGCCCATTACATCCCGCCGTTGCATTTCCGCCGTCAAACTGCACCCCTGCTCCATGATCCAACGGTTACGCTCCTTCCCCGCCTCCTAAGCAGTTTAAACCTAAAACACAAGATTTCTTAATCATTTTTGTGTTTTGCAGGTGTTTTAATGGTTTTCCATTTGTATAATGAAAGAGAGCAGAGGGCCGGGAAAGACGTTTCCTGCGCCTCTGAGCTGTTAAAGAGAACCATCTGCGGGGTTTCGCTCCATTGTTTTCTCAATGCTTCATGGGCATTGATGCCTTTAAAAGCCCAATGCGGTCCTGCACATCGACAAGACGCTATTTTATTCAAAAGAACAGTTAAAGAGTATCGGTTTTAAAGACAAAACGCAACAGATGAAGATTGAAGACAATTTTTACGGGGATTATGGCTAAGACAGTTATCAAAAGCCTAATCCCCGATTTAAAAACACGATTTAAAGAAAACCTAAAGTGTTTATCAGACAGAAAGGACCTCCACCGCCATACTTGAGGCGCATTGATTCCTCAGCTACCATAAAAGCCACCTGTTGCCTCAAAGCGTTCGAACAGAAGCTGAACTTATTGCAGAGATAGATATTTCGCCTCCAGCACAGCCAGGGAGTTATTTCTGCCAAGAAATAAATGCAGAAATATCTGCAGAGTTACTCCAAACATTACACAAAGCCTCAAAGTCAAATAAATCTCCCACCGAGCTTAATTCGTAAATGTAAAATAGTTAATATAGAGAACCACTTGTAAACTTCTTCATCGAGCCCCTCAAAAGGCCAAGAAGTCTTGAATCTGTATTAATTGCTTCGAGAGATCTTTTGTTAGATTTAACCTCCTCATTCTTCTATAAATACCTCAGTAGAAAATGAGAAATTATTGGTTGTTGGTTGCTGTTTGATCACAAGTTGTAACATTGAAACTCTCTGAAATAAATATACGAGTCTGTTGAAGTTGAAAACAAATTGAAGTCTTGGATGTCTTGATAATGTTGTTGCATGCCCGTTCCTGAGAAGGCTCTATCATTGGATTCATGAGCTTGGTTGTTGGTGAAGTATTCTAACTTTTTAATGTTTTCTCCTGTTTTCATTATGTTTCATAATCTCTTACTACAGTAGGTTGAAATTTTTAGGCTAAGAAATGACTCCTGGAAGCACCTTAGACCTGTTCATCCTTCACTGTTTTATGTTTTCTTCTGCTGAAGTATTTTAGAGGCTTTAAACCTTCTCTTTAGTCTTCATGCTTGTTTATTTCCTTGATATCTCAAATAGTTTGTTTCAGCATGATTTATGGTTCTCCCTGCTTGTCTTCCATCACTTGAAAGATGTTATTGAAGTCTCCCTTTGAAGTACCATTGTCTTAAGTTAATCAAAGAGGTCGGTTTTGATCTTACCCTTTGTCACTGCTTGAAAAATTGTTTTGAAGGTCTTTATAGTTGCAAGCATAGATGTTATTTAGGTGTTCCCTCTTCTATGAATGCAGCTATCAGTGAATATTAATGTTTTCTAAGTCCTTTAAAATAAAATATTTGAGGAAATAGGGAGTTCCCCAAATCTTAGATTTCATTTTAAAAGTTGTCTTGAAGTCATTATTTTCTTAAAGAATGTTTGTAGAATTTATGGTTAGCCCTGTCTATCAAATATCTCTTTATTGTTAAGTTATGTTTCTCAAGTTCCCTTTGTTGAGAATTAAATTTCTCTTTCCAAATCATTAATGTCCATCTCATTCCAAAACAAAAGATCCTGTGGCCAAGTTAGATTTTCCCTTTGATATCCCATATCCCTTGAAGAGTTTGTCATGATCTTATTTTGACTCCATTGCCCAATGAACCGGATATTTCCTCTTTCTGTCTATCTTTCCTAGACCTTTCATATTCTGTTGTATCAACTCAACCCAACCAAACAAACATCTGCACTTAATAACTAGTCTAAAATCCATAATCAAAGCAAACAAGATAAACCTTTGCAAACAGATATTTGAGAGATCCCTCTCTGAGAACAGGAGGACTATATCCCGGAACTCTAAAGATTGGTTCTGATGTTGCCTTTTCTTTTGATTTGCCAAACTGTCGACAAAGTGGATACAGTAATTTGGGATCCTGAGAAGAGGGAATTGATGAATTGATGAGTGAGAAAGGCTATTTGAGAACTGAATCCATGTATACTGTTTATGTGAATCATTGGTAATTTCTATATTATGCATATTCTGTATTCAGCTGCGAAAGTTCTGTGTAAGTGTGTTTACTATATCTGGATATGTTCTATTCTATTTTATGCAATATTGTGCTACTTTCATAGAAGTATATAATTATCAAACATCGTATATCTTGTGCACGTGGATGCAAGAAGAGACCTATAGACCCTGTGTAGAAATAGGCGATTTGGGTATCACAGGGCCGGACGCAGCTCTGCTTTCCTTACCTACCCTTTCTCAAGGTGTGGAGATCTGGTTCCAGCACCCACCCATACTACTTCAGGTGAGACTTTGACCTCCGCAAGCGGGTCACTACCGAAATGGCCAGTAGTATAGGAACCTGGGTCAGGACCCCTTGAGCCAAAATTTCACCAATGATGGGGACCTCACCCGGAGTCAGAGGCTTCTGCAGATAGGTGTGCAGACCATCAAGATTCTTCAGTGTACGTGTCGAGGGCCTGTGAGTCCAAACAAAGGGCAGCATCCAATTGATTTTTTCAACCATATGGGCCTTCTCTTAAGCAAAAAGGGGTCTCTTTACTAGCCCAAGTGAGCTTGCCTGGTCTGCCACCTGCGGGGACTTCACATTTTGGGGTGAGGTGCGGGACTTCATCCCAACCCATTTTGTGGGTTTTCTTAAGCCTTGCGCTTTTTATTTCCCCTTCTTCTTGGATGGAATCGACGTATATATAACTTCTTCAACTTCTGATTCGACTTCCACCAATTCCTCGATTTCTTGTTCCATCGAGGTCACAGGTTCTGAGGGTTTAGTGGGATAAGTGGCCATCATTCTGGTGCGGAAAATGAACTCTGGGTTGCTACTGTTAGAGGGTGTAGGATTCTCAGACATGAACGAGACACAATAGGCATATAAAATCTTACAACATAAATTCGTCAAGGACAAACACGCCAAGTACCAACTATTCAAGAGATACGGAACACTTGTCCGATCTATCCTCCTATTTTTATAGATGCGGGGAACGATTAACGATTGGGTGAACCTCATTTGGAAATCACCTCATTAAATGCTGACTGGCCGCTCCTTTCAACAGTAAATTTTTCCATTTACCCGATTTTACTGTTCCAATGACTATTTTTTTCACCTCCCATGCGTCCAGCGCACCCCTACACTCCCAACGTACCTCCTGCGCTCCTGGCGCACCTCTGCGCTTCCAGCGCACCTTATATGGTTTGTACATGCTCCTGCACCCCCCGCGCACCCCTCTGGACTTCCAAATTTGCGACCACTCCCTGCACATACCATGGTTCACACCTTTCCTTGTGGATGCACTTCGCCCCATACAACTACTCTGGCCATATAGTCATTTGATCTGATACGGTTTGAGTCGACTGCCATTGACATAGCCGGTTAACATATTGCCACACAGGGTAGCTAACCGATCAACTCTGCCATTCGTGACTTCTTTTACTGTGTAAGGACCTAGCCAGTGCTGACAGAACTTCCCTGGGTGTTTTACAAACTGGCTATCATACAACAAGACCAATTCTCCCATCGCAAATGTCTTTTTTCGAATATTTCGATCATGCCATGCCTTATCCCTATCCTTCTGAAGCTACTAATGGAAATTAGCAATGAAATGATCTTCCTCCAAAGCCACAAGCTACGTTAAACGCTCCTCCATGGTATCAGGCTCCGCCATGTTCGTAAATGCTGTGATGCGTAGGCTAGGAACAATGTAATCCATTGGCATAACGACCTCCTTGACATGGACTATTTGGAATGGTGTCTTCCCAGTCATCTTCTAGTAGGTGGTTCGATATGCCCAAAGAACAGACAGGATGTGCACGTCCCAATCGCTACAATAAAAATTACAGACCTTATTCAGTGCTTGCTCCAAGATTTTATTAAAATCTTCTACTGCTCTGTTTGCCTGTGGATGATATGGAGTGCTTTTCGCATGTTGGATCCGAAATTCTTCTATCAAGGCCTGTATTGTTTCATTAACAAAATGCATACCTCTATCACTCATTAAGATCTTTGGACATCCAAATCTGGTCAGAATCTTCTCAAAGATGAAGTGTGCAGTGGTATCTATAGTGCAATCCTTCACCTCTTGTGCTTCGGCCCACCTGGCTACATAATCAGTGGCAGTTATAATGTCGCGTGCACCTGTCTTCTTTCCGAGTGGATTGATAGGTCCCACAAAATCAATGGCCCATTTGTCAAATGCTTATAGGGCCATTTGCGGTTGAAGGGGCATTTCATCTCTGTGTGATGGCCTTCCTGTTCATTGGCATGTATCGCAGGCTTTACAATTGTCGTGAGAGTCATTATGCAGGGTAGGCCACCATGGTCCAGCTCTCATTATCTTTTGCATCATTTATTTCCCTGCGTGTTGACCTCCTTCTACACCATCGTGAGCTTCTGCTAAGATAGCATGCCTTTCATGATCCAAAACGTATCTTCGCAGCACTTCATCAGCTCCCATATTATATAGATGACCTACGATGATGGTAAAATCCGCTGTGCGGGTTACCAACTCTTTCTTCTATTGTACAGAATACGTTGTAGGTGCCATTCCCATAGTCAGGAACTGAATGATGTTAGCGAAGTGCACATCAAATACCTTAGTAGAAAAAATATGCACTTCAGGCAATCCTTCTTCTAGGTTGGTCGGTTCCTCACCACTCTCAATTCGGGACAAGTGATCTAGCCCAACATTCAACTTCCTCGACTTGACAATGATCTCAAAGTCGTATTCCTGGAAAAACAGTAGCCATCGGCAGATTCCTCCCCCCCCCCCAACAAAGGCTTATTCACCAGGTACTTCAAAGCTGAATGATCTGCAAACATTTTGACGTGCCATCGTAACAAATAGTGGTGATATTTTTGTAATGCATAGACCATGGCCAATCCCTCCCGCTCTATAGTGGAGTAATTGTGCTCCGCACTAGAAAGTTTCCTACTAGCAAATGAAAGAGGGTGATCAATGTATCCATCTCCAGGCTGTGTAAGGACAACTCCTAGGGTTATTCCTGATGCGTCTACGTGAACATGGAATACCTTCGCCCAGTCAGGAAATATGAGGATAGGCGGAGTGATCATCTTCTCCTTGAGTAGCTCGAAACTCTTCTAACACTCATCATCCCAAAAAAACGAAACACACTTATTAAGAAATTTCTTCGTAGGTGTTGTGAGTAGCGTGTACCCTTGAATGAACTTTCTGTAGTAGCATGTATGTCCGAGAATCGAATGCAACTATTTCTCAGTTGTAGGTACTGCCAGGTTTATGATAACTGAAACTTTTGTAGGATCAACCATCAACCCATATTGGTAAACTATATGTCTGAGCAGGATTCCAAAGGGTACACAAAATATGCACTTCTTGATATTTACGGAAATCGGGTGCTTCCTATAGGCATCCAACATCATGGGTAGGTTCGTTATGTGCTTCTTCACCAAGTCCAAGACAGTCCAGTCATCAAAATATACCTCCAAAAAATTGTGGATGAACTCTTTGAACACTGCGACCACCACCCGCGAAAGATGGCAGGGGAATTCTTGAGCCCAAATGGCATGACACTATATTGGAAGGATCCCCATTCAGTGGAAAATGTAGGTTTGTTGTGATCTTTAGGTGTGATCCTGATCTGATGGTAGCCCGAGAACCCATCTGTAAATGAGTACGCTTCCTGCCCTCCCATGCTATTAAGGATTTCATCTGAGAATGGTGTGGGAAAGGGATCATGCATCCAGGCATCATTCAATTTGCATAAGTCCACACATATTCATATCTCTCCCTTTGTCTTTTTCTCCTGAACCACCATCAGACTTACCTATTGTGACTGTTCAACTGGTTCGATGATACCTGCAATGAGCATCTTGTCAATTTCTTCCTTGACCTTTTGTTTATACTTAGGGTTCAACCAATAAGGCTGTTGCTTCACCGAGAGTGCATCTAGTTTTAACGTGATGCACATGACCCTTAGGTCCCCTATGATCCCCTTAAGCTCCAAAATATTCGTCGGGAAAAAGTCCTGATATTCCGTGAGCATTTCTGTAACTTTGCCTACGGTATCATCATCCCAGTAGTCCCCAATCTTAGCTAGCTTAGGTTTCTCTTTCATGCCAATGTTGACTTCTCGTAGCTTCAGAGGCTTAGTAACATCAACAATTTTTAGTGGGGGTCTAGCAACTGCGCGCTCTCCCTCTGACTCCGGGATAGAGAAATTTTGTGGATTTTCATCGCACTTTCTATTTCAAAATTGCGGCAGTTGACAATATCCTGCATCTTTTTTCCCATGTTGGTGCCCCAAGTGTTGTGTATGGGCGTGATCCATCAAATACGAAGGTATCTATATCCTGCAGAGCTTCATCAAGCACCTTGATTCCACCTGCTAATCCAAATGTCCCTAAAAACTTATCCTTCAAGGTTTCCCAGTGGTGGATGCGCTGATGTAGCTCTGCATATAAATACCATGCGGTGGGAATCGATCCCAAGGCATGAATAAATAGGTGAACCCATTCTTCTGTAGTCCGGTTACACCATTTCTCCATCCAATCGAACAAATGCTTTAGTGGGTCCCCTGGGTCAAGGAATGTCTTTATGCGCAAGTGAACTAGAGGTTCAAATCGCAAGATCATCATATCCCAACATTTTTCCCAATCCTGGAATGCCCCCTTATGCATGTCCCACCAGGTGTGGTGTGCATGGCTAGATTAAGGGCCCATAGCCTTCGTTCTCTTGGAACCTCAGCTTCAAATGCTCACAAAAAATACTTAATACTACTAGAACCATTAAATTAGGGCACTTCTCTTACCTCTGAAGAGATGCATCAGAAGTTCCTTTTGATTCTAAGACATCGTAGCACAGATACATCATGTAACCGATTCTGCCAATTTTCCATCTCCTCATCGAAGTTAGAGAAACATTTTCTATCTTTTTCCCAGCAAAGCACACCATTAGCTGTGGGACTGATCCAATATTCATCCCACACAGTTAACTTATAGATGTGATCCACATCCTCTTCTACGCGCACCGACTCCATATACCGTTCTCCTTCTGTAGGGTCTAATGGTAGTATCACCTGCGTGCCTTCATTTTCAAACAAAATGCTTCTTTTATTTAGGTTGATGATACCTCCCATATCTATGGCCCAATCCAATCCTAAGAGTGCAAGATAGGGATCCAAATCTTCTACAATCTGAATTACCTCAAAGTCGGCTTGGACCTTATCTCCTGCGATATCCACCACGATCTTTGACAGTCTCCCCAACGGTATGATCTTCTGTTGGTTGGCCATGCACAGTTGGATAGTGGACCATTACAACTTAGGTTCTCCCATTTTCTACCAAGTTTGCTTGGGTAGTACGTTCACATCTGATGCCAGGTCCAAAATACCCTGATCCATTTCATAATCATTGATCTCCGTTGTTAGCCGCATCTCCCTACCAGTGCATCTCTTATGTTTGTATAGTTTGTGCACATCCTTAACTTCTAGGGGTGGATTGTTTCTTTCTGCGCAGCTGTTTATTAATGCTTGAAGGTTCTCTACTACCCTTTGGTTGTGTGACAACTTCATACATGCATGCAAAAAAGGTTTGACCTCATCATCTGCTCTGAGGTTTGTGGGGGCCGGAGAAGTAGATGCCTCAGCCTTAGTAAAGTCATTGCGAGCTACGAAAAAGGTTTCCTTTTCCTTCTGTAGGTCCAAACCTTCTTTTTTGATAGCTGATTTTTCGATAAGAGGCTCAGCCGCAGCCTTCTCCTCAGCTCCCCCAGTGGCTATGCCGGTGTGTTTTATGACATTAATGCTTGTTCCTTCGTCTCGAGGTTCTGCCTTAACCCTCTGCACATTCTACGTAGGTGTCAGTTGTTTTTCCTTCATTTTTGCTATCATAATTGGACAGTATTCAATCACATGGTCCAGGTGTCTATAGTATCTGCAAGATTGCTTTGCAAGGTTCGGGCAGTCCCTCGCAAAGTGCCCTACTTCTCCGCAGTTATAACAGATCAGTTGTCCTCTTCCCCAACCTGTGCTTCCACCTCTGCACCCTTCCCTGCCCCTAACTGGGGGATCTTTGTGAAGAAGGGTCTGACTGTACCCTATATAGGTTTCACTGGTCTATCATTAGATCATTATTTTGGTAGTTCTTTTCATCATGTCCTACTGATCGGTAAAACTGGCACCATTGTTGCTTCATTTCTATAACATACACACCCAGACGGGGGCAGTGGTTAGTATCATGCAGGCCAGCTACAGGAATATCATCACACCACAACGTTGGTCCACTTGGTCCCATAGTCTCCCTAGGGTGCAACGAACTGGGTCCCCCAGCCTCTAGGTAGTCTACCAGCAGTGGGCACTAATCCTTTGTATGGCCTGATACCCTGAATCGTATGCACCATACATCTCAACTAGCTTCTTTCCCTCGGTCCTTTCGTAGGTTTTGGATTTCCATGTGCATTGCCTCCAGCTTCCTTGGATTTTCTTATACTTCCCAATTGGGTATCATCTCTTGGTGCAGCTTCTAACTTCATAGAAATATCCAAATATTTTTCTTGCGATTCAATGGATTGCTGACCCATAGGTACATAGTGATGAACCATTCCTTGTAATGTCTGTCATCATACAAAAATTCCCCTTCTCTGATCAACTTCTTTAGCTACTGGTCAGCCTCCCATACAAATTCAAAGGGCCCTTGCTTGAAGTCTTTTAGGTCATTCACGATCTGAGAGTAGGACTTAGGCTTCCGAAACCGCTATTTTAGGGCATTTTTAACCTCTTGAAAGGTCGCGTTCGCATGCTGAGCTGTGTATCCCATATACCAAACCAGGGCTCTTCCTTCGAAGGCAAGGGATAGTTACGCCCTCTTTACATCATCACTGGCCACATTCTGTGCAGTCCATACTGATTTTGCGACAAACTAGAATCGGTCCATATCTTCATCCCCCACACCCTTGAAGGTGGGTAGCTTCATGTGCATGACCATATCTACTTCTAGGGGTGGCAAAGGAGGAGGAGGTGTGGGTGAGTTCTTACCCTTATGTGGATTCGAAGGTGGTGTCATAGGAGTGCTATTTCCTTCATGTGCAACTGGTTCTCTTAATGGGCTATAAGTATAGTTGTCCCCTTCTTGATTGAATCTGTAGTACTTGCTGCTTCGGGTTGTACCCTCACTTTGATCAGAGCTTATTCACTCTGTATAGCTGCAAAAAATGCCTTTTTCACACAATAATATTTTAATCAGTAATGGAAATGTTTTTAGAAGCTTACCTCAGAAACCCTTGAAGAACCTTTGCTCTGCCTTAAAATAGGATACGAGCTGATCAACTGCAAAATCCATCACAAATCTCCCAACACACTATCCACCCAGTGATCTACCATACGAGTGATGGTGTTATCAGTCCTTTCTAACTGTTGGATCAACTCTGGAGTCCACTGCGTGACCCATTCGTCCTTCCAACATGCCTGGAAATCTACGAGCCTTGCCAGCCACTCCTGACACTCGTTCGAAAATTTTACAAAGACAATTTCGTAGACTTCAGTGAAAATGTACTTATTCTTCCACCTTTCTGCTATCAACTTTGTGTTGTGATTCTCTTTTACTGCAAATTCCTGAACTTGTTTTTCAAACCACTCTTCAATTTCTCTTGTCTCAGGTCTCCAATGTCCCCTTGGAATTACCCGATCTCTCTCCCAAAATGCTCCCAGTCCCTACAACAGAACCATTTGTTGGCTCGAGGGGTCCTGACCCAAGTTCGGAGGTTGAGGTTTGCCAACAAACCCCTAAACTACTAGCCCTTTCGGCAGTGACCTACTTGCACAAGCCAAAGTCTCACCCGAAGTAGTATGGGAGGGTGTTGGAACTAGGTTTCTGCATCCTGAGAGAGATTTGGTAAGTCAAGTAGATCTGAGTTTGCAACATACCTAGCTTGCACAGAACCGATCTATTCACAGGTTTGTTACTAGTATAATCCGCAACTAATCATAACAGAGCTATTACCATAATCATATATATTTAGTATCTTCTCATCCACGTGAGTATCAGTTATCAGTACATAATATCGTAAACGCATTAATAACAGATTATAGATACACTTCAGATAGATTCGCAGCATAAATAGATAACACAATTGTATCCGTACCTCCAACAGATCCCAAAGGTTTGCATCAACAGTAACACATCAGATTAGATAACATAGAGATACTTTAACTATATCCGCATATATTAGCACCCAAAACCCAGTACAATCCAAACACAGCTTGCGCACAGAGCCAGCAGGGTCCACATACAGCAGGACCGAGGATCTCCGCACATACATCCAGCAGGAGTCCTTACTCAAACGACCCAACAACAGATCTAACAATTCCCACTTAGCATAAGACTTAACTATTTTCTACCTTAAGACTCAAAATGTTCATCTATTTATAATGACTTAGCCTACACTTTCCTGTGGTCTGAAAACATGGTTTTCGGACTCTAGGTCTACCCTTGACCCATTACAATGCATTAGGGGCTTTGACCCATTGCAAAACCCCTGTGCTAGACTAATTAATACCAAAAATATACAAAATTGTAAAAAATTTGCAGCTTTAGGGGACCCTGTTGTTGTGGTGGATTCGACACACGGGTATACGAAATCACACGAGTTTGAAGAGTGTGGTCTACTCTCTAAACTATAGGTAACAGGCAGTATCTGGGGGGAGCTCAGAAGTATATAACTTAAATGAAGTAATACACTAAATTCTGCTCTGTTAAAAAACTAAAACTAAAAACACAAAAGAAGCTATATATAGAGTTCCAAACAATAACAGGGTAAACAACGGCTCGATGGCCTCTTCTTATTGAATGCTTGGAATTAAAACAAATCTTACCCACTTGCCAAAGGGCCTAGGCAGTGGCTCTAGGATCCGGTGCAAGGATGTTTTTCTTTCAAGTTCTGCTTTCTGATGTAGTCTAACTCTCTCTCTCTCTGCTGCAATGGACTAATATTGCTGGGTGGCCAACAATCGAGCCCTCTTCTGCTTCAGCTCCTTGGGTCACACAAACTGTTGGTGTTGCTTGGGCAACTTTGGCCAGCATAACCTTGTGATCACACATTTTTCATCTCTTTGTGGGTTTATATAGGTGAGCTTTCAAACCTCCTTCCCTGCCTTGGTACATGAGGGATGGTGACCTAAGGGAGGGGCATGATTCCATTGTGTGCTGAAATATGATTTTGTGTGCTCACACAATGCCTAAGTGGGTGCTGGTGCTATCCTTAGGTGGCTTTCACATAAGGAGAAAATTTCATTTGCTTTCTTGTGGTCCTGGAAAGAGATTTGTTTCTACTTCCAGGAATGCGCGCTTATTAGGCTCCAGTGCGCGCAGAAGGTACTCTTTTCGATGGAAAAAGCGCACATTTGAGCATTTATGACTAGTTCAAATTTGATGTTCTCAAAACCTTAGAGATTTTAAATACTTTTTTATTCCATAATGTATCCTTGTCCTATAAATCCTTAGGCTCGACATTAACTAATTTCGTTTTCTGCTGTACGATTTTCCAGTGTTAACGGATGCCCCCTAATGTGTGAGGTCTAGGAAGATCTATATAGCCGAAATACATTATAGTTTCTTTTTTGTATCGTACTCAGAGAGAGAGAGAGAGAGCAAGGCCTGTGTGTATAATATACAACACCTTGCACTGGTTCCAAGATAACCATGGCCACCCCCTGCAATGTAATGTTCCCAACTAAGGAACAGCTACACTATTGGGAATAACAAGAGTTATTACCAATGTGGAGCTTCAGCAAACCATGAGCATGGAAATGAAGAGTATCTCATTAGATGTAAAATAACACAACTGAGTAGATGAAAGAACCTCAACAAGAGTTAGGCCTATATTCTCCTTCCTGGGTGGGGAAATGCAGCAATACAGGGCATAAAACCGGAACTCTGCAAAGAATAAGCTATATAACGGTCTTGTTATGATGAATAAGCTTAAAATATACATAAGAAACACATAGACATCATTTTTATCTACAGTAGCAACTTGTACTTCCTTTCATGATCCGGAGAGTGGGGAAAAAGGGTATTTTATGCCATAAAAAAGGTTATTTTAAAAAATAAGCATAAAATTAAGCAAGGGAAATGGATGGATATGATATCTTAGGTCATGAGGGACCTACGCTCCAAATTTCAGCTCAAAATAATTCTTCTAGCTATGTTAAACAGCTCCTCCTTTCCCGACTAGGCTAGAAAACCTTGATTTCCCATGACTTTGCTAAACAGAAATTTCTGAATACAGTGAGAGTGTAATTCCCAAGAGAGTTTCTATAGAAAATGATGGAAGAAGTTTGATATGAATCTTATATTATTAAAATAATAGATAAATGGATGTTTAACCTCTTTTACATCAAGAAAAAGACACCTGGCAAGGGTTTCCGGCAATATACATGTACAAAAGGTAGGACTGCAGAACATAATGCAATCTACAAAAAATATACATTAAAAGTGACTGAATATGAAATATAAGAGCTGAATAATACAGTAAATTGCCAAAATCCTCTCTAATGGGACTCCCGGAGGGAAATAAGCACCTCCTCCTCAAAGACTAGCACAAAATCAAAGGATGCAGCTCTCCTGCACAAAAGACGCAGTTCACTGAGGGAGACTGTGCTGTAGCTGAATGTAGATGAATGGCCTCAAGCCAAATATAGAAATGAAACTCAAATCACTCCCCTTTGATCCCTTAAGCAAGATGATCTAAAGAGAGGATGGAATTCCCATAGAAGAATCCCTTGCACTAAGTAGTGTAGCAACTCTGGCTAAACAGCTGAAGCATGCAAGTGGTGTCAAGACCAAAATAGCTGAATACATGAATGATCTTCCTTTGATGCTATTCATTCCTTTTATATTTGGTGAGCCTCCTCACCCCATACCCCACACATTGTTGAGGTGACTTCTTCATGAAGCTTCCTCTTTCAAAACTGCGCTGCCCTAGTTTGCTTCCCTCCTTTTGTGGCTGCGATGTTGACTTGGTCAACTAATCCACCACCAATGCCTCTTTTCACACTATGGATCTTCAATCTAGTTTACATATGTGTCTTAGGCTGATCCTTGTTCACTTTGAATACGTTGTTGAACATTACAGTGGTATCAATGCTTGGTATTATTCATCTCAATTGTCTCTTTAGACAATTGTGAATTCTTTGCTGTTTAGCAAGAATTGTCAGGGGAATTCCTGTTTAGGATTCCTTCTCCTTCTTGATAGGCCTCTTGAGGGATTGTTCTTTATTCTCCACATTTCTTGGCTCAAGGTCAAATATTCCTCCTCCAAGACAACGTTATTGCTGCAGCTGCATAATTCTGTGTTTTAGGGTGTTGCAGTGGAGGACCTCAACACCATTTCCAGAGCTGATTTTCAGAGGAGGGAGTCTCCTGAAGTGATCCCCTTCCTTCTAAAGGTGGAAATTATTCATATTTTTATTGTTCATGGGCTCCCTTACCCATTTATTCCTCTCCTAGGTGAAAGTAGCAAAATCTAATGTTCCAAATTGCTATGTGAAAATTTGGGAACATTACATGCAACCAGACAAAATATACAACATACTTGCAAAATTTCAATGAGGTGAGCATGACCCATGCTCGTGATGTTATGGCTAGTTAAACAAAATTGATAGATACATGTGTTTTCTGTGTCACTACTATGGTATTCATGTTGGTGGTTGCTGACGACGACTCCTAATGCCCTTAGGGGCATTTTTTCTTTGACGATAGGTGGAATGTGGTACCCATATGCGTAATCTTGGTATGGCACATCATTGTGCAATGTATGCATATGTACTAACTGGGACCTTCCCGTGTAAGAATTGTTGTCAAAGATGCTTATAAAGGCATAGGTCTTTGACAGATCTTGATCAAAGTGCAATGGTGGTAAGGTACAATACCATCGTGACATGAAAGCTTTTTTCTATAGTCAAATGTCAAGAGGATCGATGACATCTATGGACAATGATGTCTCCCATAGTGCCACCTGAGGATACCCCTTTACATGGGGAGGGGTCATCCAAGGTACCACTTCCTTTTTGGAAAAGAGGTGTTGATGTCGACAAAAAGGAAGCCTTAACCGAACGATAATGGGTTTAACATGGGCATGTTGGTGAGCGGTAGCTGAAAACGGATGATGGGGATTCAGTGGCCTGAGGTCAAAGTATCTTTGAACAGCGTGGCGGAAATCATAGGTATTTGTGAAGGGAAAAATCCCTGGAGTTGGTAGGACTTCCAAGGCGGGTATGAACCGGCTATGATTGTCGTAATGGTGCATGCATGGGGGGTATGAAATACCTCGACCAAGGGAGATGGGGGACTGCTGCCATGGGAGGAAAAAGTGCAATATGAGGGCGAAGAGGCAAAGGGCATTGTTTGTGATCTTTGTACACTTACCAAAAGAATAAAATAATGCAGTTTGGTTTGTACAAAACACAGAGGTGGGTACCCCAAAATAGAAAGAGGGTCACTCACTTGATGGTGTGAGGATGGTGTTTTGGTGGGGGTAGGGGTCCCATTGGTTGGTCTCATGTGTGTGGTTGATGAAGCAGAAGATGTCGCAGATGGGTTTATGTTGATGGAGGTATGGTGAGCCAAATGTGGTGCGCGGAGGTGCACTTTCATTCTGCTTGTACAACCTGATCGTCCGGGAAGGGGGTTGGTTTAGATGGTGAACTTGACCTTATGCATGGTATATGGATTGGCATGAGGTGCTTCCCGAACTAAAACTGGTATGGCCATGGCATCACTTGTGGGGTGATGTATGGTCTACTTGGGATGACGATCGCCATGGAGGGGAGGCTCTACCGACCATCGTGGATGTTTATCGTATGCAGGGTGAGGTGATGATAAATGTGGTCGCGTATGAGGACCCTATGGTTTATTTCTGATGGAGAAATGATATCAGGATATGAAAATTTTTTTGGGACTCTATCATGCTGAGGGTAGAATGATACCTGCTCTAAAACTTTCGGTGGTGGGTGTTGTGAATGGTTTGCGAGTTCTTCCTGCAAAAACAACTACCTCAAGTGAAAGCATCTTCTTTTCATTCAATATTATTGAAAAACATGAATCTTGGAAAGGAAGATGGGAGGGTGCATACCTGTTGGCACTTGAAAAAATATTTCTTCGAAAAGTGAATGTAGGGCATTGCTTTCATTCGTCATTGTATACTGATTATGGTGCAACTTACGGTTTGTAGAATGGACCTTCTGATCTCCTGTTATGGACCTCCGAAGTTTTGGAAAAGGGCGATAAATAAGGGATTATGGCACCAATCCTATTCATTTGTAATTGCTAAGTTTTGGGAGATTATAGGTGATAGCAGATCCTTTCTTGCCGTTGTGGTTAGCCTGTGTACTGGGGATTAGCGATACTATGCCAAGGTAGCTCTCATGACATCCTGCATATTAATTTTTCTAGTTTGGTGACACTGGGGGCCATACAAATTAGGTTTGTACAGCCTCAAAGGGGCTTTTTGCCCTAGATTGCATGGGCGATCTAGAAAAATAAGCGCCCCCCTTGCGCTTATTTCTCAGGTACAACCATGCGAGGGTGCACTGTTCCTACCTCTTTGCGCGCAAGGGCACGCCTGTGAATGAAACAGGCACGCAAGGGCAGTATTATTGAAAAAAACTTGGGTTTTTTGCTATCCCTTATGATTTTTCTCCTTTGTACTGATGGGTGCCTGTTGCTGGGAAGGTTGGTGTGGATAGAACGATATTGGCTCGAGATCCGGACCAGTCTGGCTACTGATCTAGGGTGCACCATCAATTGGCCGCATGGGGCCTCCTGAAGTTTGCTGAAAACGAGTTCCTTAGGTCACAGGATCATCTATTACGTTATATCATATGGCATTGGCACAGGAGGCGCAACATGTTTGTCCTAATGGGGACGAACCTGATTGTCCATTCGGAGACAGATATTTACTTTGTGACTAGATTACTACCTGAGAGAGAGGCACTGAGGTATCCACTTCTTGCTGGGTAAGTGAACATGGACAGGTCCTGGAGGAGGCATTGCGGTGGTGCGCCTCTTATTGAGGGGTGCATAAATATTTATTCAATGACAGATGTGGCCGAGCAGTGTGCTCTGGCTGTTATATTGCTACTGGTAGGGTCGTTTGTGCCTCATCGGGCATCGGGCCCAGAGCTGGCGGTTTTACGCCATTTGAGGAACAAGCATTTCTTTGATTTTCCCTGTTTCTGCTTTAATGGTATGGTGTCGCAACTAAACGGGGTTCAGCATGGATCCAAATCATTTGTGTATGCCAGCATTTTGTGCAGCATTATGTACAAGCGGGTTGTGCTACTGAGGCTCGTGGTGGCTGTGCCTATTGAGGGGCCGAGGGAGCCAGGCATGAGGAGGTGGGCTCTGATGATGCCACGCGGTAGTGGTGGCAGGGTGGGTCATTATTGGAATGATACGACGGAGGCCTAGTTCAAGGCCAATCCATATATGTTCTTGCCATACCCTTACGCGGGGATGGACTTTTAGGGTGGTCCAGATATTGGTCTCCCTTTTGGTTATGTTTGGGGTCCCGCAAGTATGTGTTATATTTATGCATTCACTCAAGTTTTTTGTGTACTTGAGTATTTTTCATTGACACTGACATTATTTTGGTTACTCATGTGGATGTTGGCGAGGTGGGACGTCCAGTGACCCGACTGGTGGGTCACAACCCTCTACCACGACTGCCTGGTGGTCGGGGGGGTGGTGTCGTAGGTGAACCAAGCGAGGGTGCCAGTAGACCTGGTGGGGATGGTGTTGGTCCTTCTAGTGAGGGTAGCAGCACAGGTGCAGCTGAGGTAGCGCCTGAGAGAGCTCGTGCAGATGTGGTTGAGGCATGCATCACAGCACTTACAGCTCAGGTACAGGCTCTAGAGGACTTTCGGGGTCGAATGGATCGTTTGACCCATGGGATGCCTGCTCGAGGTATTATGGATGACTTCAAGGAGATATGGCTAGAGACAGTGATGGCCCGTGAGAGTGACTACCAGCCTAATCTATGATGGGTAGTTATCACAGTAGCGACAACAACTCCGGTGGTGGCACCGGGAGCAGTGGTGGGCCCAGGTGCTCCTCCTAATGGGGCATCCCCTAGGGTAGATTTGTACCCATTATGAGGATTCTTCCCTTATTTTTGATGACCTCTGCATTTTTGGGCTGGCCACTGGGCCAGTGATACTATTTTTGTACTCTGATACTCTTATTTTTTGATATATATATATGAGAGATATTTTTTGCGGCTCTACATGGTGTGATGTTTATTTCGGTTTATGCATTTTGTGTTATGCTGATGGATATACATTTTTTTAGCTTTTTATGTATGGTGGTTTGCTCACGATGCATTCCAGTCTAGGATATTGTTAGCTATGCGATCAACTATTTGATTTTTATTCCTTGATACATGTGAGAATGTAATATAATCAAATTGTTTTCTTAATCTTCTGGCATGCAAATATTTTCTAAGTAGGTTTGCATCTTTGGTTTCAAATGTTTGGTTTAACTGCGAGACTACTAACTGGGAATCTAGGTAGACATGCATATGGTAGATGCCTTGGTGGAGTGTCTCGCACATAAGTCCGATAATGGCATCATATTCTGCCTGATTGTTGGTTGCTAAACCGATGCACACACCGTTTGAACATAGTGGTGATCGGTGAGGGTAGTAGATGACCTAAGCGGCTGCAGCTAAGTTTTGAGACCATCGCGATGCTCCATCAGAAAATCCAAAATAAGGTTCAAGTTGGTGATCCATGGTGATATTTTGAGTGCGCTTAGGTTTTTTGGGTCAAAAATATTTCGGAGTTGGGGTTTTTGTGTACACTAGCTCTAGGGGATAAGGGCTACAGGGGCCCTTATGGGTAGAATTTCTTGAGGTAAAGGCCATTGACGGGGTTAGTGAGGTAGGTCCCATCCTATTCCGTCAAGATGTATTCCCCCTACCAGAGGCAATGTTTGATGATATAGGGCCCTTTCCATAGGGTTTCGAACTTTCCTAGCCCTAAGGCTTCTTTTGTGACATTATAGAGAAGGACTATCTCTCCTTCAGTAAATGAGCGAGGGGTGATGTGGCAGTCAAATGATGCTTTTACCCTTTTCTTATCGGCCTCATTATGTTGCAGTGATTGATGCCTATCTTTATCAACTAGCTCTAGTTGTACTAGGCATTGCTCTAGAGGCTGGGTGTCATCAAGGAGTTCAAAGGTTGTGTGAAAGTTTGGGATCTCGCGGTTTATGGGGATCACAGCTTCGATCCCATATACTAAGTGGAAAGGAGTAAAACCAGTGGAAGTATTAACTGTCGTGCAGTATGCCCACAAGGCATAAAAGAGCATGTGGTGCTAGTTGGTTTTGTGGTTGTTCACCATGCGCTGTAACATAGTTTTGAGTACTTTGTTAATGGCCTCTACATGTCCATTGGACTGGGGGTAATATGGTGAAGCGAATTCATGGGTGAATCCAAGATGGTGAGATAGCTCCTCGAAGACTTCGTTTTTGAAGTGCTTTCCGTGGTTGGAGACTAACTCTTTAGGGATGCAAAATTGGGCTATCACGTGGTTGAAAAGGAATCGAGCGGCAGTTTCTGCTGTATTGTCATATGTGGGCATGGCTTCGGCCCACTTTGTGAAATAATCAACGACCACTATGATGTATTTATGGTTGCCTAATGAGGCTGGGTTACAAGTCATGAAGTTGATTTCCCATTTACAGAAGGGGCTGGCTACGATGACAGGATGCAGAGGGATGGGCAACGCTCTTGCCTTGTGGGTGAATCGTTGGCACCGCTCACATCTTTTGACTGCCGTGATACAGTCGCGAAACAGGGATGGACAAAAATATCCCGCTCATAGGACTTTTTGGGCAGTAGCTATTCTAGATAGATGACCACCACATGCACCTATGTGGCAATCATTCAGGGCTTGCTCTGCTTAATCGTGAGTGAGGCATCAGCGTAAGATTGTATCGATGCCTCTCCTTTATAAGACATCTCCTATGAGGAGGTATTGAGGGGATTGTTGGCGCATGCGCTGGCATTCATCTCGCGTGAGGTGAGGTTTGAAATTTTGGGTTTGTAAGAATAGGAGAATATCCCCGTACCAAGGGTCATCAGTTACTACAAAGAAAAGGTGTTCATCCGATAGCGAATCATTTACTGGTGATCCTTTGGAATCTCTTGGGAGGTCTGTGATGAACTCTGCTACGACAAGTTCCTTTTTTCTTAAGGGAGAACAAAACTGTAAGTCATATTCTTGGAGAATGACTATCCAGAGGGCGTACTTTTCATTCATTAGCCGGCGCGTGAGCAGGTATTTGATGGGATTAGTACCTGCTATGACTGTGGTCTTTTTTAAGATGATGTAATGGCGAATTTTCTGTACTGCGTGGATTAATGCTATGGCATTTCTTTCTTTGGGCTCATATTTTAATGCGGGGCCTGATAAGGCTTTACTGACGTAATAAATTACGTGCTCCCTTCCATCTGGGCCTTCCTGGATCAATACTCTGGCCAACATGGCGTCGAAGGCTAATAGGTACAGGATATAATCCTGGTTATAGTCAGGGGGACTGATAAGTGGTGCTAAATATAGTGTTTCTTTCAACGCGTCAAATTATTTTTGGGCATGATCATCCCATTTACAGGGGATTTCCTGGCAGAGGAGGCACAAGAACCCTTGAGCACAGGTGGCATAATCTAGGATGAAACATCGTAGAAAATTCGCCTTTCGTTGCAGGCTTTGAAGTTGCCTGAGGGTTCGAGGCAGGGGGACTTCTTTAATGGTGTCAACGTTTAAAGGGTCAACTCGAATCCTTTTCTGGGACACAAAAAAACCTAACAGTCTTCCCACGTTGATGTAGTATACACACTTAAGAGGGTTTAAGCGCAGGTTGTATTGACAGCATCGTTGGAATACCAATCGCAGATCCTCGAGATGGTCAGAGTGCTTTTTGGAGCGTACCATAAGGTCATCCAAGTAAGTGAGGATAACATGTGTCAAGTCATGAAATATGTAATTCATGGCCCTTTGGAAGGTAGCTCCGACATTCTTTAGGCCAAATGGCATTACCTTGTATGCGAATGTGCCCTAGGGTGTGGTAAACACAGTTTTATACCGATCTGGATTTGATTATATCCAAAGAACCCATCCATAAAGGATAGGGCCTCGTGGCCAGCACAAGCATCGATAACTTGGTCGATGAAGGGGGTGGGATAATTGTCTTTAGGAGCTTTGTTCAAATCCCGAAAATCAGTGCAGACGCGTATGGTGCCCTGTTTTTTCATGACGGGAACATGATTAGAAACTCAAGATGTATAGGTGATGGGGTAGATAAACCCAGCTTTGTGAAGCTTATCTATTTCTCATTTTATTGCTTCTGCCTCTGATGGGTGCAGTTGACATTGTTTTTGGCGGACTAGGGTTATATCCGGCCAAGTGTTAATATGGTGCTCTACAATCGCAGGACTAAACCCAGACATTTCTGAGCAGTCCAAGCGAAGATATCTTGATACTCTTGTAATAATTTGGTGTAAGAGGCTACTTCTTCTGGTCAACATGCTGCCCCCAGCAATATTTATTCGACTTTTGATGGATTTTGAGATATGTTCACTTTGATGGTAGGTGAAATATTCGACATATTGCCTTCCTCAAATGCATCGGGCGTAGGGATGGGGTTTTTGAACCAGTCAACTTTTCCTGATGGTAGAAATTCTTTTGATTCGATCGCATAGATCTCTGGTTTGGCTGTCTTGTCAGGACTGACTGCCTTCCTAGGAAGAAACAGTGAGCGTTGATGCATTGCATACCATGGGTAATCGAGCTCCGTCATGGTTTCCAGGATATCCTCATCCGAATGAATGAGGGTCTCAAAGGGGGAGTGTTCCCTTGTTGGTTGAGACTGAATGGGGGTGATCCTGGTGGAGCCAGTTGAAAAACATGACAAAGACTCCATCGTGGATGCGGTGGAACCAGACGCCGTAGATAGAGTATAGACAGGTTAGGTATATACCATCGTAGGGCTAGCTCTTCTTGTAGCTCCGGCTGTCTTGACACCTATGGTAGATGAGCAAATAGCTCGAGTCATGGTTTCCTCGTTGTGTATAGATCAATTCAAGCTATTGAGCTTTACTAATTGCGTCCTCTTCAGATGTGGGGTTACGTTGCACCACATCCTTTGAAATCTCCACCATCAGAGTTTTCAAGAATAAATCTAAAACGACTCGGTCGTCGAGTTGTGCTTTGCATAAGTTGCGATGCCGTCTCCACTCATGGAGGTGTTCAGAAATGTGGGTAGAGGGAGATTTTCTGAAATGAGTCAGTAACTCCATTCTCGAATCGTGGTGAATGGGTAACTGAAATTATGTGAGGAACACATCAGTGAGGGCGCTAAAGGTTCTATGTGAAGCAGGGGGTTGCTCGATGTACCATTTCGTGGCAACTCCCGTGAAAGTGCGTTGAAACAGACTCAATCGAATAGTATCGTCAATGATGCTATTCAATTAGCACCACAGGTGAACGGTCATTATATGATTCCCTGAGTCTTCCGCTTGCTTGCCCTCAAAATTTGGTATGTCTGAAGGGAGCTTCGTGGGCATGGGAGGCCAATTGGGGTTGTGTGTGATGGGGTCATTGGTGAGCTTGGTTAAAACTTGTATATTTAATGCCACTAAGAAGGGTGACTGAGAGGTTGATGCCATGGCAACGTGTGAAGACACTGGTTAGAATGAGGGTTAGTCTGTGATGTACCTGGTTGTGAATTCAGTTGGCTTCCTATATGGGATGCACTCTTCTGCCCCCTAGGGGACGAGGGGGAAGTGATGTGCAGTGTGGTGTTGGGATACCAACTAGGGTTCCCAACTAAGGTTGCTACAAGAAAGAAGGAACCAACCACTGTGGCGACATTCCGTCTTTGACGCCTAAATGGAGAAAGACCTGGAACCCCTCCCGATAATGGGGGGAGGTCCAAAAGACGCCTGGATCGACGAGGTTCTGTTGGAACCGTTTGACGGTCATCCAGGTTGGGTTTTGGAAATTTTTTTTGAGGAGATTGAGTCTGTGATCATGACAATTTTATGGCCACATAGATAAGACAAAGCGAAAATGAAATGAATTTTCCTTTAACTTAATCTATGTGAGCAATCAAGCAAAAAATGGTTTTTTTTTGTTTGCGTGTGATACTCAAAAAATCCTAGAAGACCTAATAACATCCTCACGCACTCAACAGTAACTAGGCCTTGAGAGGATTTCTTGCGAGTGCTAGCACAACGTCCCGAAAGAACTGGCGATGCCCCCAGTCAGTCGAAGAGAATCAACTAAGGTAAGGGTAGAGGGTTTGGCGCTTACCTGCACCGTCACCTATAGGGTAAAGGATGCCCTAGTTGTGGCCACTAAGAATCACCATCCCATGTTGGGGTTCCCATTTTTTGGCAGATTTGGCAATACCAAAAGATGAGACAACATCAAACCACTTTGGGGCCCTAGGATCTAGCCCTCCTAGACCCGGAGAGGGATCTCTCCAAATAGAGCAAGAATGATATATCTTTGAAGCTCAAATAAGGTATTAGGCTAGGTATGAAGCACAAAAGGGGGTTTAAAATGATTTGTTCGTTGGGTTGCTTATGAGATCATAGACTGAGAAGGTAATGGGAGGAAAGGAACAAAATAGCAGGAGGCTTCAGCGAAGAGGATAGGCCAAGACAATTCCATCCATTGGGCTATGGAGTCATGAAAGGAAATTACTTGCATCCACTAGCCAAGGATTTCAAAGGGAAAGTCATCTACACTAAAGTATCTTGTAGGCAGATGGTGGAATGGAACATTAAGGAGAGAAAGTGGAAGAAGGAAAAACAACCAATTTTCTGTCTATATATCAGGTCAGAGGTCATTTAACTCCAGACCTGCTTGGACATACTCAAAGGAAGCTCTCAAAGAGGGACAAAGGGGCTACTTATAGATCGGACCAGAGGTCATTTAACTCCAGGTATGCTTTAGCGACTCCAAGGGAAAACAGAGATAACAAAGAAACATCCAAGCAGTAAACCCCCGAGTTCATACATCAGCCAGCAGGCAATAACATCCACTGTGCTGGTTAAACCACATGGATTCACTCTTGGAAATGCTTATAAGGTAAAAGAAAAAATTAAAGGTAGGGAGAGCAGGAAACATAGGGCACCTAGCAAGGGTGAATCCTATGTTATACTTCTGTTGCCTACCAGAAGAACATGAAACAGTATGAAAATGTAATAAACAGAGTTAGGAAAAACATCACCAATAGTAATAGACCAGGATCCTATGAAATGTGCTTTGATTAATTGATGCAAAACCAGTCATGTACAATATAGCTCAATGGCTGTTACAATCCAGACTTCTCCTCCCAGCCTATTACATACAACTACTCTGCTATTCCCTCCCAAGACTGTTCTAACAGTCGAATGAATCCCTCTAACAGCAAAAATGCCCAACAAGGCAACAACAACAACTGAACAACAACCTTTACAATTCGTTCTCAGGGATTACATATAGGAGAAGGGGAAGAAACAGAGGTAGATAGACAATAAATGAGTTTAATTAAGACAGAATGGTGGAGGAGGCCGAGCCCCTTCTGCTTAATGGCGTTCTGCTGTACTCTGTAATCTACTCTGGGAGACTCTGTCAGGTCGAGATTGACCTCAGATATTTCTTTGGAGTCCTTAATGGTGTTTTGAGCTCTGTGCTAGCCTTCTGAATAAATGAACTAGGTGACAAGTCTGCAAGGCTTCTCCATTCCTCCTACCTACCGCCTGACTGTCTTAAATGAGCTTCAGTCAGTGTAATTAATTTTCGGGGCTCGGGAGGCACGGAGATTGTAGGAATGGGTGTACACCTGGAGAAAATGCGCTGATATTAAACACAAATAAGACTCTTTGTGTGCTTAAGTCTCCCAACTCTCCCAAACATTGCTTTGAGTCTATGAATGCCGGGATTGTAACCATTAATCTTCAATTACAGGGCTCAAATCCCTTCTAATCCACCTATGATCTCGTTTGGTAGCCAAAACTAGCCTCTTTGTGACCTCTTCTGCATCATAGATAAACTTATCATAGAGCCGGGTAGTGGTGGTGGAAATACGTGGAAACCGGAGGAACGGTGGAAACAGTGAAAGCGATGAAAAAGTGGTGGAAGGGATGGTTAATATTGTAAAAGCCCAAAGATTAAAGCTTGGGCGTAATGCAAAGGAAAACACAGGAATACACTAAAGCAGAGCTATGGATGTGGGACCCGGTGATGGCGGAGGGCGATCAACTAAGCCTTGATGTAAAACACAAAGGCTTGGAATTTGGCAGAAATACACATAAAATGCATAAAACGCAAAGGAATGTGGTGGAACGACGTATGAGGTGGGATCGGGGATCTAATCGCAATCAGAGATCGGAGCGGGTGTCAATCGCGACACACATATCAAATGTTGCGATTGTGATCGGTGGGATGAGGCGATTGAGCGATGACCGTTGGATTGGCGGGGAGGATGGATGGACAGGATCGAATCGGAGCAATCGAAATCGGGGACAGGAAGATAGGACTTGCAATTGCGATCGGAGGTCAGGGCGCGATTGAGCGGTGACCGTTGGATCGGGGATCTGATCAACGGTTCACGTTCAATCGGAGGGAGAGTCTGATTGGGCAATCGGAGAAAGGACTTGCGATTAGGTCCATCGGAGGAATGGAGCGATTAGCGCGGAACTGTTGGATCTTTGGGACGAATCAACGGTGGGAAGAGCAATTAAGGGAGCAGTGCGATCGGGGGATCGGGAGACAGGACTGCAATCAACGCAATCGTAATGTATCGCGATGTGATTAATCGCGTCGCAAACACTTGCGATGCGATTAATCGCATCACAAACACTTGCGATTGGAATGATCGGGGGTCGACACACAAACAATGCGATTGAATGGACTTTGCGATTGTGATTGACCTGAGGCGGGGTTATATATATATAAAATAAACTTTATAATAAATTTTATGGGGCGTGGAAAGGGGAAGTGGTTTAATACATGGTGGGACTTTATAATAAATGGTGACGTTGTTTATTATAAGGTTCTAAGGGGCATGGTTGGGGAAGTGGTTAGCATATAAATCGCGGATTTGTGTAAACGTGCTTTACCATGCGATTTTTATCGGAAGAAAGAGGAAAGAGGTTAGGCCTTATAATAAGGTCGGAAAGTGGGTCTTTGGCCCATTACAATGTGATTTAAAGGTTAGGAAGGGGAACGATAGAGGAACAAAGAGGAAAAATGGCCAACAAAGGTTAGAGGAGGAATTTAAAGGGGATTTTGGGGAGATTTGAAGGGTAAGAAGGGAAATAGAAGGGGAAGACAAGGGGGAATAAAATTGAGGCTATGTGGGGGGGAAATAAGAGGGAAAAGGAGGCCTTTGGTCATTTCTTCACAAATAGAGAGGCTTTATAATAAAAATCAGCAGAGGAGAATTTATCAAAGGATAAAAGACACATGGAGGCTTCAAGGAGACTGTGTTTTTAGAGGAAATGCATTCCTTGAAGGCTCAACAACAACTTAGCCCCCGTTTGCTTGCCAAAAAATTTATAGGGGGGGCTAACAGTGGCTCCACATGGGGATGGCTTCTTCTTGAAGGATTCAAGAATTCAAAAAATGATCTCTTGGTGTAGGCCAGGTGCCTGTTGCTTGAACCATCCATTTCTTTCTTTGATCAGCTGCCACAAGCTATGAAGACAACATATCAGCAGTAAAATTCTCCCAAACAACTACCTACCCACACTATAGTCCTAACATTTTTCTTTTGGGTGCATTTGGGCTTGCAGACCCTTTACATCATTTTATTTTTATAAATAGAAAATAAACCTATTCTAATTCTACCCTTATTACTCCATGAGACCAGATTAGGTTGTTGGCCTCATAAGCTTCTCTACCTACACTACTACCTGCTAGGATTAGACTGTCTAGAAGGTGTCTTATCTACATTCTAAGACAGAAAAAAACTAACTACATGCTCATAGACTAAGCTTTATTGAGCTTTTCCTACCTACCCTACTCTAACTTGGAAATCTCTGATGTTCTAGGTGATACAATAATGCCAATGCAGCCAATCAAGTAGTAACAAAAAAGGATATGAGCATTGGATGCCTGTCAGAGATCACCACAGGGTGCTCTGCGTGTGATTCTTCAAAATTGTGGTCACCATCAGTAGTGACCCTTCCTGATGAAACTGGCCCGTGCTAAGGATCAACGCTGGAGTATTTGAGCGCATCAAGGCCTCCACGTATTCTGCCATAGGATCAATGAGCATATGATGTGCAATTTCTTCACTTAGGCCTTCCATGATTGGTAGGTTGTTTGCGTCCTGGGTGGCTTCGGTTATTGCGTCTTCCACTGCATCTTCAAAGGGGCTCTTGGGAACCGGATCATCTTCTTCTTCTACTTTGAAAAGCAGCGAAATCTCTTCTCTTTTAAGGGGAGGGAGACCTTCCAAGAATGCTTTTGGGTCTCTGAACTCGTAATATATCTCTTGTGATTTCAAAAGTTCGAGCTCAGCTTCATACCTCTCAGCCAGCACTTCTAAAAAAAATTTCTTGATCACGGGTCCGCCTTTTGAGCTGAGAGGAATAACCCCTGGAAGGTCCTCCACCTTATATTCTGCCAAGTCACTAGATATTATATCACGGCATGCTGCCATGAAATCTGGAAACATTTCTGCAAACCATTCAGGGTCTTCCATTAGTGACGTGGCTTGGTCTTCGGCATGGATGATGTTGTACTGTGACATGGTCTCCCAGTGGAGTCACGTGAAACCAAGATAATCAGTGGCCTGCGGATCACCTATGGAGTCTTTTAATCATTCAGGAATTGTGGAGTCGCCAGGTGGATGATTTACAACTTACTGTCCACCACAGTGGTTCACTAAATCAAGGTTGATTGGTCTTAGTCCTTAGTGGAGTCGCCATTATGTTGGGGTTCCCATGTTTTGGCAGATTTGGCAATACCAAAAGATGAGACAACATCAAACCACTTTGGGGCCCTAGGATCTAGCCCTCCTGGACCCGGAGAGGGATCTCTCCAAATAGAGCAAGAATGATATATCTTTGAAGCTCAAATAAGGTATTAGGCTAGGTATGAAGCACAAAAGGGGGTTTAAAATGATTTGGTTGTTGGGTTGCTGGGTTGGTTATGAGATCATAGACTGAGAAAGTAATGGGAGGAAAGGAACAAAACAACAGGAGGCTTCAGCAAAGAGGATAGGTCAAAACTGTGCCATCCATTGGGCTATGGAGTGATGAAAGGAGAATTACTTGCAACCACTAGCCAAGGCTTTCAAAGGGAAAGTCATCTATACTAAAGGATCTTTCAGATAGATGATGGGATGGAACATTAAGGAGGGAAGGTGAAAGAAGGAAAGACAACCCAATTTCTGTCTATAGATCAGGCCAGAGGTCATTTAACTCCAGAACTGCTTGGACATACTCAAAGGCAGCTCTCAAAGAGGGACAAAGGGGCTGCATATAAATCAGAACAGAGGTCATTTAACTCCAGGTCTGCTTTAGCAACTCCAAGAGAAAAACAGAGATAACAAAGAAACATCCAAGTAGCGAACCTCGAGTTCATACATCAGCCAGCAGGCAATAACATCCGCTGCGCTGGTTAAACCACATGAATTCACTCTCAGATACACATGAAGCAGAAAACATCAAAGGTAGGGAGAGCAGGAAACATAGGGCACCTAGCAAGGGTGAATCCGATGTTATACTTCTGTTGCCTACTAGAATAACATGAAACAGTATGAAAATGAAATAAACAGAGTTAGGGAAACATCACCAACAGTAATAGACCAGGATCCTATGAAATGTGCTTTGATTAATTGATGCAAAACCAGTCATGTACAATAAGCTCAATGGCTAATACAGTCCATACTTTCTCCTCCCAGCCTATCACATACAACTACTCTGCTAATCCCTCCCACGACTGTTCTAATAGTCAAGAATGAATCCCTCTAACAGAAACTGCCACAGCAAGGCAACAACAACAACAACCTTTTCATTACGTTCTCGGGGATTACATATAGGAGAAGAGGAAGAAGAAGAAGTAGATAAACAATAAATGAGATTAATTAAGATAGAATGGCGGAGGAGGCCGAGCCCTTTCTACTTAATGGCATTCTTCTGTACTCTATAATCTGCTCTGGGAGACTCTGTCAGGTCGAGATTGACCTCGGATATTTCTTTGGAGTCCTTTCTGGTGTTTTGAGCTCTGTGCTAGCCTTCTGAATAAATGAACAAGGTGACAAGTCTGCAAGGCTTCTCCATTCCTCCTACCTACCGCCTGACTGTCTTAAATGAGCTTCAGTCAGTGTAATTAATCGTTTCAGGGCTCGAGGAGGCACGGAGATTGCTGTAGGAATGGTGTACGCCTGGAGAAAATACGTTCTGCTGATATTAAACACAAATAAGACTATTTGCGTGCTTAAGTCTCCCAACTATGCTTTGAGTATTTGAATGCGGGATTGTAACCGTTAATATTCAATTACAGGCTCAAATCCCTTCTAATCCGCCCCTGCAGTCTCGTTTGGCCACTAAACTAGCCTCTTTGTGACCTCTGCATCATGAAATAAAATTATCATAGAGCCCGGGTAGTGGTGGAGAAATGCAGTGGAAACCCGGAGGAACGGTGGCGGAACGGTGGAAACAGTGAAAGCGATGAAAAAGTGGCGGAAGGGATGGTTAATAGTGTAAAAGCCCAAAGATTAAAGCTTGGGCGTAATGCAAAGGAAACCACAAGAATACACTGAAGCGGAGCTATGGATGTGGGACTCGGTGACGGCGGAGGGCGATCAACTAAGCATTGATGTAAAACACAAAGGATTGGAATTTGGCGGAAATACACATAAAACGCATAAAACGCAGAGGAATGTGGTGGAATGACGTACGAAGTGGGACTAGGGATCTAATCGCAATCGGAGATCGGAGCGGGTGTCAATCGCGACACACATATCAAATTTTGCGATTGTGATCGGCGGGATGAGGCGATTGAGCGATGACCGTTGGATCGGCGGGGAGGATGGATGGACAGGATCGAATTAGAGCAATCGCAATCGGGGACAGGAAGATAGGACTTGTGATTGCGATCGGAGGTCGGGGCACGATTGAGCGCTGACCGTTGGATCGGGGATCAGATCAACGGTTCACGTTCAATCGGAGGGAGAGTCTGATCGGGCAATCGGAGAAAGGACTTGCGATTAGGTCCATCGGAGGAATGGAGCGATTAGCGCGGAACCATCAGATCTTCGGGACGAATCAACGGTGGGAAGAGCAATTGGGGGAGCAATGCGATCGAGGGATCGGGAGACAAGACTGTGATCAACGCAATCGCAATGTATCGCGATGCGATTAATCGCATCGCAAACACTTGCGATTGGAATGATCGGGGGTCAACACACAAATAATGGGATTGAATGGACTTTACGATTGCGATTGACCTACGGCGGGGTTATATATATATAAAATAAACTTTATAATAAAGTTTATGGGGCGTGGAAAGGGGAAGTGGTTTAATACATGACGGGATTTTATAATAAACGGTAACGTTGTTTATTATAAGGTTCTAAGGTGCATGGTTGGGGAAGTGGTTAGCATATAAATCGTGGATTTTGTGTAAACGTGATTTACCATGCGATTTTGATCGGAAGAAAGAGGAAAGAGGTTAGGCCTTATAATAAGGTCGGAAAGTGGGTCTTTGGCCCATTACAATGTGATTTAAAGGTTAGGAAGGGGAACGATAGAGGAACAAAGAGGAAAAATGGCCAACAAAGGTTAGAGGAAGAATTTAAAGGGGATTTTGGGGAGATTTGAAGGGTAAGAAGGGAAATAGAAGGGGAAGACAAGGGGGAATAAAATTGAGGCTATGTGGGGGGGAAATAAGAGGGAAAAGGAGGCCTTTGGGCATTTCTTCACAAACATATAGGCTTTATAATAGGAAGCAGCAGAGGGGAATTTATCAAAGGATAAAAGACACATGGAGAGGCTAACATATTACACGTGAGCATTCAAGTCTTGGGATTCTTGGTAAGTCGGCTAAATAACCATATATCGGTAGGGTTAGGTATTTGGTGATGCACTTTCTTGTTCCTAAGCCTAACCCCCTCTGAATCGGGTCTCTGCCACGCTCGGGTTTTCTTTTCCATGGGCTGATAGGTGGATTTTAAAGCTCCCTAAAAATGAAACTTCTATGTTTCAAATGTGAAGTGTGATCAAGGCGGCTTATTGTATGCCTACCCCCTTGATCCTAACTTAATCTATAATTTCTCTTATGGCCCCTGTGGGGAGAGTTTAGTGAGTTGGTTTAAGTTATTTTTAGGTGGCTTTCTTTTCTTAGTGGGTGAATGTGTGTGAGCGTATGGTGAACAATCTCATAATTTGAACATATGGATATCGGTGATCCTTTACAAAAGTCCCCTAGTTAAACTATGTGACGTTGTTCCTTGCTCAAATAAAAATCATTTGCGGATAATGGGCCGCTTCCAAAACCTCCTAATTAGTCTATGTGAGTGACTAAAGGGAGATGGTGAATCACAAATATAGAGTGTTCATATGCTTGTCTAGGGTCACCCAATGGCGCAAAGACAACAGAGATTACTTGCTCTAACTTGCGATTCAATCCTAGTCCCGCAATTTCCTAAATGCAAAAATTGAAATTTAAACTAAACAATTTTTACACTAGCTTATGCATGTGTGGTCATGAGCCACTTACTTGGACTAGTTAAACTAAGTGTGCATACCAAAATTTGCAAAAAACATAAATTGTTCAGAAAGAAATGGTTAATTTTCCCCCTACTTAAACTATGTGAACACTTTTTTCAAACAACCAACTTAAATGGAAACTAACTAAATGCCTACAAAAAGCAACAAAAATTAGTTCTCAGAAGCTATGGGGTATCAACACAGGTGTTGGAAGATACATTAGGGGCTACCCAACACTCTTACAAGCAGAAAAATTGCAGAAGATAGGGAGAAAAAATATCTTTGCAAATTGCGTGCAAAAACCTCTGACAGGTGCGCTTTCCTACGCACAGGTCACCTCTGAATTCACGCCCTGCACGTCTGTGTGAAAAAACAACGCGTAAAATTCCTACAAGTAAAAATAATTAGGAGCTTCCTTCTTCAATCTGTCACCTCAGTGAGTCTAGGGACTGGAAGATGGGTCAGAGGACTGTTAGCTCCACTCCAGCATAGACTAAGGGTCTCCTGCAAAAGAAGGAAAAACCACATAAACTTGAAACACGTCAGTGGAGTCGCCAATCCTATTGTGGTGGATTCGACACACGGGTGTACGAAATCGCACAAGTTTAGAGAGTGTGGTCTACTCTCTAAACTATAGGTAACAGGCAGTATCTGGGGGGAGCTCATAAGTATAAAACTTAAATGAAGTAATACACTAAAGTATGCTCTATTAAAAAACTAAAACTAAAAACACAAAAGAAGCTACATAGAGAGTTCCAAACAGTAACAAGGTAAACAACGGCTCAATGGCTTGTTCTTATTGAATGCTTGGAATGAAAACAAATCTTGCGCACTTGCCAAAGGGCCTAGGCAATGGCTCTAGGACCCGATGCAAGGATGTTTGTCCTTCAAGTTCTGCCTTTTGACGTAGTCTAACTCTCTGTCTCTGCTACAATGGACTAATATTGTTGGGTGGCCAAAAATCTAGTCCTCTTCTACTTCAGTTCCTTGGGTCACACAAACTGTTGGTTTTTCTTGGGCAGCTTTGGCCAACATAACCTTGTGATCACACATTTTTCATCTCTTTGTGGGTTTATATAGGTGATCTTTCAAACCTCCTTCCCTCCCTTGGTACATGATGGATGGCGACCCAAGGGAGGGGCATGATTCCATTTTGTGCTAAAATATGCTTTTATGTGCTCACACAATGCCTAAGGGGGTGCTGGTGCTGTCCTTAGGCGGCTTTCACATAAGGAGAAACTTTCCTTTGCTTTCTTGTGGTCCCAGAAAGAGGCTTTTTTCTACTTCTAGGAATGCATGCTTATCGGGCTCCAGTGTGCGTAGAAGGTGCTCTTTTTGAAGGAAAAAGCGCGCATTTGAGCATTTGTGACTAGTTCAAATTTGATGTTCTCAAAATCTTAGAGATTTTAAATACTTTTTTATTCCATAATGTATCCCTGTCCTGTAAATCCTTAGGCTCGACATTAACTAATGTCGTTTTCTACTGTACAATTTTCCAATGTTAACACCTGTTCCAACAAGCCCTTAGAATACTCTACTATGACTCATGAAGAGGAAGAAGTGCAACATGATATTACAAAATTACAAGAGTAAGTACACCAAATTTCTCTTTTGCAAAGAGCATCAAAAAATGAAATGGAAGTTTTGAGGAAAGGCATGGAAGCTAAGATGGATGGCCTAAAGAAAGGAATGGAAGCTAAGATAGCTGACATGGAAGCTAGCATGGAAGACATGAAGAATGATCTAAAAGAAGACATGGACGGTTTGAAGGAAGGTTTGGCAAAGTTGATACAAGAAATGATTCCTAAGGGTGAAAAGGTAGTACAAGAAACTCTTGATGAGAACAAAATAAATTTTAATTGTGATTTCATAAACTCTAATGTTGGATGTAATACCCACCATATTCAAAATATGGATATGAGGAATTTTGATGGCAAGGATCCCGAAACATGGATACTACAAATGCAACAATATTTTGATCTCCATAATGTGAAAAACACACAAAAGGTATGCATTGCAACTTTAGATTTAGAACAAATACATTTATATGGTATCGATGGAATTTATCTCATATTTTTTTTTTCACTTGGTCGATTGTTACGAAGGAAATGATAGCACATTATGAGGATACAAAGAGAAACACCTTCTTTATCCAATTTATAAATCTCAAACAAAAGGGTTCAATGGTGGATCACATTGAGGACTTCCAAAAATTGAATATAAGGGTAGCTGATATTCCAGAGGAACACAAGATTGATGTCTTCATAGGGACCTTAAAGAATAACATGCAACATGAGGTTTGCCTTTGGGAACATGATTCATTGGAGAAGGCATTTAGGTTGGAAAGAAAAATTGAATGTAAAATTATGGCGACACAGAAGCCTACCACTCACATCTATAAGGATGGAAGTGTTGCTACTCCTAGACTTCCATAACCTATAAGGTTGACACCAAAAAAATTAGAAGAAAAAGAGAAAAAGGGCTTTGCTAGAGTTGTGATAGCAAATACACTAAAGTTCATAAGTGTGCTGAGAAAAAATATTTTACATAGATTATGAAGAGGAGGAAGAAAATGAACAAGAAATTTCAAAACAAGAGGATATACACCAAGAACCAACGCTAGAGAAAGAAGAAATGAGTTTGACCATATCTTGTAATGCATTTGTAGGAATTACCACTCCTAAAAATCTCAATATAGAAAGACATATCAAGAAGAAAAAGGTAATAGTGTTGATTGACTTGGGTAGTACCCATAATTTTATTCATTGTAAGGTAGCGAAGGAATTGAATCGATTCCCATACCCAGCACCAAAATGTCAAGTGATGGCTGCACATGGAGGAACTATAAATTGCTCTAGGAAATTCCATAATACCAAGTTAACCATGTGGTAATATTTATTTAACAGTCCAATGCTTTCCATTCCAATCAGAGGTGTTGATGTTGTACTAGGAGTTCAATGGTTACAATATTTTGGGACGGTAGCTTTTAATTTTCAATAACTTTTCTTGAATTTTTTTCAGAAGGAAAGGAAGTGGAATTACGGGGTATCACAGGGAAGCCAGGAAATATAATAAGTTCTAATATCATGAAAAGGATTCTAAAAAAAGAACAACGAGGTGTAATTGCAAAATTGTGCTCACTAGAAGTTCCAACATCAAAATCATCTATTTCTCCATATCTCCAAAAAGTCTTGGACAATCATTCCAAGGTGTTTGAAACTCCCAAAGGACTCCCACCTATTCGTGATCATGATCATGCTATTCATTTGATTCCAGGAAGTGTTCCTTCAAACATCAGGCATTACAGATATCTAAAAGAGTGAATTTGAACGTATGATTGGAGAAATGTTAGAGGCTGGTATAATTCAATCGAGCCAAAGTTATTTCTCTACTCCAGTAGTATTGGTGAACAAGAAGGATGGATCGTGGTGCATGTGCTCAGATTATAGGGAGCTCAGTAAGCTCACTATTAAAGATAAATTTCCCATTCTTGTGATTGATGAATTATTGGATGAATTACATGGAGAAATTTATTTTACCAATTTGGATCTTCGTTCAGGATATCATCAAATTAGAATGAAGACTAAAGATATTCCGAATACAACATTTCAAACTCATGAGGGTCATTATGAATTTTTGGTCATGTATTTTGGCCTTACCAATGAACCTTATACATTTCAAGGGCTAATGAATTCCATTTTCAAACCCTTGCTTAGAAAATTTGTGTTAGTATTTTTTTATGATATACTAATCTACAGAAGGTCTTGGAAGGATCATGTTCAACATGTTGATAGGGTGCTCAAACTATTGGAGGAGAAACAATTATATGCAAAAACCTCCAAATGTTTCTTTGGAGTACAAGAGGTGGAATATCTGGGTCATATTGTATCTCATGAGGGTGTTAAGGTAGATCGTAACAAAATTAAATCCATTAAGGAATGGAAATTCCCCACAACCATAAATCAGTTTCAAGGATTTCTCGGGTTAACAGGGTATTATCACAAGTTTGTTAAGAATTATGGGATAATAGTAGCACCTCTAATAACATTATTGAATAAAGATGAATTTTCATGGACTTCTGAAGTAGCTAAGGCCTTTGAACATCTTAAAGAGCCAATGTTCCTAGAACCGATCTTAGCTACGCCATACTTCACAAAAACCTTTATTATGGAATTTGATGCCTCAGGAAATGGAATTGTTGTTGTTTTAATGCAAGAAGGAATACCCATTGCTCTTGAAAGTCATCTAATCAAAGGAAAGTATTTACATAAAGCTATTTATGAGAAGGAAATTGTAATATTCCTAATTAGTCTGAATATAATTGGAATATCCATTTATGTTTTTATTTCTTTGCTTAAAGAATAAATGTGTAAAGGAGGTTCATTAAACTCCTAATAAAGAATAAATCAAGGCCAAACGTGAAAAAGGCTAAATCTTGGCTATGTAAGCAAGCACCCTTAAGTGTGAAAGGGGCTGGATATTTTCACTGGGTCAACCTTGACCAAATCTACAACACTGTCTTGGAGGAGTGGCGATCAATGAGTCATAGTGCAGTTCCAGATGGAGATGTTTTGTGTGAAAGAGAAGATTTTATTGAAGGTGGTTTAGGGTTTACAAGCTCTTAATCTATATAAGGAAGAGGATGGTAGCATGAAGAGGTTGTTGATGATTATCATATTTCTGAATATATTGTCTGTTTAGAAATATATCATTCTCTAGCTATTTAGCTGAGAATAGTGTTGTTTAGCACATGGTATTCCTGTTTAGGAATTCCATTCTCTTTCCTTAAAAGGCCTCTTGGGAGAGTTTGTACTACATTTTCCACTATCTGGCTGAAGGCCAAGCTTCTTCTTCCAACTACAATGCAGATCTTGTTGAGGGTTTGGTTGTATTTGCAAGCTACAGCAAGTGGAGGCTAGATCTACTTATATCTAGGCCATTTCAGTGCCATTTTTCCGTGGAGGAGGTTTCTACTCCATTGGGAGGAGTGTATTGGAGTGCTTGGGCATCATTTTCTGATCTTGGCATGTGGCCAACTATTATCTAAACCCTAGAACATAGTTTCCCTTCTAGATCTACGTTATTCCTGTAGGTGTTGTTGCAGGGTGTTTTGGGACATCAATCGGAGAGTTGGTTTTCAAGTGTTGGGGATCTTCCCTCCACTTTGAAGATCCATTGAAGGAAGACATATTTATTTTCATGTCACATTTGATCTGAATACTTGCATGCTTCAGAATTTCTAAATATTTTTGCAGATCTACATACTTAGATCTTAGATCTACTGCTTGTACTTGGTGTAATGCTGAAAACCCCAAGGAGATCTGAAAGAGGAGCCTTTCTAGTGCATGGATCTGCTATAGATCTGACTTTTCATGCACAAATCTTCTCTAGATCTGAAATGTAATCAACAACTGTTGCAGCCTAATAAAATAACACTATCAAGGCAGTTTCAGTCAATACATCTGGTTGCTGCACCTCTTTTGAGGGATTTTCTTCTATTGGTGTCTTGTATTTCCTGCTATGCTTCTTATGGGCCTCCTTATACATCTATTTTGCTATTGTAAATAATTTTGAAGATCCTTTTAATTGGCCTCTTTCTTTTCTTTAGATGAACTGTGTTATTTTCCTTCATATCTGCATGTATTTCTGCATTTTACCATTTTGGGATATTACAGTGGTATAAGAGCATCATCTTGGCACAACCTGTGCTTCCTAAGAAGCCAATATGTCCTTTCAAGAAAAGAAAAGACAGAATAAGAAGATTGATTACACATAAGCCAAAGAAGACAAGGGAAAGACCCCTTTATCTGGAAGAATGAAAGGAGAGGAGTTCTTAAAGACTCTTTTCCAAGCTATGCATGAGCTTAAAAGAGAAATCAAGGGAATGAAGAGGGAAATACATGTAGATCCCTCAATAATATCTTCACATGAAGAAAACCCCAGTTCTTCATATCATGTGTGCAAGCACTTAGCTACACAATCAGATCTACAACATTATACTATGCCCAGATTTACAGCAAGAGGGATTAATAAAGAAGATGCACCAAAGGAGGAGACTATGAGTGATTCTCTTCAGGAGTATGAATCTCAATCTTGGAGATTCAAGGAGCACTTGAGCTTCCAAGAGTTCTGCCAGCTCAAGGAGGAAAGGAGTTCCAGCAAGTACCATAGAAGGAGAAGAGGTAGATTATTTCTGCCAAATTTGGATGGATCCTCCACATGCATAGCTAAGGATTGGATAGATTAGCTAGACTCATATTTGGATCTACATCAAGTTTCAGAAAAGGAAGCCCTTAAAGTAGCAATGTTGCATCTTAAAGGTAAAGCTTATGGTTTGTGGTTATTTGAATCCTTTTCATTAAAGAATGCAAATATATCTACTTATGCAAGATTCACTAGGAGATTAGTGAAGAGATTTGATGTAAAACAAACTGAAACATCTTTGGTTGAGCTAGAAAATAATGAGCATGCAAAACCCTTGCATGATTTGGAAATATTTGTTATGCCAACTCCACTTCAGATTTCTATTGAAGGGGATAAAAATTTGTGTGATACTTTGCCAAGGGCAAGATCCCCATTGCATGAAGAGATTTCTTCTCAAAGGGAAGTCATGGAGATTCCTCTTTCAAGGGAAGACCAAGATATAAGGTCTCTCATTGATAATGAGGTATTCTCAAATATTGATGAGGAGAAAGAACAAGAGGGCAGTAACAGCACTGTCACTTTAGAAGAAGAACCATCACCACATGGGGATGGACACGAAGTTATTGCTTCAAGGGAAGGAGCTTTTGCATCTTTGCAAATGGTTTCCAAGGAGCAACATGTGAGAGTATTCATAGGCAATAACACCTTGCTCCAAGGAGGAGGAGGAAGGATGGATCAACATCCAATGATGAGGAGCATTCACCCTTGTTTATTTCAGGGGGTTTCTATTCATAAGAAGGAGATTGTATTATGCAGCAAAGGGAGGGACACATCAGTCCATTCATTCATATAGTCTACTTCAGATTTTGATGTCTCTTTACACAGAGGCATTCCACCAGGGAGACCCCCTGATTGGAAGAAGAATAAAGTGTTCTCTCAACTTAATGCAGTAGTGACATATTTTGCTAAGGAAGGAGCCTTGGGAGAAGCTATCCCAACGCTAAGAACCATTGATGGGTTCCAAGGAGAGATGATCAACGTCCTGAGTTGGACATTACCATATCCCATTCAGTTATCTATGCTGGAAAGTGATTTAGAGATCTATTATGACATGATAATGATGTCTAATGGCCACTCCATAGTCTTGGGGCAGCAAATGATATCTCTACACATAAGGAATATTTCTGAATATGACAATAGGGTACCCACACTCTTGCATTCATGGGCCAAACTATGGAAGTTTTGGAAGAAAGAGACCTTTCAAAAGAAGGTTGACTTCCATGGACTTCAATCTTGTCTTGAGAAAAATCAGCTACAAGAGAGGCAGCAAAGGTGGAGCTACAATACTCCAACATGTGACTTTGGCATTCAAAATGTCAAAGAGGAGAACCATGATATGACAGGAGCTTCAATTCATATTTCTACAATGTTGTCATGGTTGGGGAGATTAGATCCATATTATAAATCCCAACTGTTGGTGGAATATTCCAAGGATCTTCACACATGTATGATTCTTGATGACCAACTACAATATGAGGGCTATTTAGTCTAGGATGGAGTCATCTATGATCATGGTAGGATCTTCTTATCTGGAGCCTCCAAGCTCAAGGAGAAGTTGATACAAGGAGCCTATGAAGAGTTGTATTTTAGCCACACATATTCCATGAAGCTCAAAAACATCACCTTGAGGAGCTACTATTGGGAGGGCTTTGAAGGAAAAATATATCAGCATTGTCAGAGATGCATGTACCATGTGGATATGGAGCAGCAACATAACTCTATGGAAGAGTTAATTCAGCCCTCTCTTTCTCTTTTTGAGGAAGGGGATAGATCTATGCACCACTCCATTTGTTTGAGGAGGACTATTGGTGAAAAGCATACTCATGTAAATCATGTTTTATTTTCTGATTGTATGCATTATGTTACTATGTATATGTAGGCCATGAATCCAAAGAGGAGTGTTATACCTTATAAACTTCACGGCCAAATTTGGGCCAAAAATATTTATGAATATGGCCACTCCCTTGGTGAACAAAGGGAGACTTTGCAGCATGATGGGTGCTTTCCTAAGGCACGAAATATATCTCCCACTTTCAGCCATGGTGAGATGTTATGGGGAGCAATTAATTTATGGGAAAACCACTTACCACATCTAGATCTAAGGCAGGTAGGAGATGAACTATGCTAGTTCCACATGCGGGACTATGATCCACCTCTATCATTGCATTTGATTGATTATGTATCACTAGTTTTGATCCCTCATGATGATGAAGCTCTTATCTTTGTTGGGGACATGATAGGAGGGATGACACATTGGTTGGATGTGTCCATTGGGAATGAAACTTCCCCTATTTATTCATGCTTCAAGAGGAGGATGGGACATTATATGGCTGCTACACTATATCTTTTATTTCCTTATGCAAAAGGCCATATGTTTGACTTATGTCTTTGGGAGATGTAGAAATTATATAACCTATGTTTTATATATCCAAGATTCTCATAATCACACACTATTTTAACTTCATTCACAATATAGAATCTATTCCACCATTGATAATCACATGTGGAAATTAAATCAATTACAATGCACACATGAAACAATAAAAAATTCACACACATTAACACAGTTGTTTAACGAGAAAGCCTGAAGCTAAAACCCCCAACTATTTGCATATAATATATTTCATAGAGATCATGTAACAATCCTCATACAAAGCTTATCACAAGCTCTCAGTACAATCCAAACGCTACACACTAATCAGGCCCGATCTTGCAAATCCATGCATCGATCTTTGCCAGCCTTTAGCCAGCCTCTACTGCGCAATCCTTGCTGAAGAATGGCTCTGGATGAACTCCAATTGCCCCAGCCTTGCTCACACAATATTCATAGGCATCTCCATCAATGTGTGGTGCAAAATCATGCAACACTATAGTCACAACTGATAGTCACACTTGCTCTTTCACCTACCTCTCCACTGGTCTCCACTGAACTGTCCATGCACTGTATTTAATTGATGTATTCTTCAGTTGATTAATGAGTTATTATTTAGTGAATTAATTATTAATTAATTCACACCACTCTCACTAGTGTATCAATCGGTTAGACTAGATACAACTAGCTCAACTATGTCTAACTGAGTTAAACTAAACACAACTCCACCAACTACTTCTACAACTTCACCAAACTCTATCACATGAGTTCTAACTGAAGTCTACATGAAATAGCTCTAGTAAACCCTCAGGAATAGCATAATTCCTTCTGTCAGATGTTGTGCCACATCTGTGCACTTAACTGAAGTGCTCCAAGAGAATAAGATAATGTTTAGAGTCCAAATATTATTAAGAGCTAATAATATTCGACATATCTATTTTTAAACTGGCAATCTAAAAACAGATTCCGCCCAATATGTCTAAAAATAGAAATCCATATATTTTTCCAACTTGACCAAAAATCCAAAAATAGCATCCTGCAACTCGTATAATATGATTGACATGTCTAAAAATAGACATAGTCTAAAAATAGGCTTTGCGACAAAAATCACCTGTGTGGGCCCCACCTAGTTTAGGTGATTATTTTCCAACTAGGATCAGGATGATGTTTCCGGATGCCTCCTTCACTGTTTCTTGTTGCAATCTTCAACACTTCCTCTCAAGAAGAAAGGATTTTCTTTGCATGCGACATGCAACTCCATGCATTCGCCCTACAACCTTTGCAAGCGCCATGCAACTCCATGCATCTGCTCTGCAACTCTTATGAAACTGAATAGGCTCCAAAAAACTCAATTAATCTGATGCATCTATCATAAAAGTCTCTGAATTATTCTTAGCTACTGCACATGTCTTCAGGAACCACTGCGTTGTTGAACTCTGCACCCATGCACTCTGCACTTGCTATCAACTCTGAACCGCGCTCTCGTATCTGACACTGTCACTTTGATCTGCCTGCATCAATCCAATTGATCATGCTACTGCTGCTCTATGTGGGCACCTCGTAGCTAGGTTCAATTCATGAGATCCACACCATCTTAATGAATCCTGCCCAGAAATATCCTCTTGGGATTAATCATGCATGTCGCCCCACCTCTCACCTGGTGGTATAGCTGCATGCACTCCCTCTACCCATCTGGCATAAAATTTCTCTGCATGAGTGGTTTCTCCCACTCCATGATCCTCATCTTGTGGCTTCTCCACATCCCGAGGTTCACTCTTACCTGCATGCAAATCCCGCTCCCTCTCAAGCTTCAATTTCATGGCTTTCTTGCACTTCCCAACAGTAGGAAGCTCCGTAGAAATCCCATCTACTTCAAGTCTGTAGAGATTCTTGGCTCGAATCCCAACCTTCTTGACTTGTCCTATTGATTTTTACTGAAGGAGAAATTTTCCTTCACTAAAGACAACATCATACCCTTTATCCTCTAACATTGCGATTGAGATTAAATTCTTCTTTAAACCTAGAACATGCACTACATCTTGTAAAAGAATGAGTTTACCTAACTCCCTCTGAAAGGTAATGGTACCAATGTCGGTTGCATTGTATCATCCATTGTCTCCCAACTCAACATGCAACTGGAGATCTTTCTCCACCAAGTCACTGAAAAGGTTCACATCTCTTGTCATGTGAAAGGAAGCACCACTATCAAAGTACCACCCCAATCCCAATGCACTAGACACCATGCATGCGATCAATGAGAAGTACAACTCAAATTGTGAGGAAAGAGCCTCACCAATTGCAGCTCCAGCATCTTGCTTGTTCTTCTTCTTCTATGGACAATTAGTGGTGAAATGCCCATGTTCATGACAGTGAAAACACTTCACTTTGGAAATGTCACGCTCTTTGCCATCCACATCGGATTCAGAAGGATTTGTCTTCCCCTTCCATTTCCTTGATTTGGCAGCCAAAGCGCAATATTCTTCATCATCATTTTTTGATGAAGAACCATCCCTGGTATCCCGCCTTATCTCCTCTTGCACAAGATCCGACCAAAGTCGCTCCCATCCTGGCAATTTCTCCCAACCATTGACAGAGTCCTCGTAGCTATGCCAACTCTTCGGAAGCCCAAGGAGAGCCAAGCTCACCAAGTCTTCTTCATCCACACTAACTCCTACACTCCCAAGCTCATCCCTGTAGTGGACAAACTTTGTCAAGTATACCAGAATAGTGTCATTCTTCTCCATTTTTATTTTCCTGAGCTTGTCTTTAAGTGACAACTTCCTCTGGTCACTTCTGCTTTGGAAAAATTCTGTCAAAGCCTTCCACATCAAGAATGGAATGGCTTTACCATGAAGGCTAGAAACTATGTGATCCTTTAGACCTTCCAACAGAATCCTTTGACACCTTGCTACCTTATTTTTCCATGCGTCAAGTGCAGCTGCATCGCTAGAACCCAGTTTGGGAATTTCAGCATCTATGAACTCCTTCAACCCATTATCCGCCAGCACCCCCTCCATCCTGTCCTTCCATGAAATATAATTCAAGATGCCCTCAAGGGAATACTCCAATCACAATCCTTTGAAAGACATTTCAATGAATGCTCAACTTCGACACCAAGAAAACCTTGCAGCAATTTCGAATTCCACCAACACAAAACTTAACTATTTCAATAATTGCAATTTGCTCCAATGATTAACGCTCTGATACCATGTAGAAATTATATAAATTATGTGTTATATATCCAAGATTATCCTGATCACACACTATTTTAAATTCATGCACAATACAGAATCTATTCCACCATTGATCATCACATGCAGAAATTAAATCAATTGCAATGCACACATGAAACAATAAAAAATTCACACACATTAACACAATTGTTTAACGGGAAAGCCTGAAGCTAAAAACCCCAACTATCTGTATATAATATATGTCATAGAGATCATGTAACAATCCTCATACAAAGCTTATCACAAGCTCTTAGTACAATCCAATCGCTACACACTAATCAGGCCCGATCTTGCAAATCCATGCACCGATCTTTGCCAGCCTTTAGCCTGCCTCTACTGCGCAATTCCTACTGAATAATGGCTCTAGATGAACTCCAATTTCCCCAGCCTTTCTCACACAATCTTCATAGGCATCTCCATCAATGTGTGGTGCAAAATCATGCAACACTATAGTCACAACTGATAGTCACACTTGCTCTTTCACCTACCTCTCCACTGGTCTCCATTGAAATTTCCATGCACTGTAGTTAAATGATGTATTCTTCAGTTGATTAATGAGTTATTATTTAGTGAATTAATTATTAATTATTTCACACCACTCTCACTAGTGTATCAATCAGTTAGACTAGATACAACTAGCTCAACTATGTCTAACTGAGTTAAACTGAACACAACTCCACCAAACTCTATCACATGAGTTCTAACTGAAGTTTCCATGCAATAGCTCCAGTAAACCCTCAAGAATAGTGTAATTCCTTCTATCAGCTACTATGCCACATCTGTGCACTTAACTGAAGTGCTCCAAGAGGATATGATAATGTTTAGAGTCCAAATATTATTAAGAGCTAATAATATTCGACATATCTATTTTTAGACTGGAAATCTAAAAATAGATTCCGCCCGATATGTCTAAAAATAGAAATCCATCTATTTTTCCAACTTGACGAACCATCCACAATTAGCATCCTACAACTCATAGAATATGATCGACATGTCTAAAAATAGACTTTGCGACAAAATCACTTGTTTGGGCCCCACCTAATTTAGGTGATTATTTTCCAACTAGGATCAGGATGATGTTTTAGGATGCCTCCTTCACTGTTTCTTGTTGCAATCATCAACAGGAGAAGCCTCTCACATTGGAGAATTTGTGGCAAGACATGTGTTGCTTGAACCATATTCAGCTAACACCTCTTATCCTCTACTATTTTCAAGCTTTGGAGAAGCTTATGGCAGCAAGACGGTGGTTGGGTGGCCACTTATTGTATTATGTTTTGAGGCAGCAAGAAGAAGAACAACATTGGTCTCAATGGAGGGACTATTGTCACCATCCAATATATCATATGACACTTAATCCATGTTTCTTTTGTAGAACATATGGTGATGATACTCTATTCACTATATGCATGGAAGATTGGGGAAGGAGGGCCCCTAGAATCAATGAAAGGAATCATGAGGTTCCAAGTCTCTTTTGGCTTCATTAGGACTATATTTTTTTAGCCCAAGATCAAAAATTCCAAATATATCATAAATGGAGGGAGAGATAGCGTAAGTTGAACAATCTTACCTCTCATTTCCATCCATGCAGCCCCTATACATTGCATAAGGAGGGGATTGGTGATTGTTTCTATGAGCCACCAAGGATGGCTCACTTTGTTGGATGATAGCATGGATATTGGAGTATCTCATGGGGGTTGAATCACCCATCATTTATCATCTCTCATTCCTTAAGAAGGCCAATGGACATAATATGATTCTTTCCATGTATCTCCCACCTCTTCGTGATGACATCCATTTGGCTTTTTCACCAAAGGAAAACTTGTATTCTTGGGAGGAGACAAATCCATCGGAAATTTTGAAATGTCCTTGTAGTTGCTTGAGGACAAGCAACATTTTGGAGGGGAGGACTGTAATGTTCCTAATTATTCCTAAGCTAATTTGAATATACATTTATGTTTTTCTTTCTTTTCTTAAAGAATAAATGTGTAAAGGAGGTTCATTAAAATCCTAATAAAGAATAAATCAAGGCCAAATGTGAAAAAGGCTAAATATTGGCTGTGTAAGCAAGCACCCTTAAGTGTGAAAGGGGCTGGATATTTTGACTGGGTCAACCTTTACCAAATCTACACCGTTGTCTTGGAGGAGTGGCCATCAATGAGGCACAACGCAGTTCTATATGGAGATGGTTTTGGTGAAAGATAAGATTTTATTGAAGGTGTTTTAGGGTTTACAAGCTCTTAATCTATATAAGGAAGAGGATGGAAGCATGAAGAGGTTGTTGATGGTTATCATATTTCTGAATATATTGTTTGTTTAGACATATCATTCTCTGGTTTTTTAGCTAAGAATAGTGTTTTTTATCATATGGTATTCCTGTTTAGGATTTCCATTCTCTTTCCTTGAGAGGCCTCTTGGGAGAGTTTGTACTACATTGTCCACTATCTGGCTAAAGGCTAAGCTTCTTCTTCCAACTACAACGTAGATCCTGTTGAGGGTTTGGTTGTATTTGCAAGCTACAACAAGTGGAGGCTAGATCTACTCAGATCTAGATAATTTCAGTGTCATTTTTCAGTGGAGGAGGCTTCTACTCCAATGGGAGGAGTGTATTGGAGTGCTTGGGCATCATTTTCTGATCTTGGCATGTGGCCAACTATTACCTAAACCCTACAACACAGTTTCCCTTCCATATTTGTGTTATTCCTGTAGGTGTTGTTGCAGGGTGTTTTGGCACATCAGTTGGAGAGCTAGTTTTCAAGTGTTAGGGATCTGCCCTCCACTTTGAAGATCCATTGAAGGAAGATCTATTTCTTGTCATATCAGATCTGATATGAATACTTGGATGCTTTAGAATTTCTAAATATTTATGCAGATCTGTAGACTTAGATCTTAGATCAATTGCTTGTACTTGGTGTAATGCTGAAAACCCCAAGGGGATCTGAAAGAGGAGCCTTTCTAGTGCATGGATCTGCTATAGATCTGGTTTTTCATGCACATATCTGCTCTATATATGAAATGTAATAAAAAACTATTGCAACCTAATAAAATAACACTGTTAAGGAAGTTTCTATTGGTGTCTTGTATTTCCAGCTATGCTTCTTATGGGCCTCATTATACATCTATTTTACTGTTGTAAATAATTTTGAAGAGCGTTTTAACTAGCCTCCTACTTTGCTTTAGATGAACTGCATTATTCTCCTCCATATTTACATGTATTACTACATTTTCCCATTTTGGGATATTACAGAAATGTTGGCAATACTACATGCACTAAAGAAATGGCGACCTTACCTACGGGGAAGACACTTCATGGTAAAAAATGATAATGATAGTCTTAAACACTTTTTGGAACGAAGATTATCTTCATAAGAGCAACAAAAATGGGTCACAAAGATGTTGGGTTATGATTTTGAAATCATCTACAAAAAAGGGAAGCTAAATTTTGTTGTAGATGCACTCTCAAGAAAGGATGAAGAGGTGGATAACAAAAGAAAGGGATGAATGGAAAAAGGATGAATAAGTGTGGACACTCATTCAAAAGTTTCAACAAGATCCTACTACATCTAATACATTTATTTGGAAAAATTATTCATTATGGTACAAATATCTCTTATATCTTTGTAAGAATTCCCAACTAAAACAAAATAGTCTTTTGGAATTTCACACTTCTTCCTTAGGAGGACACTCAGGATTTTAAAAAATTACCACAGGGTGAAGAAATAATTTTTTTAGGATGGCCTTAAATCTAATATTCAAAATTTTGTGGCAGGATTTTTGGTTTGCCAGCAAAATAAAGTTGAGACAATCAAGACCCCGGGTCTTCTATAACCTTTATCCATTCGAAGTCAATGTTGGTAGGAGATTTCAATGGATTTTATCACAGGTTTACCTAAGTCTGAAGGAAAGAGTGTCATCATGGTGGTAGTTGATAGACTTACCAAGTATGCACACTTTTGTGCATTATCTCATCCATCTAAAGAAAGTAAAGTTGCTACAGCATTTATGGAAACAATTCAAAAGCTACATGGAAACCCAAAGATTATTGTAAGCGACAGAGATCCCATTTTTACTGGAAATTTTTGGACGGAATTATTTTCTTGTTTGGGTAATAAATTAGCTCATAGCTCATCTTATCATCCTCAATCCGATGGGAAGACTGATATAGTGAAAAAATGTTTGGAAGGATATCTTCGTTGTTTTGTATTTGATAAACAAACACAATGGGTCAAGTGGTTACCTCTGGCTGAATGGTGGTATAACACTTCCTTCCATACTGCAGCAAAAATGACCCCATTTATGGCACTTTATGGATATCATCCACCATCCATCACATCATCTTTAAGAGAAAATTCTAAGGTTCAAGAAGTGGAAGATCACATCGAGCATCAGCAAGAAGTTCTCCAACTCTTAAAGGATAACCTGAATTTGGCACAAAATCGAATGAAACAACAGGCAGATCAACATCGCAGCGAGAGAAGTTTTGATGTAGGAGATTGGGTATTTTTACGGCTACAACCATATAAACAAATTTCCCTCAACCAAGCTAAGAAGGATAATAAATTATCACCAAAGTAGTATGGTCCTTACAGTGTGTTTCAAAATATTGGTACTATGGCATACAAATTGGAGCTTCCAACTTCTTCTCGAGTGCATCCATGTTTCATGCTTAAAGAAGGTTATAGGTGACAAAATTCCAGTTCAAACAATATTGCAAGAACTTGATGAAGAAGGAAAAAACATATTGGAACCTGAAGCAGTCACAGAAGCAAGAACTCGATAGTTACGAAATTAATCAATTTCAGAGTATCTCATCAAGTGGAAGAACTTACCCACAGAAGATTCTACATGGGAGGATAAGAATTTTATACAGAAGCATACAGAGCTACTCAAGCATTGAGGACAACAGTTTTTTGAAGGAGAGGGGCATGTTAGGTCCCTATATTACTAGTGTAGTCCCTTATTATTATTAGTGTAGCCCCCTAATGGTTATTGTTGTACCCCTGTAACCCCCATATTGTTGTTATTGTGGTTTCATAACATTCAGATTTATTGTGCAACCAACAAACCCTCCAACTACTGGCCCTTTCGAGAATGACCTGCTTGCACAGATCAAAGTCTCACTTGAAGTAGTATGGGGGCGTGCTAGAACCAGTTTTCCACACCTCGAGGAAGAATTTAATGTGGCAGTGATAAAAATACTTATAATAGAACTTATCACAGATAATATGCAGATGCAGGCAATAACAGAACAACATAAGAATAGATCAATTTTGTCGCAGATTATCTCAGAATACTTCAGTATATATATTAACGCATAATAAACAGATATACTTTAAGAAGATCTATTCATCAACAATGTACTTCACGCATGATATAATATACTCATTCGTGCAGATGCAATTAATCATAAACATAAGTAAATATAACACATCATAGAATAGATTTTGATCTTAAATAAGTTAACAGGTAAATAACAACAATTACATAACAATGTCCAATTCACCAAAATAGTCTTCTATATTAAGAGATCCAACAGTTCCAATACATCCAGACTTCCCATACAATTTACCCTTCTGCACACACAGCTAGCGTAGTCCACACACAACTATAACTAAGGTCTCCGTACACACAACCAATAAGAGCCTTTCTACCCAAAAAACCAGACTTAGATCAAAATATTTAACAAACATACGTCATCAAACATACGATATATTTTCTTGACTCGATCTATATATATTTATAATAATATTATCATGTAGATACCATGGTCTCAAACCATGGTTTAGGACTCATAGTTTTCCCTTAAAACCCATTTACATTGAATAGGGAATTTGATCTGCCCCAAAGGCCCTTTGACTCTTCTGCATAGCGCACACAACAAAATATAACAAAAACATAACCAAAATTATACCCCAAGGAACTTCACTCTAGCAGGGGGATTGCCTCCCCAATATTGATGCCTAGAGGGGCTACATGTTTTGAGCCCCCCCTTGGTGGGGGTTCGGGGGAAGCACCCCTTAAGCTAAAAGTAGATGAAAATTTATGTTGTAAAATATTATAATTTCTTATTAAATCTGGGTCGTTCATTAGGCGAATGATCTGACGGTATAAGTTGTGTTAATTTAGGGCTTTTTTCCCTAGAAGAAAACCCTCAGTTTATATGAGGGAATTGTATTATGGTTCTATATGTGTATTCTGAGTGATAGAGAGAGAGAGAGGAGGTTGTGTGAGTGCGAAGAGTACATTACAACAAATTTTTTGTAGGTTGTGTTGGCTCTGGGGGTCCTAACCCAAGTTCGGAGGTTAAGGTTTTCCAAAAAACCCCTATACTACTGGCCCTTTTGGTAGTGACCTGCTTGCGCAGGCCAAAGTATCACCCGAAGCAGTATGGGAGGGTGCTGGAACCAAGTTTCCACACCTTGAGAGAGAGTAGGTAAGTCAAGCAGGTCTGCATTCCCAGCCTATCGAGTTAGTACTTAAACATATCTATTCGCAGGCTTACAGAACTATTATCATGCATAGATTGAATAAATACCTCCGCATCGACGTGCATAATACCAATTATCAGCACAGAATACTATAATTGCAGTAATTAATACATCATAGATACATATACTAGAAACATGCATACTTTCACAGTTCGAAGTAATTAAACAAACACTTTCGCAAATTAATCATATAACCCAGGTTCGCATCAATCATAACAAAGCAGATCCATATAGCATCAGATGTCCAACAATACTTCACATATATATTAATATCAAAATCCACTTACAATCCCAAAATACCGCATGTGCACATAGCCAACAAGGTTTGCACACAGTACGAATGAGGATCTCCATGCACACAGCCAGCAGCAGTCCTTACCCTAACAACCTAACAACAGATCTAACAATTCGTGCTTATCATCAATCTCAATTCTTTTCTACCTTAAGACTCAAAAAGGTTCATTTGTTTATATCGATTTAGCCAATGCATCCAATGGTCCGCAAACTATGGTTTGCGAACTCTTCATCTACCCTTGACCCATTACAATGCATTCAGGGCTTTGACCCACCCCAAAACCCCTGCGTTAGACTAAATAATACAAAAAATATTAAAAAATGGACAAAATTTGTAGCTTTATGGGACCCTACTCCAACAGTCCCCCAAAATAATATTGTGACTCGTCCCGAGTCACTGTGATGGTGGGATCTCCACCTGCGCCTGCAGCAGTCTGATTGCTTCAGACAATGGGAGCAGCACACCTTCACTCTGAGCAGGAGCATTTTGCGTAATGTCTACCAACTTCTGTGAAGTCAAGCCTTCCGTCGCAGTGGTGACGCTCTTCAAACTCTGGTTTAGCTGCTTAACAACAACATCAACATCCTCCGAGAGCTTGAGGGCTTTGACAGCCCAAGGCTTCAGGCGGCCACCAAGAAATTTCTTCTTATGCCAGAGCTCATTAATATCATTTTGGAGGTCATGGCTAGTTCGCAACCGTGCTAAGCATTGAGCATGAACCAAAGTGGGCATGGTGGCTTGTAACTTCTCAAATGCTTCTTCCTTCTGTCGCAGGTTCCGGTTGATTTCCTGCAAGATGGGGTCACGTTGGACCTTGGTCCATAGCTGCATGGCTATTTCCAGTAATTGGGCACCCTGAGTGATCTACCCTATAATGGCATTTGTAGCCATGATAACCAATGAAGCTTGCTGGCCTCGTACCTCCGGAGGTGTTTCGGGCTGCAACTTAGCCTACACATCTACGATTTACTGATCCATCTATGTTTTTACGACCTGAACTTCCATCCTGGAGGCCTTCAATGCTGCGACCAACCCCTCAATCTTAGCGTGGGGGGTGGCTGTGGCCAAAATTCATTTTTTAACATCTGCGTAGAGTCTGTGAATTAAGTGTCCCTACTCTATTTTCCGAGTGGTGGTGAGGGACACTTCAACATTTTTTTTCTACGATTGTTTGCTTAGCCACACCGAGCTGTTGTTGCACTTGTTGGTCCCGATGGTGAAAGTCCTGAAACAAGGAGGTGTAGAGAACCTGCAATGCCTCATGGGGCAGCCTGGCTAAATATAGTTGTACTTATACACCGGTCTGGACTTTCATTCCTAGGTCGGGTGGAGTGATCACAAGGGCTGTGCCAGGTAAGGAATAAAGGCGGCTTTCTGTTGTAGCTACTGTTGCACTGCTAGTTGCCAAGGGCGTTTGTACCTGAGTCACACTAGTTTGCAGTTTGTTTTTCTTTAGTTGTAGAGCACGGAGCTCAGCTTGAATCATGTCGATTTCAGCTATCTATTTTTCTTCTAAGGCTAACCATCTGTCTTCCGCAACCAATGTGACCGTGTCAGCAATTTGTTCGAGGTCCCCTTCGGTCAGTGTGACTGTCTCATCTCGTTCTATCTGCTGAGAGCATTGTTTCTTTTGGGGCACTTTGACAGGCTCACTTGTTTTCTTTGTGCCTTGGGGGGAGTCAATTCCTCCCACATCCAGTTCCTCTGTACCCAGGTCTGGTGGCGAATCTAGCTGAGTCTCCGCTTCTGCATCCTTCTCGGTGGTCTGTTTCTACTACACATCCTTTTGTGCTGTTGTGCCCGTGTCCTTCCCTGTACTTTTTCTTGATCCTTCGGTATCCTTGATGATGACAGGTGGGATTACTTTCGTTGGGCTAGTTCCTTCGGTGCCCTTCACTCCAGTTTTGAAGCCAATCTTCCAATTAGGGGGCTAGAGAAAAATTACATTGTCAATTTCTTCATCCACCACCATATAAGGGAGTGAAATCCAGGCTTTATCCTTGTGTGCTCTGATCTGGACATTGTGCATGGTGACCTGGAATGCAGCAATGCCCTTGTATCTGTCATATACTGCTAGAGACAATCATGGTCAAGAATTAATGGCTGCTGCCAAGCTACTCTAAAAGAGGACCTAGAAGACTTGGTTGTCCTCAAAACGCTGCGTATCCTCAGAATCCCATAAGTTTTTATATCGGGCCCCCTCGCACATGTCAGGGGCGAGCTCCGAGAGGAAAAATTCCTCAGGTGCTTCCCGGGCTATCAATGCGATGAGAAGTAGCAGCGACGAATAACAAAATTCCCATCCCTGCTCCTGGGATTCGTGGACATTGGCCAAAAATTCATTGCACAAATATTGTGACCAATTGAAGCAAACCCCTTTCTTGCACTAGCTTGTTAACTAACTTACGTGTGTAGGGACGGAGGCCTCCTAGCATTTTCGCATCATCTTACATGCCAATAACATGGTACCCAGTTGCGTAGCAGGATCACTGATGGTTTTTATCATGAAGCCGCGAGTATTCCACTCCACATGGTATTTTTTTCACACATATTCAGCAGTTTCGGCCTCATATTTCTTCCCAATGCACAGCAGAGGATCTGGCCCTTCCATAGGAAGACTAGTGATTCAATGGATGAGCACAACATCAATAGGGATTTGATTCTTGATCCACAAACACCCATCATGGACCAAGGCAATAAACTAACGCACCAGACAGTCTGTGATATGGTAGTGGCCGAAATGCGACATCCTGAGGAGGTTGAGGAGCCCGAATCCTGCCACTCTCTGTACCCACCTTACGGGGAAAATTTTTATCCCATCCTCCTCCTGAATTCATTCAACATATAACTTAGGCACCAACTCAGGGAAGGTCTCCAATTTGGCCAAGCCATGATCATCAAATTTGATCTCATGTAGCCTTCCAAAAGGTTCACCAATAACAGGGACCTCTCCCGAGGTCAACGACATCTACAAGTAGGTGATTAGGCCATCAAGGTTCTTCAACATGTGCGTCAAGGGCCTACACGAATAAATGAAGGGAGGTCACCAGTTGATCGGTTCGGTGGTCTGGGCCTCTTCTTGAGCAGAGTGTGCCTGAGGCGTCGCTCGCGGGGATTTTACATTCCTTGGGGAAGTACGTGGCTTCCCTCCATATCAGTTCACGGGTTTCTTTGAGCTCTATGCTTTTTCCTTTCCATTATTTGTGACTGGGCTCAGCATGCGGATAAATTCTTCGGCCTCAGACTCAATCTCCACCACTTCCTCGATTTCTGGCTCTGCCGATGTCACTAGTGCTGAGGATTCAACAGGATTAGTGGCCGTCATTCTGGCGCGAAAAATGAATCCCAACCCCGAGTGGCTAGTGTTAGAAGGAGTAGGTTTCTCAGACATGAAAGGGATGCTATAGGCACATAAATTATTACAACACAAATTCGTCAAGGAAAAACATGCCAAGTACAACCTGTTCAAGCGATACAGAACCCTTGTCTGATCTATCCTGCCCTTTTTATAGCCTTTGTGATCGACCAACGATAGGGTAAACGTCACTTGGAACTTACCATCAAGTAAATGATAAAAAATCTCCAGAAATTTCCGCATTAAATGTCGGTTGCCCGTTCTTTCCAATGGTAAATTTTTCTTTTTACCCAATTTTACTATTCCAACGGCTAGTTTTTGCACCCTTGGTGCACTCAGCACACACCTGCACTCCCAGTGCACCCTTGCGCTTTTAGCGTACCTTCTGTGCTCCCAGTGTACCTCCTGTATAGTCAATGTATGCTCATGCGGCCAACACACCTGCCGCATTCTGAGCTTATTTCTGCACCTCCGGTGCACCCCCCCAAGCTTCCAATCCTACGACTGCCTTCTGCGCGTAGCATGGTACCTGTTGGACTTACCTTCCTTTGTGGGTATACCCCACTTCATATAACTACTTCGGCCATATAGTCATTTTATTCGATATGGCTTGAGCCGACTACCATTGATATAGCCGGGTATCATATCATCGCGCAGGGTAGCTAACCGCATAGCTCCACCTTCTGTGATTTCCTTAACTATATAGGGCCCAAGCTAGTGCTATCATAACTTCCCTGGGTGTTTCACAAACTGGCTATCATATAGCAGGACTAAGTCATCCTCCGTAAAGGTCTTTTGATGAATATGTTGATCATGCCATGCCTTATCTCAAGCCTTCTGAACCTGTTGATGGAAATTAGTAATGAAGTGATCTTCCTCCAAAGCCACAAGCTGCACTAACCACTCCTCCATGATATCAGGATCCACCATATTCGTAAAGGTTGTGATGCGCAGACTAGGAAAAATATATTCCATGGACATAATGGCCTCCTTGCCATAAACCATCCGAAACGGTGTTTTCCTTGTCAACTTCTTACAGGTGGTTCGATAGGCCCACATAACAGATGGGATGCGCACATCCCAGTCGTTGTGATTAGCGTCACAAAACTTGGTTAGTGCGTGCTCCAAGACCTTATTAAAAGCTTCGACCGCTTCATTTGCCTGAGGGTGATACGGAGTGCTTTTCGCATTATGGATCCAAAATTCTTTCGTCTAGGCCTGAATTGTTTCATTGACAATGTGCGTACCTCTATCACCCATTAGGATTTTTAGACATCCAAATCTAGTCAGAATCTACTCAAATATGAAATGTGCAGTGGTATCTATAGTGCAATCCTTTACTGCTTGTGCCTTGGCCCACCTAGTGACATAATCAGTAGTATTTATAATGTAACACACACATGTCTTCTTTCCTCGTGGGTTGATAGGTTCGACAAAATTGATGGCCCACTTGTCAAATGCTTGCAGGGCCATTTGTGGTTGAAGGGGAATTTCGTCCCTGCGAGAAGACCTTCTAGTGCGTTGGCAGGTATCACAACCCTTACAATAGTCGTGAGAGTCACTATGCAGGGTGGGCCACCATAATCTAGATCTCAAGATCTTCTACGCCATTGCTTTCCCTACATAGTGACCTCTTGCTACCCCATCGTGGGCTTTTGCCAAGATATCATTCCGTTCATGCTCCAGGATGTACCTGTGCATCACTTCATCTGCTCCCATCTTATATAGATGTCCTGCGATGATGGTAAAATCCGCAACGCGGGCTACCAGCTCCTTCTTCTATTGCACCGAATACTCCACAGGTGCCAAGACTGTAGTTAGAAACGGGATTATGTTAGCGAAGTGCACATCAAATACCTTAATAGCGAATGGTTGTGCATTAGGCAATCCTTCTTCCAAGTTGGTCGGTTCCTCGCCGCTCTCAATTCGAGACAAGTGATCTGGCCCAGCATTCAACTTCCCTGGTTTGAAAATGATTTCAAAATCGTATTCCTGGAATAGCATAAGCCATTGGCAGATTCCCCCCCGCCCCCAACATAGGCTTATTCACCACTTACTTCAAATTTGAATGATCAGTAAACATTTTGAGGTGTCCTCCTAACAGATAGTGCCGATACTTCTGTAATGCATAGACCATGGCCAATCCTTCCCGCTCCGTGCTGGCATAATTGCACTCCGACCAAAGAGTTTGAGATTAGAAAATACAACCAGGTGATCAATGTCTCCATCTCTAGGCTGCGTAAGGACTACTCCCAAGGCGATTCCGGAAGCATCAACGTGAATGTGAAATACCTTCGCCCAATCAGGAAAAATAAGGATAGGCACAGAGACCATCTTTTCCTTGAGTAGCTCAAAGCTCTTTTGACACTCATCATCCCAAAAAAATGAAACATCCTTCTTAAGTAGCTTTTCTAGAGGCGTTGTGATCATCGTGTATCCCCGAATGAACTTTTTGTAGTAGCCCATATGTCCGAGGATTGAACACAATTGCTTCTCAGTCGTAGGTACTGTCAGATTGATGATAATTGCAACTTTCACAGGGTCAACCATCAACCCTTGTCGGCAAACTATATGTCCGAGAAAGATTCCGAAGGGTACGAAGAAGATACACTTCTTTATATTCAGGGAAATCTAGTGCTTCCGACAGGCATCCAATATCATGCACAGGTTCAAAATGTGCGTCTTTACTAAGCCGAAGATAGTCCAATCATAAAAGTATACTTCCAGAAATTTGTGGATGAACTATTTGAACACTGCGAAAAATACTCGTGAGAAGATGGTAGGGGCATTCTTGAGTCCAAATGGCATGACCGTATACTGAAAGGATCCCCATTCGGTAGCAAATGTAGTTTTGCTACAATCTTCAGGTGCGATTATGATCTGACGGTATCCTGAGAGACCATCCGTGAATGAGTATGCTTCTTAGCCTCCTACGATATCCACGATCTCATAGGAGAATAGTGTTGGAAAAGGATCATGTACATAGGTGTCTTTCAACTTGTGCAAGTCGACACAAATGCGGATTTCCCCCTTCATCTTCTTTTCCTGAACCACCATGGGACTTACCCAGTCTGATTGTTTGACCGGTTCGATGATACTTGCAGTGAGAATTTTATCGATTTCTTCCCTAACCTTCTGCTTATACTTAGGGTTCAGCCGATAAGGGCATTGCTTCATAGGGCACACATCTGGTTTCAATGTGATGTGAACCCCTAAGTCCCCCGTGATCCCCTTAAGCTCCGAAAAATTTGTTGAGAATAAGTCTTGATATTCTGTGAGTAATTCCACAACCTCTCCTACTGTCTCATCATCCCAATAATCCCCAATTTTAGCCAACTTGGGTTGCTCTTCCGTGCCAATGTTAACTTCTCGCAAATTCAGAGGCTTCGTAACATCCACAGTGTGTAATGGAGAACCTGCAACTGCACACTTCCCTTCTGATTCTGGGATTGAGACATTGCGTGGATCCTCATCAAATTCTTCTATGGTGATATTGTGGCAGTTGACAATATCCTGCATCTGTCTTTCCCATGTTCGTATCTCCAATGTTGTGTAGGGGTTGGATTCACCAAATACAAAGGTATCTATATCCTGCAGAGCTTCGTCAAGTGCCTCTGTTCCTCCTGTTAATCCAAATGTCCCCCTAAATTCATCCTTTAAGTTTTCCCAGTGGCAGGTGCATTGATGTAGCTCCGCATCTAAGTACCATGCAGTGGGAATTGGTCCCAAGGCATGAATAAACAAGTGAACCCACTCTTCTGTAATTCAGTCCCATCATTTCTCCATCCAAGAAAACATATGTTCCCACGGATCCCCTGGTCCAAGGAATGCCTTGACGTGCACGTCAGCTAGAGGCTCAAATCATAGGATCATCATATCCTGATATTCCTCCCAATCCTGGAATGCCCCCTTGTTCATGTCCCACCACCGCGCAGGTGTTGTGCACATGGCTAGATCAAGGGCCCATAGCCTTCGCTCTCTTGGAACCTCAGCTTCAAATACTCGTAGAAAATCCTTAATACTACTAGAACCATAAAATTAGGTCAATTCTCTTACCTCGGATGATATGTATCAGAAGTCCCTTGTGATTCATAGGCAGCGCAATGCAGAGATATCATGTAACCGGTTTTTCCAATTTTTCATTTCTTCCTCAGAGTCAAAAAAGAATTTGTTATCCTTTTCCCAACAAAGCACACTATCGGTCATAGGACTGATCCAGTCTTCGTCCCTGGCAGTTAACTTATAGATGTGACCCACCTCCTCTTCCTCACACACTGGTTCGATATACCTTTCTCCTTCTGGGGGGTTCTAGCGGTACTACCACCCGTGTTCCTTCACTTTCAAACACCATGCTTCTCTTCAACTTGATAATACCACCCATATCTATGGCCCAGTCCAATCCTAGGAGCACAGGATAGGGGTCCGCATCTTCTACAATCTAAATGATCTTGAAGTCAGACCAAACCTTAACTCCTACGATATATACCACGATCTTTGATAATCTCCCCAATGGTATGGTCTTCTGCTGATTAGACATGCGTAGCTAGATAGTGGACTATTCCAAATTAGGCTCTCCCATTCGTTGCCAAGTTTGCTTGGGTAATACGTCTGCATCTGAGCCTAGGTATGGAATAACCTGATCCATCTAATAATCACCAATCTACGGGATTAACCACATCTCCCTACCAGTGAGTCTCTTATGCTTATATAGTTTGTGCACATCCTTAATTTCCATGGTTGGGGTTGTTCTTTCTGCGCAACTGTCTATAAAATCTTGGAGGTTTTATATGGCTCTTTGGTTGCACAGTAGCTTCATACATGCTTGCGGGATTGGTTTAACCTCATCATCTTCTTTGAGGTTCGTGGGGGCTTGAGGAGTAGATACCTCAGCCTTAGCAAATTTTTGGCGAGCTGCGACAAAGGTTTCCTTTTCCTTTTGTAAGTCCAAGCATTCTTGTTTGATGGCTGCTTTTTGGATAAGAAGCTCTGCCTCGGCTTTCTTCGCAACTCCCCCGATGGCCATGTTGCTGCATATTATAATATTAAAGCTTGGTCCTTCATCTTGAGGTTCTACCTTGACCCTTTGTACATTCTGCGTAGGTGTGTGATGTTTCTCTTGCATCTTGGCTATCAGAATCAAGCAATATTCGATCACCTGATCCAGTTTTCTATAGTATCTACAGGATTGTCTTGCAGGGTTCGTGCAGTCCCTTGCAAAGTTCCCTATTTCTCCACAGTTGTAGAAAATCAGTTGTCCTCTCCCCCCTACCTGTGCTTCCACCTCGTCCCCCTCCCCTACCCCTAGCTGGGGAGCCACCCATACCTGAGGGGGATCATTGTGAAGATGGGTATGATTTTACCCTATATAGGTTTCCTCTGTCTATCATCAGATCATAGGTCTAGTAGTTCTGCTCATTGTGTCCTAGAGATCTGCAAAACTTGCACCATTGTTGCTTCACTTCTGGGAAATATGTGGCAAGGTGGGGGCAGTGTTTGGTATCATGCAACCCCGCGACACAACAATCATTGGACCACAGCACTGGCCCACTTGGTCATGCAGCTTCCCTAGGATGCAACATGCTAGGTCCCCCAGCCTGCATGTAGTCTGCTAGCAGCAGACAATTATCCTTGGTGTGGCCATTTTCCCTACATCATATGCACCATCTGTCAGGGATAGCCTCTGTTCCTCGCTCCTTCTGCAGATTCTGGATTTCCATGTGCATTGCCTCTAACTATCCTTTTATTTGTTGTACTCCTAACTGGGTATCATCTCTTGGTGCAACTTCCAGCTTCATAGCAATCTCCAAGGCATTTTCCTATGATTCAATGGCTTGATGACCCATTGGCACATGCAGGTGGGGCAACAACATAGCAATGAACCACTCTGTGTGCTACATGTCATCATACATAAATCATCCTTCTCTAATTACCTTCTTTAACCATTAGTCAACTTCCCATACAGACTCGAACGGTCCTTGCTTTAAATATTTCAGATCGTTCATTATCTAAGAGTAGGACTTAGGCTTCTTAAACTATTGTTTCAAGGCATTATTAATCTCTTTAATGGTCGCATTCGCATGCTAAGCTATGTATCACATATACCAGTCCAAGGTTCTTCCTTCAAAGGCAAGGGATAGCTTCACCCTTTTCACAACGTCACTGGCCACATTCTGCACAGTCCATACTAATTCTGCAACAAACCAGAACCGGTCCATGTCTTCATCCCCTATGCTCTTGAAGGTAGGTAGTTTCATGTGTGAGGCCATCTCGTCTTCTGTGGGGGAGGAGGTACGGGTGAGTTCTTACCCCTGTGCTAGCTAGATGATGGTGTAGTTGGAGTTTCTTGCACAGCTGAATCCCTTACTGGACTATAGAAAAATCTATCTCCATCTTGGTTAGTTCTGTAGTACTTACCACTACGCGTTGTACCCTCACTTTTATCAGAGTTCATTCACTCTGTATGGCTGCACAAAATTCTCTTTTTGCACAATAAGATCTTAATCAGTAATGGCAGATTTTTGAGAAAATTACCCTGGAAACCCTTGAAGAACCTTCGTTCTGCCTCGGAATAGGAAACAAATTGATCAATTGCAAATTCCTTCACAAATCCAACTATCATACTATCCACCCAGTGATCTACCGTGTGAGTGATGGTGTTATCAGTCTTTTCTAACTGCTGGATTAGCTCTAGGGTCCATTGCGTGACATGTTCATCCTTCCAACACTTCTGGAAATATACAAGCCATGTGAGCCACTCCTGAAGCTTGGTCGCAAATGCCAAAAATAAAATCTCATAGATCTCTGTGAAAATGTACTTATTATTCCACTTCTCTGTGGTCAGCTTTGCACTACGATTCTCCCTCACTGCGAATTCCTGAATTTTCTTTTCGAACAACTCGTCGATCTCTTTCTTCTCAAGTATCCAATGTGTTCTTGGCATTACCCAATCCCTCTCTCAAAATTCTCCCAGTCTCGGCAACGGAACCATTTTTTGGCTCGAGGGGTCCTGACCCATGTTTGGAGGTTCAGGTTTGCCAACAAACCCCTATACTACTGGCCCTTTTGGCAGTGACCTGCTTGCATAAGACAAAGTCTCACCCGAAGCAGTATGGGAGGCTGTTGGAACCAGGTTTCCACACCCTGAGAGAGAGTAGGTAAATCAAGCAGGTCTGCGTTCCCAGCCTATTGAGTTTGTACTTAAAAAAATATATTCGCAGGCTTACAGAGCTATTATCATGCATAGATTGAATAAATACATCCACATCCATGTGCATAATACCAATTATCAACACATAATACTATAATCACAGTAATTAATAGATCACAAATACATATACCAGAAACATAGATACTTTCACATTTCACAGTAATTAAACAAACACTTTTGCAACCTAATCATATAACTCGGGTTCACATCAATCATAACAAAGCAAATATAAATAGCATCAGATGTGCAACAATACTTCGCATATATATTAATATCAAAATCCACTTACAATCCCAAAATACCACCTACACACACAACAAGCGGGGTCCACACACAACAAGACTGAGGATCTCCACGCACACAGCTAGCAGGAGTCCTTACCCTAACAAACCGACAACAGATCTAACAATTCTTGCTTATCATAAATCTCAATCCTTTTCTACCTTAAGACTAAAAAAGGTTCATCTATTTATATCAATTTAGCCTACGCATCCAATGGTCCACAAACCGTGGTTTGGTTACTCTTGGTCTATCCTTGACCCATTACAATGCATTCGGGGATTTTACCTACCCCAAAACCCCTGCGTTAGACTAAATAATACAAAAAATATACAAAAATGGACAAAATTCGCAGCTTTAGGGGACCTTGCTCCAACAGGTTGTATCTCTTCATTTTGTTGGATAATATAAAAGGAAGGATCGACTATTTCACCATGGATGTAGCCCAATTGGGTGAACCACGTATATTTGTGTCTCTCTTATTTTATGTGTTTTATGTGTTTGTGTTTTTGCAATATTTTATGTGTTCTATTGCTCTATAATATATATTTTTCTAACATCTTCTTCACATTGTTGGTCGTAAATACTCTTCATAGTGTTGGTTGCATCTCCTCTTTACAATGTTGGTCACATTTCCTCTTCACAATGTTGGTCGCATCTTCAATCCACAGTGTTGGTGACTAAGTTTGTGACTTGAGACCTGAGGGAGAAACAAAGGAAAGTAAAGTTGCAGGTCACAACGATAGAGGGTAATCAGTGACTATTGGAGGTGTACATAGTGATTAGGGAGGAATAGAGTGTATAAAAATTACAGGAGATAGTATGGAGAGACTACTACATCCAATGGAAATTTACAATCAAGGGATGAGAGAGTCATTTTCATGCTGAAGGTGAGATTTTTTATCATATCTGGTAGTGGAAAAAAGGTGAAGGGTAAAGTTTGAGAAGAAATTGCGGGTTCTGCTAGAGGTATAGTGATTTTGCGGGAAGGGTACCTTGGATAGTGAGGGCAAAAGAATGATAGAGTCTAGCTGTAAAATACAAAGTGGAATTATGCATATAAAGCTAAGGTTTAGGGAAGAAGAAGGGTCAGGGAAGCTAAAGTGATATAAGTATACCACAATGGAAAAATGAAAGGATAGGGACTAACCTTCCTTTTTGCGCAGGTCCCAAATTGCAAATTCAATGGCTTGTCACAAGTCACAGATCTAGTGACTAGTCATAGCTCGCAAGTTGGATGTGTGTGTTATGTTTATGACATGCGATAGAGAAAGTGAGGTCATAGATCACATATTAAAATGGTAGTTCCAAATTGCTGTGAATTCAAAATTTTATTTGCAACTAACGGGTATGAGGCTTAAGGAAGGTTTCAAATCATAATTCTAGTCACCAGTTGTAGGTCGCAAGTCTAGTGACTAGTCGCAGGTCACAATTTGGAAGTGCGCATTAGGGAAAATGAAGTCACATGGTGCATCTTTAGAGGTAAGTTCCTAACAATTGTGAATTATAGTTGTGATTTGTGACCAAGGGTGTATGGTGCTTAAGGAAGGTTACAAGTAATTATTTTAGTGGCTAGTGATTGTTACTACAAATTTCAATTGTGACTTGTGACTAGGTTAACAAAACACAAGTCTTGAAATTTAAGGCTAGGCATACCAAAATGAAATGAAAAGCATGACTTAGTTGAAGGATGAGTCTAACTCAAAGAAATCGTAGAAAATTGAGCCTTGGGATATTACCATTGTTACTTGTCAAGCAAATTATGGATTAAGCCAGGCTGGCCCCTACGACAGTATGTCGACCAAAAATGGCCTGTGATGCATCTTATAAACCTTAACATAATGATATTTTCTTCCCTCTAATAGTTTCTGCTTTGGGTAATGAACCTTTTGATCTAGTTGCAGAATTGTCCAAACCTTGGGACATTCAAAAGCACACATAATACAACTTCGACACTTTCTTAAAACTAATTCCATTAACCTAAATAAACGCTAATGGACAGAAAATGTTGAAACATTCTTTACAAAAAAAATGAATGAAAAATTACACAAACCCTAATGTTAAGGATGAAGCCATACATGAAAGCATAGGTATTTTGACCATTAAAATTAATAGGGATATTTGTTATGATATATGACTCTCATCATGTTTTGGTTAGTATATGAAATGTTAATGAATGAATGACCAAATAGATAACAATGTAGTTACTGTGAGGAGATATCAATCCTCTTTGACGATTCTCAGATAAGTATGAGACCCGTATGCTTAGATCTATTGTTGTGACCTATAGATTACATGTTTGTGATATGTTTGATAGATTTCTTAGAATGGCTAGTAGGGGTCATATCAAGTCCTTGTTCAAGTGTTTGCATTAGCACCCTTGTTTTGATGTTATTTTCCATTTTTGGAAGTTTCATGAAGTTCTGAAAAGTGGCTTGAGTCTTGGCCCTAAAATAGTGGCACAAAATATAGGGTCGCTGGCACAAAACTACCTAAGAAAGGCCATATTCACATAGATGCCTTATTGTGGGAGTGGATGGAGGGTCCTATTTGCATGCATGTCTTGTCATGGGAGTGACTGAGGATCTGAGGGAGTGAAAAATCAAGTTCTCTCAGGGGTTGGAAACTTGAAGGGGTTGGTTGGCTCCTGAGGGTTATGTAGCTTCTAAGGAAGGTCAAATAGCTATTTTCATGTTGGTTCCACTTCCTTGATTGTACATGGGGAGTTGAATCATATCACAGTAACTCTTTGTCACATTTTTACCTCAATGGACCAGTTATATTGGGTAAATGTGGGACGAGAGTGTTATAGAAGCAAGAACATAACAGTTACAGAATCGATAAATTTCAGAGTATCTTATTAAATGGAAGAACTTACCTACTGAAATTCCACGTTGGAGGATGAGTATTTTATACATAAGAATCTAGAACTACTCAAGCATTGAGGAAAACAATTTTTTGAAGGAGAGCGGCATGTTTCCATGTAATACTAGTGTGTCCCCCGTATTGTTATTGTTGTGCCACATGTAGCCCCCATATTGTTATTGTTGTGCCCAATAGAAGCCCTCTATTTTTATTATTGTGCCCTTAAATTATTGTTTTTATGTAGGCCCTAATTATATTATGATCCTTTACAATCCTATATATACCAAGGAGGTATTTTAATTTTGATCATCCTAGAATTGTTCATTTACTTTATTTAAAAGGAGTTTTTCCCATAGAATAGGCTTATTTTCAAGTCTTTGATCTATATTTTCTTCTATTTTTTGTGATTTGGTTACACAACAAAGTGCTAGTGCTTAATTGAAAATCAATTCATAATAAGTTACAAGAATTGAGTGGAATAAGAAAGAAAATATTCAAAGTGGGAATGTAAGACATAAACTAAGAATGATTTCAATAAAATATTTCCCACAAGAATTGAGTGGAATAAGAAAGAAAATATTCAAAGTGGGAATGTAAGACATAAAATAAGAATGATTTCAATAAAATATTTCCCACATGAAAGCACACATAAAAACATGATGGAAGTATAGGAAAGACATTGCAACCACCATATAGATGCATGGGAATCCATATTGAAAGTGAAGAACTTCTCATTATCCATCTCGCATATTCAAGTACATATTCAACAATTCCATCAAGGCCTTGTAGTGGAACATGATATGTTCATACCATCATCTAAAGGAAAACCCTAGCCTCACCACAAATCACCCTACTAACTGCCAAGAGTTGATTTCCTCTAGCTCCTTAAGCACAAATCAACCATCTAATGCTAGTCCTAGCTTAAGTGCTAAAGTCCACTTTTAAATGAGGCATGAGGCAATGGGGAGGTGTCTTTTCAACTTCCCTTGTGACCTTTCCTATTCCTTTTGGTCATATTCACACTTCCTATTCATAGTCACCCTTGTATTCGCAATCACAATTTCTAGTGATTATGGCACCTTGTAGTCACAGTCGTAATTTCTAGTGGCAATCGCGGTTTCAAAGTGTGACTTGGATTTTTCTCTTGTGATGAGAAAATTCTTAGTCACAAGATGCATTTATAGATGGAAGTGAATAAGTCACAAATTACATCAGCAGAGGTTAGTCACATCTTCAACTCATAGTGTTGGTCAGAAATCCTCTGTTGTATATGGAGCCTGATTATCTTCTTGATTCATAGATCGTGTTTCAATCGTGTTTGGATCCTAATCCCTAATGGGGAGGTGTGGGGTGGATTTCCCCCTACTGTTGCTTCCTGGGGTGTCCATGAGGAGGCGGTTGCTTGTTTGGAGCCACCCCCTCCCTGGGAGGGGTTCGAGGGCAGCACCCTTGAAGCTAAAAATAAATGAGAAATTTCCTTGTACAATATTGTAATTTGGTAGTTAATATGGGTCATTCATTAGGCAAATGATCTGATAGTAGAATTTATGTTAGTTTAGGGTTTTTTTCCCTATAAGGAAACCCTCAGTTTATATGAGCGAATTGTATTGCAGTTGTGTATGTGTATTCTCAGCGATAGAGAGAGAGAGAGAGGAAGTTGTGTGATAGAGAAGAAGAAATTACATAGGATAGGTTGTAGGTTGTATCTCTTCATTTTGTTGGATAACATAAAATGAAGGACTGGTTGTTTCTTTATGGACGGCCCAAATTGGGTGAACAACGTATATCTGTGTCTCTCTTGTTTTATTTATGTGTTTTATGTGTTTTTGTTTCTGCAAGATTAATGTGTTTCATTGCTCTGTAATATATAATTTTCTAACAACTAGTATTAGAGTCGAAGGTCTATTTGGATGATAAAATCGCAGGAAATAAGGGTTCCTCGTTAGAGAGGAATAAATGGTGGAAGATGGGAGGTTTAGGGTTGATAAATTAAATGGCCAAAACTACTAGTTATGGAAGATGCAAATGGAATATTATCCTTATCAGAAAGATATGTACCTACCATTGAGTGGAAAATCAAAGAAGCTGAAGATTATGACAGATGCAGAATGGGATATTCTCGATAAAAAGGCACTTGGAACAATATGATTGTTTGGAAGTGTCAATGGAATTCAACATTTCAAAGGAAACAACAGAGGGTTTAGTGACAACACTTTCCAAACTAAATGAAAAACCCTTGGCCTCAAATAAGATATTTCTTATGAAGAATTTATTTAATATGAAGACGTCAAAAGGTGGATCTGTTGATGATCATTTAAATGAATTTAATAAGATTACCAATAAGTTAAGTTCTATAGGGGTAAATTTTGATGATGAAATTAGGGCTCTATTATTTTTGTGCTCATTGCCAAAAAGTTGGTGTTGTAGCTCAATCACGCACAACCAAAATGTAAATATTTAAAAAAAAAAAATCTAACACAATATTAATTTGCGAAATTTGATGGAACTTGTCATGTACCATAGGCAATCCTTCTCTTGGAAGAACTGTTTAGGTATTCCCCTCACATCTTCCCAATTATTTTTGCAAAAATGCCAATTTTGGTGAATAATTGTGCTTTTAGCCTTTATGTCAAAAAGGGGCTCTTTCATTTAAATTTTAAAATATTTTTTTATTTAAATAAAATCTGAGCGCAAATTCCTATGGAATGTGCATTATAAGAGTGGATCCATGGTAATATTAGTTCGTGAGGGATTCTATGGTGATGCACCATAAAATTTAAGCATCGAAGTCCATAGCTTACAAAGCCAACACTCACATAAGGTGCCAAATCAAGAGGAGGAGCTCACCAAAGAGGGTTGAATTTTGCATCACACGTCAATATTTTGGAGAAGAGATGGTGTATATTTTGACCACTAAGCATTAGACTCCAAAACCCAACATCGTATCTCAATGAAAATATCCTAAATTTTGGGTCAATAAGGGGAGAAAATTTTCCATTCCCTATGCAAAAGTAACAGTAATATCAGTGGAACCATTAAGTGCACCAAACACTACATAGGTCATATTGGGTGTTCTTCCAGATCTAGAGAACTAATCAATTTCATCATATGGCCTCATTTCATTGAACGAAACATTTATAACTCTACTATCAGAGAGTTATAATATTTCTCAAGCATCATAGGCTTTAGGGTTTGCTTATTTTTTCCAAATGTTGAAATTTCTAGGAGGAATTATAGTTATTCACAGGCAATGCTATTTTCCTTTGCAACCAAACGAGATGATTTTCAACATTACATCGCACAACAATGTTGTACAAATTATTCAAAATCTAGCCCAAATGAAAAATCAATTAAAGATTGGCTTATTTACGCGATCAAATGAGAATTTGTTCATCCGGTTGAAAATTTTGTAGGGGTCAACTATTTGTCCCCCAATCATAGTAGAGACATTTATTGTGACAGTTGGGGGAAGGTTATAACTACTCCAAGATTAAGGAAGTGAGGTCCTGAAATCACTCCTCCAAGGAATTTAGAGCTAAATCATATTTTTTTTTAGCAAACTAAAGAAAATCCAATTGTCATCATATCTGAGATACCTTCAAAGTGCTCGAAAACTATGAGTGGTGAGCCGTGTAGACCATACAAAATATGTTCCAGGGTTGCATTGAATCACATAAAGTGCAGTTGCGGTCTGAGTGGTTGGTCTCACTCGACCCAACAATTTACATTTTCGATCCTGAGAAAAGGGGAATCGAAGTTCCACAGTGGAAGAATTCTGAAAATGATCATGGGAATGAGAAGGGAATTTTTCGTTCCAAATCATTGGTTGCTAGAAAGCTAACGAATTTAAGAAATTAGTCACGGTGCAAACTGATTTTAGTGGGTGGCCTTAGAAAGAGAATTTCGGTTGCCTATTGTAGATAGACAGCAAAATTTTAAAAATCTGCGATCTGGGTTTTTTGCAGAAGGACCCAAATTGACTTCAACCAGAGAGATTTCCAAAAATTGAGGGTAATTTTAGATATTTAGCTAGTTCCTTTAACACTATTTTTTTTTAAAAACACCCTACAAGCTGTGAATGGTTGGCAGAAGAAAAAAAGAAACGCAGGGCAAGTAAAGGTCGTTAACTAGTATGTAGTCTCCAGTGAATCACAGTTCTTCAATAATGTTATTTTCTTGTTGATTTGTTCATCAAATGAATCAAATATGTTGTTTTCCTTCCTATCCAAGCTATTGCAGATTCCGTTTTTAGAAGATCTGAGCCAATATTGGTGGAATTTGATCTTAACAATCCTTTGACAACAGTTCTTTGACTTATGTTGCTCTTCAAAAGCAAGTTGCAGAACGTGGGGAATGATATCCTTGACTTTTTTATTATTAATTCATTTACCACTGCACATGAAAATAAATAAGCTAGAAATTCAGTTAGTAATTTATTCGGTATTTCGAACCAAATGGAAAAACAACTCATAATTGATTATATTGGACATTAAAAAGGAAGAGAAGCAAGGCATCGATCCCATAGTCAATCTGCAAAACTTAATGAGTAAAATGTTATTGGCAAAGTTAGAAAAGTTCCACCATGGGATTTTGTATTTTGTTGAAGAAAAAACGGGATTAAAATAATACTTAAGGGCACAATCTCAAAAATATTCAATAGTTATTGGTGCGAATAAATTCAATTCTCAATCTGAAGAAGACTTGTGTTAACACACTCGAATAAGGAGAGCACAACTAGGAAAATGTTTTGGGGATTTGGTGGGCGATTAGAGAAAACAATGATATAAGAAGCTGGCAAATTTTGTATTCCTGAGGAAGCAGTAGACTTACAAATCGACTGGAGTTCTCCCCTTAACTACAGTAATTCAAATATGACTCACTTACAGTTTTCCATTGTCAATGCAGCTCGCCACCATCATGCGCTGCCTATTCACCTTTGACATGGATACCATTATAGCTGGGGGCCCACACACACATTTTCTATTCCATTGATCATATACACAATTTATATTCCAAAATATGTTTTTATATATTGTTAATATGTAATGAAGATGGGGTATTATTTTGTAACGGACGAAAAAAATATTATTTATATTATATATAATATTTTATGTGTTTTTGTTTTATTTGTAAATCTTTTTAAAAGAGAGGGGAGTTTGATAATGGTTCCCATAATCAGTTCTTCAAACCGATTAAGACATTTAGTCAGTTAGGTTGGGAGGGGAATAAAAGTTGAAAATCAAGACATTGTAAGGGTTGAGAGGTTCGGAGGCTTGGAGTATGAGGGTCATGATAATGAAGAAAACTCTCTGAAATTAAATAATATAAGACTATTTTGATTCGAGTTTTTGGGTAACTCTAGAAATGTTTCTTTGTTGTATTTTCATTTCTCCATTGATGTTTTTTCTCTATCAACATGATTGAAATGAAGTTGATGGATTATTTAAATTAGTATATTTATTAATGGTTTTTCAATAGCATAGAGTACCTACAAATATTAATTAAAGAAACCATAAAAGGAACTCCATCACGTTGGAGATTCACCCATGATTCCTTCCTTCTTCATCGTTCATTCTACAGAGCTTAAGTCCATATTATTAATTTCCCGAGCCATAATGTTTTATCACTATTTCTTTCTTCCAAACCGTTTTATAATATAAAACCTTGAAATACTTGTCTATCTCGTCCAATTTCCTTTTTAAAGATAGATTTCAGAACTAAGAGATTGATTGCAAATCATAATGGCCTATCCCTCTGGCCACAGATTTTACCAACTCTCATCAATCTTGAGATGTCCCAGGCACTGGTTCCCTTGCAACCAACTTCTATCTCCAGGGTGACAATAGTCAGAATGGTTTAGTTATGTCCATTAGTAACTCTATATATGGATCTAGTACTTTAAAGTTCAATGATGTTGTTGGTGTTATCCTTCGCAAGGAAATGCTTTGATTGTAGAGACGACGGGAAGAAAAATGGAAAGAGGAAAGAGCCCAAGAAATCAGAGTAAGTCAAGAAAAGGAAGATCCAAGTCCATATTGTGGATAGCTTGTTTAAAATGTGGGAAGAAAGGACACCTGAATAAAGATTGTAAGTCACGGAAGGGAAAATAAGGAGATGCACAACAAGAGAACAATCATGAAGTGAATGTGACAGGTGATGTGTTGCAATATGCTTTGATTCTTTCATTATAGAATGTTATTTATGCCGAGGTGGTAGATTCAAGGGCCTCATTCCATGCAACACTTGAAAGGAAAAATTTTTATGACTATGTTCAAGGAGGTTTTGGACAGGTTTGATTGGGTGATGATAAACCCTATAAAATCGTTAGAATGAGTAAATTTTTATAAAACAGTAGAATGGAAACCACTGGATATTGAAGGAGGTAAGGCATATTCCAAATCTAAATAAAAGTATAATTTCAAGAGGGAAGTCAGGTGGTGAAGGATGTGTGACTACATTTTTAGATAAAACATGGAAGATCACTAAAGGAGCCTTGGTAATAGAAAAAGGAGAAAAGGTTGGTACATTGAATTTATGCAATGGTATTTATAATTATGTTAATTATTTAACCTCCACATGAGAAAGTACAACATTGTGGCATCATAGGCTCGGGGACATGAGTGAAAAGGGGATGTAGATTCTTCATTCAGGAAATTTGTTGCCAGGTTTGAAGCATGTTAATTTGGATTTATGTGAAAAATGTGTTTACGTAAAAAAAAGTAGAGTCAGATTTCCTAGAGATAGGAAGGAAAAGAAGAGTGAAAAATTAGAGCTTGTGCATACATATGTATGGGGATGTACTAAGGTATATTATCTCAGTGGCTCTCACTATTATGTAGCTTTTATTGATGATGCAACCAGAAAAACATGGATTTATTGTCTTTAGAATAAATATGATGTATTGGATACTTTCAAGAAATGGAAAGCTTTGGTTGATGTAACAGTCCTAGTTAAAAATTCATGTAAAAAAACAAATAAGACCAAGGTCATGGGATATGTATTCCAAGCTGAATGGTGGGAAAAACATCTTATTGGGTGTTCATTTAAGTTATTATGGCTAAGGAGATTGGTAAAGAAATTTGAAAAGAAAAGAGGCATTAATTGGAATTTATTTATGAAAATAGGATAAAATGAAGGTGAAAGGTAACATGTTTGCATGAGAGGGAAATTGAAGTAAAAATGAAGGAAAATGAAGAAAATAGAAGCCTTAATGATAAAAATAATTTTGAAGATCAATTCGTGGCTTTTGTCAGTGTTGGATTTTTTCAATTCAGTTTTGGTAGCTCTCTCTATTCTCTCTCTCGCATGCCCTTGAACATTTAGAGTGTTCTTGGAACACTTTGGCATACATCTCTTTTGGATAAAGAAGGAAAAGCAAAGAAGGAAAACAACAAGGGGATAACAGGACCAATAACTACAATGGGTTTTTTTTGTAGTTATCGAGTTTCATGTATGGTTTCCTTGCTAGTTTTGGCATGCATGGTACATGCATGTGGTTTCTTGGTTATGAGTTTTCATTGGCATGGAGGACTTCCTAGATTGAAAATGATTTTTCCTAGCCTTGTCATTTCCTGGATAGCCATGGTATTGTGGGGTTTTCCTTTTTTTTTCTGATTGGTTCTCATGTTCCTTATGGTTTTTTGTTTGAGTTATTACTTCCTGGAGCCTTGGTTGGACAAACACTATAGAAGCCCTATAACAGCTTGGGTTGAGTTACTAGTCTTGGAAGCCTTGCTTGTACAAACATTCTAGAGATCTTAGTGGGTTGAGTTAGTAGTCCTGGAGCCTTGGTTGGACAAATTCTCTAGAAGCCCGACGATAGTTGTGGGTTTAGTTACTAGTTCTAAAGCCAAGTTGTGACAAATTCTCTAGAGCCTTGGACAACTTGGGTAGAGACTAGTCTGGTGATGGTTGTGATGTCCGACCGTGAGGTGGAATCACTGGTTGTGGATTGAGGTGGTTTGTCCTTTGGAAGCCCTAGTTTGGTTTTTCTTGGTTTATTCCATGAGATCCCATATTCATGCTTGGAATATGGTATTGGGGTGATTGATTGAAACAAAGATTTAGCTCACCCCAATCTATGGTTGGGTGGAACGTGGAAGTCCTTGGATTGGTTGGATTTTACATATAGTAATAAGATTTTCTTTTCCTCTTGTGTATGATGTGTAAATGTACTTTTTATTATGTGGATTTAATGGTTGATATATCATTGTTAATATTCTGGTTATATGTTGGTTATAAGCATTATTTCATGACATATTCTAGTTATGGCTCTTAAAATTTTTTGATTGGTAAATGAATGGATATTGAATCTATGACCTAACATATGTTATTGCGGCAATTATGAGAAGGTATCATACCTTCTTGGTGATTTTCAGGTAATAATCAAACCCTTATGTTCAGATATGCATTTATAGCATATAGATTACATGTTCACAAAGTGTTCAACAAAATGTATGTAATGGTTAGGCTTGGTTAGGCCAAGTCCTTGAGCAAGGTTTGTATTAGAGGCTTTGTCTTTGTTTCATTTATTTTTTCGGAAAGACTCATCGTGTTCTAGGCATTGGTTTGGAGACTAGCCCTGAAAAGTGGCTTAAATATCGAAGTCCCTAGCACAGAAATGGTTGAAAAAGACTGAAATATTTCCCTTGCAGGCTTGTGGGAGAGAATAGAGGGTTTCGGTCACATGGATGTAGGCTTGCGCATGCGACTGAGGATTGTTTTTGTAAAAAATCAAGTTAACTCAAGGGTTGGGCACCTCGAGTGGTTGTTTTTCCCTAGGGGTCTTGTAGCTCCCGAGGATGGTCAATTTGGTCCTTTTTTTGTCGATTCCACTTCCTTAATTGTACTTAGGGAGTTGAATCATATCACAGTAACCTCGTCACATATTTACCTCGATGGACTTGTAAGCTTGGGTATGTGTGGGAGGAGGGTGTTACAAAGTGGTATCAGAGTGGGTTTCATTCTCTTTAGGTTATTTTTGGTTTTAGTTCTCTTTGGGTAATATCTGATAACACAAAGTGGTATCAGAGATTTCGAGCTCAACAATCGGATTGGATGGGCAGAATGTGTTGGTCATGCATGCATGAAGGTTGTATATGTGCTCGATGTGTATGCCTCGTGGTGGTCATTGTTACACTTTTATTTCCATGTAGGAGTTGACGATGTTGTTGTTGGGATGTGTTTGTCATGAATGCATGTGAGTTGTATATGCATTTTTATGCATGTCAGTGTCTATATGATTTTATGTATGCATTGTCATGGTTATAGTTATGCATGTATAGTAGGTCAAACATGCATTGTGAGGTCATCATATGTAGTTTGTGTCATCATGACGTTATTGGTTGTTATGATGCTAATGTGTTGGCTGAGATAGAGTAGGATATGCATATCATCAAAGCAAGGTTGCATCACTGGACCTCTGGGTAAGAGAAGATCATCATACATGTTTGTATGGTGGGTATGCAGGTATGTTAGTTAATGGTTGTTATAAGAGTTAGGGTTATGTACATTTCTATCAGTATATTGTTGTTACGGTTACATGTATGATAGATGTTAGTTAATCAATGTGATCATATATACATGCGTTGTTTAGTCATGAAGGATAATAACTTGTTTATATGCATTGTGGTCATATGAATGATGGTTATGGTCATTATAGTTACGATCTTGATGTTATATGTATCATTCTAATATGGATAGGTCTATGCGAATGATTTTGGTTATTATATTTAGGTATGATTTTATTTATTTGTGATATTGTGTCGTATTAATCTAGACTGACTTGTGCAGATGTGATAGCCTCCCCTAAGATATATTGAGGTATGAGTGTGCTTATGTCATCTGTTTGGTTTATCTAACCTGGTATGTTTATAGAATTTTTGAATGTTTGATTAATTGCATGATATGAGTATGTGTCTATAAGATTGCATGTAGGAATGATCATGTTTTAAGATGGTTGTACTAACTTAATATGTGGTGAGACGGTTGATATTTACTATAGTGAAAGTGGGTGCTAGTTGTGGTATTATGGTTAATGATTGTGAGTTGATTATGACATGGTTGTTAGTCTTGGTAAAGGTTGATTTCAATTAATAGGCATGATGTCTTGATCTTTGGAAGATGTGATTGGCACGTGTGAATAGTTGCAGGGAAACATGCTTGGTATTAGCATGAAAAGGAAATCGTTGATTTGTTTATATACCTAACAGTTGGGTGATGTGGCAACACATAATAAGAATCAATTGCAGCAAGGTGAAAAATTAAAATAAAGGAATTGGGTGAGAATTCCATTGGACATGTTTGGAAATCACAATTCCAAACGAATGAGTGCTTTGCATGAATACATGGAGTCTTCTTAACCTTGATTTTATCTAACACTATGTGGATATGTGCTATATTTATGGACATGTATTTGACAGTTATAATAGTTTGTTTATAGTTAAATTGGATATGTCAAGGTAATTTGAGTCCTTAGAGAGACAATATATGTACATGTTCAGTTAGAAGGCAACATGCTTGGCACAACAAGGTAAGTTAATTGGTATATTGTTATATTTAGTTATGCATGGACAATTATGTGTTTATGGAAGTATGATACAAGGAATTGTATGGAAAATGAGACTTCCATGAAATATAGAAGAACGCTCAGGTTGAGATTTCCCTTGGAAGCATTGGGAACCATGGGGATTGAGTCATGGTGTCTTTTGCTAGTTTTTTTCTTTGGTATTTTGTTTTTTTTTGTTCTTTATTTGTAGTTTTATTGATGTCTGGTGCATGGTCGTGCAAATTTGTTTGTGGTTTCATATTGCTATTGGTTTTCCATGTTTTTCTTCTTGTTTGTTTCTTGTTATTTCCTTTTATGTTTTGAGGGTCTTGGGAATTAGCTGGGAAGGAGGAATTTAATGGAGCTAGGGGAGATTTGAATGAAACCCGAAAAGTAATGTACGACCTAGATGAAGCTCATTTCATGTATAAGGGAAGATAAAGGTAAGAGTATAACAACTGGCTAGATTGGTTTGGTCCGTTGAAGTAAATGGATGGTGGTAGGGCATTCATGAGAAAGGTAATCAAGAAAGGTAAAGTAAATGGATTTGAGGCATCAAATTCCTCGGCTAAGTTGGGAATTTTTGTTCTCAATGTTGTGCATGTTATGCATGGATAAAGGGGGTTCTCTTAACCTAGACCTTATGATATTTGGTAATCATGTTGTGATCATTATTATGCTAACGTCTCTATATATATATATATGTGTGTGTGTGTGTGTGTGTGTGTATGTATGTCATTATATGATAGGGTAATCATAGATGATGATTTTTTTATGCTAACTTTTATATATGTATGTATGTATGTATGTATGTATATATGTATGTCATTGTATGATAGGCTCGTCGGGGATCATGCTTGTGGAGGAATGATTTCTTATGCAGGTGAATGAAATGAAGAGGTTCATGGTCTTCTGAGGAATCAAGTGGGAAGAGTAGCCCTGAAAAATCTATGAGGTCAGTATCATGTGCATATGAATTGATATTATGTGATTATACTATGTCTATGTTGTGGCAGGTAATGTTGAGGGATATATCAGTGGAATGAAAGAAGTGTGATCTGCAGCATGTTGGGGCAAGCATGGATGGTGGAAATACACTAGAAGAAAGGTTGCATGGTAGAGACAATGTGGTCTCTGGATGTGCAATACTACTATTGTGTATATGTTGTACATATTATATATTTTGGAGCTGTGATGTTGTACACATGAGGTGTTGTGTATATATGGTTTTGTGTACATGTCGTATATCCAGTGTTGTGTACAGATGGTGTTGCATGCATGTTGTATATTTGGTGTTGCCACACAGATGGTGTTGTGCTCATGTTGGATATGCAGTCTTGTGTACATATTGTTCTTTGTGCATGTTCCATATGCAGTGCTATGTACATATGGTGTTGTGTGCATGTTGTATATGTGGTGCTATGTACATGATCAGAGGCTCAATATTTAGTTCAAAACTGAAAGTGCTCAGAAATTCTCCAAACTGGAATGACCAGATAGATTTCGTCACCAGGAATCCAATGAAACTCATTTCGTCAAAATCCGAGTTCATATGACCAAGTTATGACCTGTTGTTCACTTTCTCAAATAAGAAAAAAAATTGCAGAATAGTGACAGGTTGATGACATGGCAGCCCAGTCAGAACTCTAGGAATATTCTCCAGTTTTATCCGAATGAAACTGTGACAAGTGTCATGACTAGATTCACCAATTTTGGTTGTGGAATTGGAAATTTACCAATGACTTTCAAAGGTCATATTTTTAATTATGGCACATTGTTTTTTTCAGGTGTAATTTGGGGCCAATGGGGAAGAGACACGTGGTGCAGCCAGGGGATGCCACGTGCCTCCCCATGGAACTAAAGGTTGGAAATTTTTTTTTTTGTTAGAAGTCCGATTCAAATGTTTCGCATTGTAAAATTTATATGCCGAAGGAAGGGTGGAGGTCAGGGTCGACCCCGCGACCTCCCCCATTCTAGCGCCCACATCAACCAACACACCATGCATTGTTCCTTACTCCATATGGATGCAAACACCTATTTATGTTTCATACAACACACTAATGGGCGTAGGAGGGGGCCAGCCCCGCAAGCCAACCCCCTCACCGTAAAACCATGACTCGTGACCATGCCAGGGGCTCCAAACCTTAAGATCGCAATTAGTGCTTAAGAATAATTAATTAACATTTAAACCATGCTTGTCCATAGTTAAATAGAAGATTAATTTGGCGGAAGAGTTGGCGGAGTCCGCCAATTGCGGTGGAACTCCAAATTTAGTGGTGCTAACTAGAGTTCTCTCCAGATTTGGAGGCAAAAATGCAAGAGAATTTTTTTTTGTCATAAATGAGGTAATTTTAGACCAATTTTGGTTCATGAAGAGTCGTTCTTGGTAGATTTTGATGTTTTGGAGCCATCGGAGCAGGTTGTAGAGGCAACCGGAGAATGTAAACATAATTTTTTCACAATTGAAGCTAATACAAAGGCCCATGTGATTGAAGAGGAACCAAGGAGATGTAGCCCACGAGGGGTGAACTCCTTCATCAAAACAATGTGTATTTGATTCAGTTGTCATGGTTTGGTGTGTGTTTATATACTGTTGTTAAACATTTAGTTTCCACACTTTTATGGTCATGAAATCAACTTAATCTCCACAAGTTTGTTTGTTTATCAATCATAATCACATCTATAAACCTTTGTACAAGAGGAAAACATAATAAATTTCATATTAAATCTAAAACTGATATTAGCACAACAATAAATAACAATCAAATTCATATCAAGATGGTATAAGAGAAAAGGTTGTTTTCTTGCTTTTCTTGAGATTGTGCAAGAAGGGTTTTAATAGTTGCAATTTTGTGATGCTTACAAGGTTGAAGTTGCATAGAGGAGAGGGGAAGATATTGGTTTCTAGTACTAAGGTTAGGACTAGAAGAAGGAAAGCTGAGAAAGCATCATCTTCACCCAAAGTTCCACTCATAGCTACACTTTAAGCACCTCAAGTTCTATCTCCAGAAGTTGAGATTGAAAAGGTACAAATTGCACAAGAAGATGGGTTGATTGAAAAGGTACAAGAATCATAAGTTGAGCTTGAATCCTTAGCCATTATGTTAGGTGTTGGAGAGACTCAAGGACATTCAAAAGTGGAGGATTTCAAGAGAGACTTCAATGACATTAAGAGAATAGTTAAAATGATGTTTGATGCATTCACTGTAGAAATGGCAGGAGAAGGTTCTAAGCCTCCACATGGAGAAGGACTTCAGACGATAAGAAGGATGAAGAGAAGAGTTCGAATGGCTGTGGAGGAAAGCCACCTCCATCTCCACCATCCTCATCCTCATCATCTTCATCAACATCATCTTCCACTTCCACCACAAAAACCACCCACACTCATTCAAAAACCCCAAAAGGAAAAACTCCATTACTCAAGTTGGACATAAAATTTGAACTTCCTATGTACAATGGTGAGTGTTAGTGTGAATTCTAATCGCAAGTGTACAAAAAAAACTCACTTTAGTTGTGCATAACAATCAACCCTAACATCAAAGTTGGTTGTCAATTTCCTTATATCTGCAGTTAGTTGAACAAGACAAATGCTACAAAAATCCATAGCTATGCAGCTAAAGATATTAAACATCAAATAATAAGAGTCGCACCATGCATCCAATGAATAAGACAGGAATGTTTTTGAAGAATTTTATAAATATGACACCTAGGAAGGGAACATAGAAATATGTTACCAGTCCCCCTCAATGGGATGGGTTCTTGTGTGTCCTTAGTGCTTCAGATCTAAGATCTCTCTCTCTTGATGGTGTAGAAAACCCAGACAAAAAAGGAACTCAAAGGGAGCTCACAAGCAAAAAGATAGAAAAATATGACAATGATGAAGGATCAAATTCGGACCAAAGTATAGATCCAGAGTGATCTTTAGGCAAAAAAAGGTAGTGAATGAATGGAAAAACCCTTCTATTTATAACAAAATATTGATTTAGTCTAGATATTGGTGCATAATTAAAATATTATTAACCAAATCTAGATGCAATTTTTATGGAATATTTTATTATTTTTGTTGGAGGGAAAAGGAATTTAAATTTGGTCAAATCCATTTATTTGTAAATAATAAATAAATAAATAGATGATTTGTTTATTATTTTAAGAATGTGGTTGAGTAATAATTAAATACATAGTGATTTATTCAATTATTTATAAATTATTTAGTCAAATTTAACAAGGAATATTATTTAAATAATGTTTAAATAATTATTCCTAAAAAATAATAAGATAAATAATGATTTATCTAATTATTTTCCTGTTTTGGGTTAAATATGACCAGGAATACTAATTAAACTATTGTTTAATTAATTATCCCTCAGAGGAAAACCAGACAAATAGGGATATATTCAATATTTCCTCATGGGGTTTCCTATTCATACCATACACAACTTAATAAATTATGGATTACTAAGTTATTTTTCATAGTGAAAGAAATTCTACTAGCGTAGAATTGGTCTTACATGGTGTACTTTGGCTCATCTAATAGTATCAAGTTAGATGACCAAAAATTGGTGTAACAGTTGCCCCCAGCATTCGAGCGTTAGGAGAAAATCATATGACTGAAGTACGTTGTAAGAGCTCAATCACTAGACACTGAAGGGGGAGTCAGAGGGAGAGAAATATAGGTACACTAAAGTGCGAGAGGACAAGACCTTGAGGAGGTGAGACTTACAGGTGCGACAAGTCTCTTTTATGAGTGAGTACCTGTTCTACATGAGGTGAGGGAGGCATGCTTATGCCCGCCGAGATAACAAAGTACAAAGAATGATGCATCCAGTAAGCAAGGGACTAAACTATATAGTACATGCTGGCATAAACATGGGCTAGATAAAAACATGATAATAGATCCCACATACATACTGTGCCTGGGACAACATCCAGTACTTATACAATAATATCTGAGTACATGAGATATAAGTACAGCCAAAGAGGCCCTATAATACAGGAAAGGGCTCTAAAAATATGAATGATACATGCAAACTAAAAGGCGCTGCAAGAGGCTAAGGCCGGAACCATAAAATATATGGAGCTATATCCAAGGCTGTAGTAGATAGGTCATCTGGGCATGTGAGGGGATACCTGAAGGGCCACCCTCTCATGAGGTCTGAAACATCTCACACATACCCGGGAATCACTGGTACATTTTGCTGCATCAGTGAGCCATCAAGTATACGATTCTTGATCATTCCATAAGGAGCTGGAACTGAGAAATGATCAAGTCAAAGGGTAACAAAGAGTCCCTTTGCTTGATCTGAGGCACCGAAAAAGAGTGGAAGCTGGAACCAAGGTACACCGCCTCTAGAACTGTCTTCTGGAATGAATAAGCTGATGTCGATAGAAGGAGCTCAGCCATAGGTGAGGCAATAAGGGGTCCTCATATAAGGCATGAGGGATAATAGTAGAGTGACTAATATATTGACACCAGGGATGATGGTGGAATGGGGGGTACTGAGTAGTGGGTGGAAAACTTTCCTTGTTAGAGCATAAGGGCATGGATGACCTGGAAGTGACTTACTCGACTCCATATGGGATATGGGACAGTATGACTGAATGCCAAAATGTGTGACATGAGAGAGGAACTGATAAGGATATCAAGTCATATGCTCAAAAACGAAATTTCTCGAAACAAGTTCGAACCTGAGCGACCGGAAAGGTCTCATTGTTGCGATTCCAATGCCTTAAACGATTCGAAAAACCGATGTCGTATGAGGAATATATCGTGTTTTGTTCATTTTCCCAAAGAGAAAAAATTTGGTGACTCGATGCCCAGTCAGCTTGCAGGTACAGCCAGTCGAATATTCTGAGAATATTCCATTTTTTTAGAGCCAGTGTGGTGGTGCCACATGGAACTCTATGAACCGTTGGATGTTTAAGGTATGGTGATGAATTTGAGCCGTTGGATGCGTTATTGATTGGGCAAATGACCGAGTGACATGTGGCAAGGCCGCAGGCCGCCACATGTCCTTAGAAGGAAAGATCAATTTTTTGTGGAGTCGATGGGGGTCCAACCCGTGACCTCCTCTTTGCATGCAAGACATATTACCGTTCTTCCTGTGGGGTGTTACTTAACCCTATAGGCTGTCGGTAATATATAATGTTTAATAAGAAATGTGTTGAGGGATTGGGAGGCCAGCCCCCCTACCACATGTCGCCCGGAACCATGGCCACATGGTAAAAATAAGATAAAAAAATAAAACCACCGGAGTGAAGAATCCAGTTCATTGCGATGGGTTTCAACATTAAGGCAATGGTTAATGGGTCAGAACCTTGACTCCCGGTTCCAACTCAAACGACAGAGTTTGAAACCGTAAGAGAAAATTATGGTGGAGGTGGCATGTGACCACCCGCCCTCACATTTAATGCTAAGCCTATCCGTCCACCAATTCTGGAGTGCACCCCCCAAATTTGAGGTTTTCTATTAAATTAACTACAGTTAAACTGACAGTCTCCACATTTAGAGGAGCTTTCCTAGGTGTGATTTGGAAAATTACTGTTTGGGTCATAACTCTTGGGGATTACGACCATTTTTGGAGAATGAATAGTAATTTTTGGCTAATTTTGACATTATAAACTCATTGGAATAGGTTTCAGAGCCATCCAAGGTCATTTCATGCAGTTTTTTCTTCAGGAGAGGTTAAGGAGCCACTAGAGCCACTACAGTGTTTTCAGTGTATTGAGCATCCATTCTCTATTTTCTGCAAATGAATAGTCAATATGACTAATTAAAGCATTATAAAGTTGTTTTTATAGAGAGCACAACCATTTGACGCTTTTTTTCACATGTACTTACCATTTTTAAGAAATAATATATGAGGGACATGCCGTTGGGAGCTGCACCAGCAAATGTAGCCCAGGAGGGGTGAACTACTTCATCAATTTGCTGAGTATTGTCATATGTGATGCTTTATTATCTATCATTTATTGCTGAAGAGTGTTATACAAGCTAATTTACATGATTTAACCTTACATAAAAGTTTGTTTAACTAAGCTAAAACCATTTGTTTCACTTGCAAACTTCAATGAACCTTATGCGCATAATTTAATTACTGTTTGGATACTTAGCACACCAAAACTAATACATTCCATTCAGATCAAGTTGGTATTAGAGCTTGAGTTAAGATAGTGTATTTTCTCTATTTAATCTTTGTGCAAGGATTTGTTTAACAGTTTGTAAGAGTTTTAATGCTTACTAGGTTGAAGCTTAAGAGAGGAGAAGGTCAATTGGTGAAATTTCAAAGTAATCCTTAGCCAAGGAAGGCAAGAGTGCCATTATCTCAAAATTCAGTTTCACCTCAAAGAGAAGTAGAAGAATCCATAAGCATGACTTCAAGGGAGGAAGAAATCCATGAATAATTTGATCCCAAGGAGGAAGAAAGAGTGTTCAGGAAAGCATTTCTTGACTTGACTGAAATGGTGAGAGTTCTTTACTAAGAAAGAAATGAGAGACTTAGAAGGGTCTAAAATTCACAAGGAATGAGAAGGATATTCAAGAGGAAATAAATATGAATATAAGTCAAATAATGGAAATGGAGGAAATGGAGATCCACCATCATCACCCTCATCCTCCTCCTCCTCATCCTCTACTTCAGTGAATCAATCTCACAAGTCAAAGAACACTGGTAAAAGTCCCTTTTTAAAATTTGATGTTAAGTTTGAATTGCTAATGTTTAATGGTGAATTCAATGCAAAAAATCTTGAAAATTGGATTAGGCAATTGGAGGTTTATTTGAGAATCCAAAACCTTCATGATGATGACACTAAAATTCAACTAGCTTCTTTGAGAATGGAAGGTGTAACTCTTGTTTGGTGGGAAGCCAAGACAAAGGAGGAGATCAAAAAACATGGTAAGATTATTTTATGATGGGCTGATTTCATTACTACAATAAAACAACCGTTTTATCCATTAGCTTATTTATAGAAAGCTTTCATGAATTGACAAAATTTCAGACAACTTAAAGGACAAAATGTACAAGACTACACCCAAGAATTTAAGAGAAGAGCTCTCTTATTAGGGGTAGATTTGCAAAGTCAAGACACTTTGCCAAAGTACATAGGAGGCTTACATAGCTACCTAAAACATATTATCCTTATGTTCAATCCTACTAGTCTAGATGAGGTTTGTGTTCAAGCCACACATTTAGAGGCTAGAGGGAAAAACACTTTTGAAGAGGGTAGGAACAAGCCTTTCAAGGGGAAGAAAAAATAAAAAACCTTTAAAGGAAAAGGAAAGAAAAATGAATCTGTCGAAAAAGAGGGAGAAAAATTGGTTTGTAAACACTGTACAAGAGAAGGCCACGAAGAGAAAAACTGTTGGAAGTTACATCCTGAAAAAAGAACCCAATGTAACAAAAAAAAGGAAAGTAGAAAACTGCAGCTACTACACAACAGGACTTAGGTGATGATTCAGGTGACAAAACCAAAATTACAACCATGGGTTTGAAGAATATGAAGGGAAAAGAAACTGAAACTAAACCAAGTACTAGCACTTCAAACTGTCATGTACAAGCTCCAAATGAAGAAGAAAGAATTGAATTGTTTCATGTCAAGGTTATTTCAAAACATACAAAGATTGACACATTTTTTGACAATGGTTCAGAAGCGAACCTTATCTCTGAAGACTTAGTCAAGAAAATAAATATTGATACCATTCCACATCCAACACCATATCCACTTGGTTGGATTTGTAAGGATGAAAACTTACAGGTTTCAAATAAGTGTATATTGCGCTTTGCAATTACTGCACATTTTATTGACATGGTTGAATTAGATGTTGTTCCACTTGACATTTAAGGAATTGTTTTGGGAAGTTCTTATTTATATGATAGGAAAGATATATTATATTTCCATGAGAACAAGTATCATCTATTCAAATATGGAAAGGATTTTATTGTTAGAACACATCGCAAGAAGACAAACATTGCTATGGTAAATGCTGGACAGGTAAAAATACTAGTGAATTCTACTAAGAGTTTCGTAGTTCTTATGATTAAGCCTAAAGATGATGTGAATCATGAGTTGTTTGAAGGTTTTGATCCCAAGTTAAAATCAGATTTATATGATGTAGTTGATGCACATCATGAGATGTTTCAGGAGCCAACAGGATTGCCTCCTAAAAGGGAGATTCGACATGAGATTCAGTTGCAACAATATTGTACTCTTCCAAACATAGGCATGTACCACATGTCTATCATGGAGAATGCTGAAATAAAGAGGAAAATTAAAGACTTGTTGGAAAAGGGATTCATAAGACCAAGCACTTTGCCATGTGGGTCACCGATAGTGTTGATTCCAAAGAAAGATGGAACTTGGTGTATGTGTGTGGACTTCAGAGCTTTGAACAAGATTATGGTAAAAAATAGTTACCAACTCCCAAGGATAGATGATTTGTTAGATCGGCTGAAAGATGATAATTTTTTCACTAAGTTAGAATTACGTAGTGGATACCATCAAGTTAGAATTGTAGAAAGTGATATTTGAAAGACTTCATTCAAAACCAAACAAGGACTCTTTGAGTGGCTAGTTATGCCTTTGGTTTGTGTAATGCACCTACAACTTTCATGCGTGTTACAGATGATGTTTTGCATCCATTCCTTGATGATTTTTATATAGTATACTCTTATGACATCTTGATTTTCAGTAAGAGTAGAGAAGAGCACGTCATGCATGTTAAGGAAGTAATTGATGTTTTGAGGAAAGAGAAATGATTTCTTAAGATGTCTAAGTGTGAATTTGGAAAGATTTCTTTGGTTTATTTGGGACACATTGTAGGATGAGGTGCATTGAGAATTGATCCTTCTAAGGTAGAAGCCATTGTGAATTGGCCTACTCCCAAATCCATTAGAGAGGTAAGAAGTTTTTTTGGGTGTAACTCAATATTGGAGAAAATTTATTGCTAACTTTTCTGCCTATGCATGCAGTGACAAGTGTGAAACGTGCTTTCCAATGGGGATGCAAAAAACAAAAATATTTTGAATCTTTGAAAGAGAAGATCAGTTCAGCTCCAGTCCTTGCTTTACTGGACTTGAGATAGCCATTCAAGATACAAATCGATGCTAGTGATTATGCCATGGGTGCAGTTCTCTTTCATCATGGTAAGCCTATCACTTTTCATTCTGAGACATTTAATGGTGTTGTAGTTAATTATCCTACATATAATAAGAAGTTGTATGCGTTGTTTCAAAGTGTCAAAAAGTGGAAACACTATTTGATGGGTAAAGAGAGAGTTGTACATACCGATCACCAACCATTACAGTACTTTCAGTCACAAAGTAAATTGCAGCAATCACATCATTTCATATGGATGGGTTTCCTACAAAAAATTCACTTGGTAATAAGGTACAAGAAAGGTATTTTCAATAAATTTTCTGATATGATTTCAAGGCCTATTATTGGTGCTTCTACTTTGCTTAAGAATTATTCTATAGTACATGAGAGTTGCATAGAATAGTATGCATCTGATGTTGATTTTAAGGATGTGTATGATAACTTGAGTGAAGGGAATCAAGTTGAAGAGAATGATTATCACTTGCATAAAAAATTGTTGTTTCATTTGGGAATTTGTGTATACCACAAGGAGAGAGACTAAGTGTCATGAAAGAAGCTCATTCTTCTCTTATTGTTGGAAATTTCAGGGTAAGAAAAACAGTGGCACATTTACAGAGGTATTTTGATTGGCCTCGCATGGTAGATAGTGTTTCACGTTTCATTAGAGGTTGTTCATTGTGTGCTACAAGAAAGCCTAGCAATAGGAAGCTTGGGTTGTACATGCCATTACCGGTACCATAAAGGCCATGGGAAAGTGTTTCTATGGACTTTGTTGAAGGTCTACCTATGTTTAGAAAGCAACATGATTATCTTTATGTAGTAGTTGATATATTCAGCAAGATGTGTATTCTTATGCCATGTAATAAATCTATTACTGCTAAAAAAAATGCTGAATTATATTTTCAACATGTATGGGTTCATTATGGTTTGCCTACTTCTATTGTTAGTGACAGGGATTCCATATTTGTTGGGAATTTTTTTTCCAATATATGGAAGATGATGGACACCAAGTTGAAAAAGGGTACTGCTTTTCATCCGCAAAAAGATGGCCAAACCGAGGTAGTGAACAACACCATTGTGCATCTTTTGAGAGGTTATTGTAGCAAGCATCCTAAGTTGTGGGATGAGCATCTGCATTACATTCAGCACACTTACAACCGGGCCAAGGACTCTTCTACAAATACTTCACCTTTTGAAGCCTGCTTTGGGTATTTTCCAAAGTCACCTCTATATTTCATTCTTGAGAAGGATGTTGAGATTTATGGGCATAGTGACATTGACAAAGCTCGCATGTTCATTGAGCAAATTCAGCTTCTTCATCATTAAGTTCAAGACAAACTTGAAAAAAGTCAAAGAAAATACAAGGAGAGGCATGAAAAACATAGGTTTGATCACAAGTTTCAAGAAGGTGATGAGGTATGGTTGCACATTAGCAAGGAAAGGTTACAAGGAGAAGGTAAAAAGCTGAAGCCTATTCATTATGGTGCATTCAAGATTATTAAAAAAGTTGGTAATAATGCATTTCAACTTGACTTGCCTTCATATATGAAAATGTATTTCGTTGTCAACGTGGAGAATTTACGTTTGTATCCATTGATTGATGATCAAGGGAGTGACATTCAACTACCATCAATAGAATATTTCTTTCCAAAATTCTGGATGAGCTCAAGGAGGATGCCATCCTTGACAGGAGGACACACACTTCTAAAAGAGGAAGTGTCGATTATCTTCGGATTGGGCTCAAGGGTATCAAACCAAGTAAGGAAAGATGGATGGAAGTGTAAAAGGTGAGGGATATTTACCCTCATCTACTAAATAGGTAATTGAAGGCTTTTGGGGTCCAAAAGCTTCCCAATGGGGAGGTGTGATAAGGAGATCAAGTCGTATGCATAAAAATGAAAGTGCTCAAAACAGGTCCGAACCTGAGCGACTGGAAAGGTCTCGTCGTTCCGATTCTGGGACCATGAATGGTTCGAAAAACCAATGTCATATGAGGAAGATATTGCATTCTATTCATTTTCCCAAACAAAAAAAATTTGGTGATTGGATGCCCAGTCATCTTCCAAGTACAGTCAGTGAAATATTATGGGAATATTCCATTTTCTTCAGAGCCAGTGTGTTGGAACCATGTGGTACTATGTGGGCCATTGGATGTTTAAGGTATGGTGATGAATCTGAGCCACTGGATGCGTTATTGATTGGGCGAATGACTAAGTGACACATGGCAAGCCTACAGGCTGCCACGTGTCCTCAGAAGGACATATCAAAATTTTGTGGAGTCTACAGGGGTTGAACCCATGACCTCCTCTCCATGTGCAAGACATCTTACCGTTCCACCTGTGGGGCGCTACTTAACCCTATAGGCTGTCGGTAATATATAAAGTTTAATAAAAAATTTGTTGAGGGCTTGGGAGCCCAGCCCCTAAGGGCCAGCCCCCCTACCACATGTCCACCCACTGGGAACCACAACCACACGGTAACCATAAAATTATAAAAAAACCGTTGAAACAAAAAATATTTTTCACATGTGAGGGGTTTCAACGTTAATTTGATGGTTAATGGGTTCGAAACCTTACCTCCTAGTTCCGACTCAAACGACAAAGTTTGAAACCGTAAACGGAAATTATGGCGGAGGTGGCATGTGAGCACCTGGCCTCACATTTAATGGTAAGCCTATCTTCCCACAAATTCTGGAGTGCCACCCCCCCCTCCCCCCCATCTCCTCCAAATTTGGGGTTTTATATTAAATTAACTACAGTTAAACTGATAGTCTCAACATTTAGTGGAGCTTTCCTAGGTGTGATTGGGAAAATTACTGTTTGGGTCATAACTCTTGGGGATTTCGATCATTTTTGGCTAATTTTGACATTATGAATTCACTGGAATAGGTTTTAGAGCCATCAGCGGTCATTTCATGCAAGTTTTTCTTTAGGAGAGTTCAAGGAGCCACTAGAGCAACTAGGGTGTTTTCAGTGTATTAAGCATCCCTTCTCTATTTTCTGCAAATGAATAGTCATTCCTGAATAATTCAATAATTTTGAAGTTTTTTTTATAGATAACACAACCATTTGAGGCCTTTTTTCACATGTACTTACCATTTTTTAGGAATAATATATGAGGGACATGCCATTAGGAGCTGGACCAGCAGATGTAGCCCAGGAGGGGTGAACTGCTTCATCAATTTGCTGAGTATTGTCATATGTGATGCTTTATTCTCTATATTTTACTACTGAAAAGTGTTATACAAGCTAATTTATATGCTTTAACCTCACATAAAAATCTGTTTAACTAAGTGAAAACCATTTGTTTCACCTACAAACTTCAGTGAACCTTATGCACATAATTTAATTATTGTTCGGATGCTTAGCACGAAAAAAATAATAAATTCCATTCCTATCAGAAGGAAATGAAGGAAGGAGGACTGTGGCAGGAGGCAAAGGGACTCGGGACAGACTCCATGGATGCGATGATGTCTAAACTCGGATGCTCTAAACAAGGGTGACTCGATGATGCTGCACCACAGAATGGGCCTGGTGGGGACCATAAAAACATGAGTACAATATGGATACTCATGAAGAAAATTGACATGAGCATGGAAAAGTATGGAGGCAAAGTGGTGCCCTAAGAAAAAGTGTTGCAAGTGAAGAAATTTTATTTTGAGGAGTGGCGAAGTGAACCTTCTTGGAAAAAATGTGTCTGGGTGAAGTATCGAATAACAAAAAATGAAAGCATACCCATTTGAGAGCTCGGTGAGAGCTTTCCAATAGTGTAGATGGTCTGTGAAACCAAGCTACAATTTGGTCACAGCCGGAGAAAGAAAAATTTGGGGGTTCTCTTTTAATAAGCCAATTTTCCTCCAATTTTATTCATTTGCAAGTGTAGCTATGGTGAATGTAGAGAGGAGAAAAGGCCCTAAATCTTGCAGTGATCATAGCAAACAAGCCGACCATTGGAATAGAGATCCATCAGTTGCAAGTAAGAGGCCTAACCATACTCTTTCAATTAAGGGGATCAAAATTTCAGTTTAGGCACCCAGAGCTCATGAACAGGCCAGGTCACACTTTTTGGGGTTTGTTCTATGACCTGGGTAGCAGGTACTAGGCAGGAAATTGCGACCTATTCTACGAATTGACCTAAAAAGTGTGACTTATCATAGAAAGGCGTTTTAGTGAAATTTTTGGCTGAGATATGGTATTTTTATGGTTGAGGGGCATAGTTGCCCCCAAGCATGTTATGGTCATGCCAAATGTATTTATAAATGTAGAATCTAAAATTTTTTTGATGATGTGGTTCACCATTTGTTTACGTTATGGTTATCTTCTGTGGGAAGAATGGATAGATGCAGTTCGAGAAAGGGAATGGAGGATTACCAATCTCTTTTGGTACTGCATATATGAAGCAAATGGACTATATTTCTGGGTTCGTACACATGGTGTCACTATCCCAAAGAGAATATTTGGAGATAATGAACTGGTGCTCACCTAGAAAACACACAGGGTGGTCGACAACAATGTCTAGGGGACTAGGTTGTTGATGTAAGAGGAAGGAATAATGAGGGGGATCATCCCTAGAATGATTTAAAGTGATATGGGACTCTAGATGTTCTTCTAAATTGGGAATAATAATGGTACTAGAGTCGACACGACCAGATTCAATAGGATAGTTGTGGAGAATTTCTTCTCCTGGACTCTTAAATACGGGTGCCCCCTTAATCAAACATTGGGTGTGAATGTAATGGCCAGAAAGTGTATGTGGTTCTATTACATGGGTTCGATGTACGAGGGGATAGATAAAGTTAAGGGTGGTGATTGTTTCCATAATGTCATCATCATAATAGAAGATGGGGTGACTGGTGGAAGAAAGGAAACCTAACATGGCGAAGCTACCTGACTCATCATCGTGAGAAGTGAGGTTCACATGTGCTTCGTCACAGAGGGTGACTGAAGAACAAGTAGATGAATGATCCATTGAAGTTGAGCCTAAGGTGATGTCGGGTGTGGATCCTAATTATCTTGTTTATTTTGTATCACAGCATTGGACCCTTGTACCTTAATGGGGGTGGCAACGCCGCTCAAAATTAAACTCTGCCTGGGGGGTCCAGGGAGGGCCGGTTACGAATTTATGGAGCCCCCCCCTAGCAGGGGGTTTCGGGGGCAGTGCCCCTGAAGCTAAAAACAAATGTAAAATTTCCTTGTAAAAGTATAGTAATTTCTAGTCAATCTGGGCCATTCATTAGGTGGATGATTTGATGGTAGAAGTTATGTTTAGTTTAGGGTTTTTTTTCCCTAGAAGGCAACCCCTCGCTTTGTATGAGGGTATTATATTACGGTTGTGGATTGTATGTGTATTCTTGGAGCGAGAAATAGATAGGGAGACTGTGAGAGAGAACATAGGATATTACAACGGATCTGTTGTAGGTTGTGTCTCTTCATTTTGCTGGATAATAGAAAGGAAGGACTGGCTATTCGGGGTGGATGTAGCCCAACTGGGTGAACCACGTATATCTATGTCTCTCTAGTTTTATGTGTTTTGTGTGCTTATGTTTTCTGCATATTTTATGCGTTTCATTGCTCTGTAATATTTAATTTTTTAACAATTGGTATCAGAGTCGAAGGTCTATTTGGCTGATAAACTCGCAGGAAAGAAGGGTTCCTGGTTCGAATGGGAGAATTGGCGGAAGATGGTAAATTTAGGGTTGAGAAATTTAACGGCCAAAACTTCCCGCTGTGGAAGATGCAGATGGAAGATTATGTGTATCAGAAATATCTGTACCTACCATTGAGTGGAAAAACAAAGAAGCCGACAACTATGACAGATGCAGAATGGGATATTCTTGATAGAAAGGCACTCGGAACAGTATGGTTGTGCCTCGCGGTGTCGGTAGCCTTAAATATTTCAAAGGAAACAACAACAGAGGGTTTGATTAAGGCGTTGGCGAAATTATATGAAAAACCCTTGGCCTCAAACAAGGTATTTCTTATGAAATGTTTATTTAATATGAAGATGTCAGAAGGTGGATCTGTTGTAGACCATTTAAATTATTTTAATATAGTTACCAGTCAATTAAGTTCTGTAGGGGTAAAATTTGATGATGAAGTTAGAGCTCTTTATTTTTGTGCTCATTTCCAGAAAGATGGAATGGTTTAGTTATCGCCATTAGTAACTCTGTATTTGGGTCTAGTACTTTAAAGTTTGATGATGTTGTCGGTGCTATCCTTAGTGAGGAAATGTGACATAAAAGCTCCGGTGAGACATCGAGTAATGCTTTGAGTGCAGAGTCTAGGGGAAGAAGAATGGAAAGAGGAAAGAGCTCAGGATATCGCAGTAAATCAAGGAAATGCAGATCCAAGTCTAGGTCAGGGATAGTGTGCTAGAAATGCGGAAAGAAAGGACACCTAAAGAAAGACTGTAGATCTCAGAAGGGTAAAGAAGGAGACACACAGCAAGAAAACAATCATGAAGCAAATGTGACAGGTGATGTGTTACAAGATGCTTTGATTCTTTCTTTTGAAAATGTTACTAATTCTTGGGTTGTAGATTTAAGGGCCTCATTCCATGCCACACCTGATAAGAAATATTTTCATGATTATGTTCAAGGAGATTTTGGACAAGTTCGTTTGGGTGATGATAAACCCTGTAAAATTGTTGGAATAGGTAAGGTTCTTGTAAAACAATAGAATGGAAACCAATGGATATTAAAGGAGGTAAGGCATGTTCCAGATCTGAAGAAAAATATGATTTCAACAGGGTAGTTCGGCAGTGAAGGTTGTTTGACAACTTTCACAGATAAAACCTGGAAGGTCACCAAAGGAGCCCTGGTAATAGCAAAAGGTGAAAAGGTTGGTACATTGTATTTATGCAATGGTATTTCTAACTATGTTAATGCTTTAACTTCCAAAGGAGAATATGCAGCATTATGGCATCATAGGCTCAGACACATGAGTAAGAAGGGGATGAAGATTCTTCACTCAAGAAATTTGTTGCCAGGTTTGAAGAATGTTGATTTAGATTTCTGTGAGAATTGCATTTATGGAAAATAGAAGAGAGTCAGATTTCTCAGAGTTGGGAAAGAAAAGAAGAGAAAAAAATTAGAGCTTGTGCATACATATGTATGGGGACTTGCTCAGGTATCATCTCTTGGTGGCTCTCATTATTATGTTACTTTTATTGATGATGCAACTAGAAAAACTTGGATTTATTGTATTTAGAATAAATCTGATGTATTTGATACTTTCAAGAAATGGAAAGCTTTGATTGAGATTGACACAGGAAAGAAGTTGAAGTGTCTCAGATCAGACAATGGAGGTGAATATTGTAGTAAAGAGTTTGATAGGTACTATTTAGAGCATGGAATTCATAGAGAGAAGACAGTTCCAAGAACACCACAAGAAAATGGTGTGTCAGAAAGGATGAACAAAACAATCATGGAGCGTGCAAGGTGCATGAGATTGCATGCAGGATTGCCTTTAAAATTTTCGGCAGATGCTGTAGATACTGTTGTTTATCTAATAAACAGAGGGCCTTCAAGTTCCTTGGATGGTGGTATTCTAGAGGAGGCATGGACAGGTAAAAAGGTAAACTACTCCTTTTTAAAGTCTTTTGGTTGTCAGGCCTTTGTCCATATTAATAAAGAAAATAGAACAAAGCTTGAGGCAAAATCAAAGAAATGTACCTTTATTGGATATGGTGTTAATGATTTTGGTTATCGCTTATATGATTATGAAAATCACAAAATCATTAGGAGAAAAGATCTAATATTCAATGAAAAGGTATTGTATAAGAATCAGTTGCAGGAAAAGAAATAGGAAAAATAAAACAAAGAATACACAGTTCTTGATGAGATCACAGAAAAGGTAAAGGTGCCTGAAAATAATAATAATCAAGAGCCACAACAACAGCAACCACCACAACAGCAACAGGCACCTCAAACACCTGAAAGTGGTGTTAGAAGATCTACCAGGATAAGTAGACCCCCTGAACGATACTCTCCTTCATTATATTATTTATTGTTGACTGATTCTGGTGAACATGAATGTTATGAAGAAGCAATGCAGGTTGAAAGCAGGAAGAAGTGGGAGCTAGCCATGGAAGAAGAGATGGACTCCTTAATGCATAACCAGACTTGGGACTTAGTCAGGTTGCCTGCAGGTAAAAATACATTGCAGAATAAATGGCTTTACAGGTGAAGGAAGAAGATGGAGGAAAACAGAGGTACAAAGCTAGACTTGTCGTGAAGGGGTTTGCACAGAAGAAAGGTATTGATTTTGATGAAATATTTTCTCCTGTTGTTAAGATGACTTCAATCGGAACTATTTTAAGTCTTGTAGCAGCGGAAGATTTACATCTTGAATAGTTAGATGTAAAGACAACATTTCTCCATGGAGATTTGGAGGAAGAGATCTATATGGAGAAACCAGAAGGATATGAGGTCAAAGGGAAAGAAAAATTAGTGTGCAGGTTAAAGAAGAGCTTGTATGGCTTAAAACAGGCTCCAAGGCAGTGGTATCTAAAATTTGACAAGTTTATGTCTGAACAAGGTTATACTAGATGTCACTCTGATCATTGTGTTTATCTAAAAAGGAAAAATGATGGCAGCTATATTATATTGTTATTTTATGTAGATGACATGCTTGTTGCAGGGTCTAACATGTAGGAAATAAATGCGCTCAAAAGAAAATGAGCAAATTCATTTGCAAGGAAGGATTTGGGAGCTACAAAAAAAATCCTTGGTATGAGAATAACTAGAGACAAGAAAAATCGAAAATTAACACTATCTCAGAATGAGTATATACAAAAGGTGTTGAAAATATTTAATATGCAGAATCCAAAACCAGTTAGTACACCTTTTGCTAGCCATTTCAAACTTATTAAGGAGATGTGCCCCAAGACCCAAGAAGAAATGGACTACATGTCTAAAGTTCCATATGCAGCAGCAGTTGGAAGCTTAATGTATGTAATGGTCTGCACAAGGCTTGATATTTCACATGCAGTGGGAGTTGTAAGAAGGTACATGAACAATCCAGGAAAAGAACATTGGATGGCAGTGAATTGGATTCTCAGATATTTGATAGGTACCACAAATCAAGCATTATGCTTTGGTGGTTCAAACATTGATCTATAGGGATATGTTGATGCAGATATGGCAGGTGACAGAGATAACAGGAGGAGCATTATAGGATATATATTTTCTGTAGGTGGAAAAACTACCAGTTGGGTTTCAAAAGTCCAAAGTGTTGTTGCAATTTCAACAATAGAAGCAGAGTATGTTGCTGCTACAGAGGCTATTAAGGAAATGATTTGGTTACAAAGGTTTATGGATGAATTAGGTAAGAAGCATGATATGGGCACGTTATACAGTGATAGCCAAAGTGCCATTAATCTTGCAAAGAAGTCAGCATCTCATTCCAGGACTAAACACATACATCTCGAGTACCATTTCATATGGTCAGTATTGGAAGATGGACAGTTGAAGCTGGAAAAGATACACACTAGCCAGAATCCTGCAGATATGCTAACAAAAGTTGTAACCAGGGAGAAACTAAGAATATGCTCAGTTTAAATTGGTCTTCAAGGATGACGATGAAGATGAGAAACAACCAGTTCCAAAGAGGAGTCATTGTCCAGCAAATGAAGCAGCGGTGGAGTTACTACAATCAGTCTCCAAGTGGGATATTGTCGGGTGTGGAGCCTGATTATCTTGTTTATTTTGTATCACAGAATTGGACCCTTGTACCTTAATGGGGGTGGAAACGCCACCCAAAATTAAACTCTGCCTGGGGGGTCCAAGGGGGGGCGGCTGCAACTTTATGGAGCCCCCCCCTGGCATGGGGTTTCGGGGGCAGCGCCCCCAAAGCTAAAAACAAATGTAAAATTTCCTTGTAAAAGTATAGTAATTTCTAGTTAATCTGGGTTGTTCATTGGGCGGATGATCTGACGGTAGAAGTTATGTTTAGTTTAGGGTTTTTTTCCCTAGAAGGCAACCCCTCGCTTTGTATAAGGGTATTGTATTGCAGCTGTGGATTTTATGTGTATTCTCGGAGCGAGAAACAGATAGGAATACTGTGAAATAGAATAGAGGATATTACAACGGATCTGTTGTATTTTGTGTCCCTTCATTTTGTTGGATAGTAGAAAGGAAGGACTGGTTGTTCGGGGTGGACGTAGCCCAACTGGGTGAACCACGTATATCTATGTCTCTTTGGTTTTATGTGTTTTGTGTGCTTGTGTTTTCCACATATTTTATGTGTTTCATTGCCTTGTAATATTTAATTTTCTAACATGTGATTGCTGGAAGGGGGCCAGGGTTCGATCCCCAGTGGAGTCGCCAGTTGTTAGTGTGAATTCTAATCGCAATCATACGAAAAAATCTCACTTTAGCTGTGCATAAAAAATAACCCTAACATCAAATATGGCTTTCAATTTCCATAGATATGTAGTTAGTTGACCAAGACAAATGATACAAAAATCCAGATCTATGCAGCTAAAGATATTAAACAACAAATAATAAGAGTTGCACCATGCATCCAATAAACAAGACAAGAATTTTTTTGAAGAATTTTTGTATTATGACACCTGGGAAGGGAACATAGAAAGATGTTACCTGTCCCCCACAATGGGATGGGTTCTTGTATGTCCTCATCACTTTAGATCTAAGATCTCTCTCTCTTGATGGTGTAGAAAACCCAGACAAAAATGGAACTCAAAGGGAGCTCACAAGCAAAAATATAAAAAAATATGACAATGATGGAGGATCAAGGTCAGACCAAAAGTATAGATCCAGAGTGATCTTTAGGCAACAAAAGGTAGTGAATGAATTGAAAAAACCTTCTATTTATAACAAAATATTGAGTTAATCTAGATATTGGTGCATAATTAAAATATTATTAACCAAATCTAGATCCAAATTTTATGGAATATTTTATTATTTTTGTTGGAGGGAAAAGGAATTTGAATTTGGTCAAATCCTTTTATTTGTAAATACTAAATAAATAAATAAATGATTTATTTATTATTTTATGAATGTGGCTCTGTAATAATTAAATAAATAGTAATTTATTCAATTATTTATAAATGTTTAGTCAAATTTAACAAGGAATATGATTTAAATAATGTTTTAAATAATCATTCCTAAAAAATAATAAGATAAATAATAATTTATCTAATTATTTTCCTGTTTTGGGTTAAATATGACCAGGAATACTAATTAAACTGTGGTTTAATTAATTATCCCTTGAGGAAAACCAAACAAATAGGGATTTATTCAATATTTCCTCATGGGGTTTCCTATTTAGACCATAAAAACTTAGTAATTTATGGATTAATGAGTTATTTTTCATAGTGAAAGCAATTCTACTAGGGTAGAATTGGTCTTACATGGTGTACTTTGGTCCATCTAATGGTAATAGGTTAGATGACCAAAAATTGGTGTAACAATGAGGTAAATGTCGAGAAGTTGGACAATTGGATCCATGAATCGAAAGTATACTGCAGAATTCAAAATCTACAAGAGGACGACATAAATATCTAGCTGGCTTCATTGAGGCTAGAAGGAGTAGCACTAGTTTGGTGGGAGGCAAAGACTTAAGAGGAAATGCGAATCCATGGTAAGATATCGATTTCTTGGGTTGAATTTATTTCTTCCATTAAAATAAAAAACTCAATTATGAGTTGGAAAAACTCTAGACAATTCAAGGGCCAAACAATTCAAGAGTACACCCATGAGTTTAGAAAGAGGGCTTTGTGGTTAGGAGAAAACTTGAATTCCCAAGACGCACCCTTAAAATACATTGGGGGTTTAAATTCCTATTTGAAAAATACTATCCTTATGTTTAACCCAAGAAATTTAGATGAATTATGTGTGCAAGGCTCACATCTTGAAGCAAGGGGAAAGAACATTCAGGAAGAGGGTAGTTAGAAGAAGTCATTCAAGGGTAAGTGAAAAGAGAAGGGAGGAAAATGGAAGGGAAAGAAGAATGCAAGAATAAAGAAAGAAGGGGATAAAACTACATGTAAACATTGTTCCAAAGAGGCGCATGATGAAGCCCACTATTGGAAACTACATCCTGAACTAAGGCCTAAGAAACCAAATAAAAAGGGGAAGCAAAATATGACTGACACCACACAACATGATCTTGGATCTGATTCCGGTGATGAGACCAATATTGTAGCCATGGTAGAAAAGGGAAAGGAAGCCATATAAAGTACTATTTCCTTAAATAGTCACAACAACACTCCAAATGAAGACACAAGGATATAATTGTTCCATGTGAGAGTGATTTCAAATCATCCAAAGATTGATGCATTGTTTAATAGTGGGTCACAAGCAAACTCGATTTTAGAAGACTTGGTCAAAAAGCCTAACCTTGAAACTATACCAAATCATAAACCATACCCTTTGGGTTGGATAGTTAAGAATGCCAATTTACATGTTACAAGGAAATGCATATTTCGATTTGCTATTACTGCAAACTTTGTTGATGAAGTCGAGTTAGATGTGGTTTCACTTAACATTTCTAGGATTATATTGGGATTTCCATATTTGTATGACAGGAAAGCATTGTTTTATCGCCATGATAAAAAATATCATTTTCGTAAGGATGGGGAGGAGTATATTGTGAGAGCTCATCACAAAAAGCTTAATATTTCTTTAGTTAATGCAAGGAAAATGAAGAGGCTAGTTAATGCAAGTAAAAATTTTGTGCTTCTCATGATCAAGAAAAATGATGATGTTGACTATGAATATTTTGAAGGATGTGATGAAAAATTAAAACCTGATTTTTTTGATGTGGTAAGTCAACATGGCGAGATGTTTCAAGAACCAACTGGGTTACCTCCGAAGATGGGAATTCAACATGAGATTTAGCTGCAATAGGATTTTCCACTTCTAAACATTGATATGTATCACATGTAAATCATCAAGAGTATGGAAATAAAGAAGCAAATCCAAGAATTTCTTAACAAAGGTATCATATGCCCATCTACTTTGCCATGTGGTTCAATGATTGTTTTTTTACCAAAGAAGGACGGGACTTGGTGCATGTGCAGAGATTTCTGTGCAATGAATAAAATCATGGTAAAGAATCACTATCCACTGCCACACATTGATGATTTTCCTGATTAGTTAAAGTATGAAAAGTATTTCACTAAGCTAGACTTACGAAGTGGTTATCATTAAGTTAGAATAACTGAGGAGGACATTTGGAAAACTGCATTTAAAACTAGACAAGGATTGTTTGAATGGCTAGTTATGCCACTCGGTCTAACAAATGCTCCAGCAACTTTCATGAGAGTTATGAATGATGTACTAAGACCACTTCTAGATGAATTTGTCATTTTTTAATTAGATGATATTTTCATTTTCAAAAAATCAAGAGATGAACATGTCATGTATTTGAACAAGGTACTTGATGTCTTGAAAAAAGAGAAGTTATTTTTAAATATGTCGAAGTGTGAGTTTGGAAAGATTTCTATAGTGTATTTTGGACACATTGTTGGAGGAGGTGAGTTGAAGATAGACCCTTCAAACGTATAGGTAATTCTGAATTGACCCAAGCCCAATACAGTTACAGAGTAAGAAGCTTTCTTGGGGTAGCACAATATTGGAGGAAATTCATTGCTAATTTTTCTTCCATTGCAACTCCGTTACATGAAATGACACATGTCAAGAAAGTATTCCATTGGGGAGATATGCATCAAAAGACATTTGATTCTTAAAGAAAAAGATCAGTTCAGCACTGGTATTGGCTCTTCTGGATCTTAGACAACCATTTACGATCCAAATAGATGAAAGTGATTACACCATGGGAGCAATTCTCATGTAGCATGGTAAGACTATTTCGTTTCATTCTAAAATTTTTAATGGAGTTGTGACTAACTATCCCACCTATTAAAAAGAGTTATATGGATTGGTACAAAGTGTAAATAAATGGAAGCACTATTTGATGAGGAAAGAGAACATTATCCATACCAACCATCATCCATTGTAGTACTTAGAATCACAGTCAAAGTTGCAACAGTCAAGACATTTCATATGGATGGGATTTATACAACAATTTCATTTGGTTATCAGGTATAAAAAGGGAATCTACAATAAGGTAGTTGATTTTCTCTCTAGGCCCATTGTAAATTCATCTATTATACTCAAGCAAAATTCAGTTATGCATGAAAGTTACATTGAACAATATGCATATGATAGTGATTTTCAAGATGTGTATGGAAGGTTGATTCAAGGAAACCAAAATGAAGAGTTAGATTATCATGTGCATAACAATTTTTTGTATCACTTGGGCAAGTTATGTATACCACAGGGAGAAAGAAATAGTATCATAATGGAGGAACACACTTCATTGACTACTGGACATTTTGGTGTAGGCAAGACGGTAGTGAATCTCCAAAGGTATTTTTATTTTCCATGCATGATTGATAATGTATCTTTTTATTAGAGGATGTTATTTATGTGCAATAAGTAAGCCTAGTAATAGGAAACTTGGATTGAACACTCCGCTTCTGGTTCCTTCACATCCTTATGAGCATATCTCAATGGATTTTGTAGGTGGTCTTCCAATGTCAAGAAAAGTTCATGATTACTTATATGTTGTTGTAGATAGGTTCAACAAAATGTGTCTTTTGATGCCATGTAAAAAAAAAATTACAGCTGAAAAAAAAACTCATATTTTATTTCAAAATGTGTGGGTTCATTTTGGTCTTCCTACTTCTATTGTAAGTGATCGAGATTCTCAGTTTGTTGGGAATTTCTGGTCAAAATTATGGGACATGATGGGCACAAATTTGAAGAAGAGTAAAAAATTTCATCCGCAAACAAATGGTTAGGCCGAGGTGGTTAATAGGATAGTCATTCATCTTCTTAGAGGTTATTGTAGCAAACATCCCAAGTTGTGGGATGAACAGTTGCATTACATTCAGAATGTATACAACAGGGAAAATCATTCTTCCACAAACACATCGCCATTTGAGGCATGTCTTGGGTACTTTCCAAGATCGCCTTTGGACTTCATCCTTGAGAAATATGTCGCTATAAATGGTCATAGTGACATAGATAAGTCAAGGAAGTTCATTGAGAAAATTTAGTTGTTACATCATACAATGCAAGAACAACTTGAAAAGAGTCAAAGAAACTACAAGGAAAGGCATGATAAACACTATGTTAATCATAGATTCCGGGTTGGAGATGAATTTTGGTTATATATCAGCAAATAAAGATTTCAAGGGGAAGGTAAAAACCTTGAGCCAATCTATTATGATCCATTTAAAATTTTGGAAAATATTGGTAGCAATGCATTTAAGCTAGATTTTCCTCCTTATATGCAAATATATTCTAGCGTTAATGTTGAGAATTTGAGATTGTTTGAGCCTCCTTTGATTAATGATCAAGGAGATCATGTTCAACTACCATCAATAGATGATTTCTCGCCAGAATATCTTGATGAACTTCAGCAAGATCTCATACTTGACAGAAGAACCAAAACTTCAAGGAGAGGGAATGTCGAATACCTTATAGTGGGACTCAAGGGAAAAAATCCTTCCAAGGCCAAATGGATGGAGATTGAAAAGGTGAGGGATCTGTACTATCAACTACTGAACAATTAATAGTATCTTGTGGGGTCCAAAAGGATTTTAGTGGGGAGGAATGATCAAAGGCTCAATATTTAGCTCAAAATTGAAAGTGATAAGAAATGTTCCAAACTAGAACGATGGGTTAGAGCTCGTCACGAGGAATCCAACACAACTTGTTTCGTTAAAATCCGAGTTTGTATGAGTAAGTTATGACCTATTGTCCACTTTCTCAAACAAGCAAAAAAACTGCGGAAGAGTGACAAGTTGATGAAATGGCAACCCAGTCAGCACTCTAGGAATATTCTCCAATTTTAGCCCAATGACACTGTGACAAGTGTCACAACCAGATTCGCCAATTTATGTTGTGGAATTGGAAATTTTCCAATGACTTTCAAAGGTCAAATTTTTAATTATGGTGCATTGCTATTTTTTTGGTGTAATTTGGGGCCAATGGGGAAGGGAAACATGGTGCATGTAGGGGATGCCACGTGCACCCCCCATGGCATTGAAGGTTTGTGAAATATTTTTTATGTTCAAATTCCTATTCAAATGTTTTGCTTTGTAAAATTTATATGTTGGAGGAAGGACGGAGGTCGGGGTCGACCCCATGACCTCCCCCATTCTAGCACCTGCATCAACCACTACACTATGCGTTTTTACTTACTCCATATGGATGCGCACACTTATTTATGTTTCATACAATGCACCAATGGGCGGAGGAGGGGGCTCACCCTGCAAGCTAGCCCCCTCACCATAAAACCATGACTCGCGACCATGCCAGGGGCTCCAAACCTTAAGACCGTGATTAGAATTTAAGTGCAATTAATTAACATTTAACCCACACTTATCCATAGTTAACCAGTGGTTTAGTTTTGTGGTGGAGTTGGCGGAGTCTACTAATTGCGGCATAACTCCAAATTTAGTGGAGCTAACTGGAGTTCTCTCCAGATTTGGAGGTAAAATTGCAGGAGAATTTTTTTTTTCCATAACTGAGGAAATTTTCAACCAGTTTTGGCTCAAGAAGAGTCATTCTTGATATATTTTGATGTTTTGGAGCCATTAGAGTAGGTTGTAGAGGCAACAGGATACTGTATACACCATTTTTTCACAATTGAAGCTAATACAAAGGCCCAAGCCATGGAAGTTGGACCAAGGAGATGTAGCCCAGGGGGGGTGAACTCCTTCATCAAAACCATGTTTATTTGATTTAGATATCATGGTTTTCTGTGTGTTTATATGCTGTTGTTCAAAATTTATTTTCGATGTTTTTATGTTCATGAAATCAACTTAATCTCCATAAGTTTGTTTGTTTATCAATCACAAGCAGATCTATAAACCTTTGTACAAGAGGAAAACATAAGAACTTTTATATTAAATCTGAAACTGATATTAGAAAAATAATAACTAACAATCAAATTCAGATCAGCACATGTGGTGTTTTGTACATGTTGTTCATGAGGTGTTGTGTGTAGGTGGTGTTGTGTACATGTCATGCATGTGGTGTTGTGTACACATCATGCATGTGGTGTTGTGTACACATTGTACAAGTGGTGTTCTGTACACATGTTTTTTTGTGTACATGTTGTGTAGGTGGCACTATGTACATGTGGTATTGTGTACACGCCATACACGTTGTGTTGTGCACATGTGGTATTATGTTATTTTGTTATGGGGATTGTATATTCGTTCTATTGTGACATGTGTATTTATTGTGTTGTACGTAAAGTGTATCTGTATGTATTGTGTTGTGTTGTACACCGGGTGTAGGTGTATGTGTGTGTGTATGTGATCAAAGGGGAGAGAAGGCACTAGGTGCTTGCCAGATGTGGCAATCAATCTAGTGTTCGTACAAAAAGGACAAAGGACAAAGGTAGAATAAAATGACCAATTAAAGGATAAGTATCTATTTTCAGTTTTATTATGCGTGTGATCTGTTGGGGTCCTGTGATTTGGTAGATTGGCATACCAAATGACAAGGCAACATCAAAACCAATTTGGAATCCTAGGATCTAGTCCTCCTGAATTCAAAGAGGGATCTCTCTATATGTGTTTTCAAAGGATATATCTTTAAGGCTTATGATATGATATTAGGCTAGTTATGAAGTACAAGGGATTTGTTTTTTTTTGGTTTGGAATCATTAAATGAGAAGGTCATGTGAAGTGAAGGAGGGAAAAATTAGAAGGATATTTCAGCATGGGAAGATAGGTCAAGAAAAGTGTCAATCCATTGGGCTATGGAGTCATAAAAGGGTTTACTTGCACAACAACTATTCAAGGGTTTCCATAGGGCAAGTCATCTATATCAAAAGATCTCTTTAAGTTGATTTTGTGGTATGGAACATTAAGAAGTGTGGTGAAAGAAGCAAATATGTAAGAAAACAAAGGGAAGTCTAAGATCAAGTAAGGACTTTTAACCTATCCTGCTTTTGACATACTCTCAAGGGAAAAACATTTAAGATAAACATAAAAAGTAACCTATGATCAGGTAAGGACTTTTAACCTAGCTTTCTTTTGGCATACTCTTAAGGGAAATCTTCAAACAATTTTTTAAGACTAAACAAGGGATAGGGATAACCATAAACTTCCTTGATTAGGACTCTACTTAGCATGCAGTGAAAAGATCATTCAGGAACAACATCTCAAGTTCTACTCAGCAAGACATGGGCTCACCAACATTCCTTGACTGGTTATACTCTATTGAAATCATTCCCAAACACACATTTAGAAGAAAACATAGAGATAAAGCTTATCAGTCAGAATTAGGGCACTTTTAGAAGTATATCCTAATCTATACTTGCTGTTCTTTATTAGAGAATATGAACACAGTGGAAACATAAGGAGAGTAATAATTACAGTGAGAATAACATCACCAATGATTTAGATCAAGATCTAGTGAGTCTGCTTGTCTATTTGATGTCCAAGACCAGTTACATACTTTAAGTCCAATAGCTTTTACAGTCTGATACTTCTCTTCCCAGCCTACTATATTACAACTACTCAGCAACTCTTACTCAATAACAGATCAACAATTAACAACTTTCCAACCCTTTACAATGAATCTTCAATGAGTACTTATAGGTGAATGAGGAAGAGTGTTGAAGGAAAGATCATAAATATCAGTTACGACAGAGTGGGAGAGGTATTCAAATGCCCATTATTCTCTATAAAAATTGCATTAACTATTTAGACCATTCAGTAGTTTTTGTTGACTTTGAGGCATATTTGGTAGGCTAGTAATAACTCCAAAGTGTGTGATTTTGGAGATATCTTCTGACTGCAGTAACTCTGTCTTGGCTTCTGGGATAAGTTAGGTGAAACATTTAGTTTTAAGGCCACCCATGCCTTTATAATAACTGCCTTGATATCTTTAAAGAGGTTCTATCATCAGGATGGCTGTCAATTACTTTCTGAGGTGTCTTTGGAAAAATATCTCTGACTGTGCTTTTTAATATGTATTCTTTTGAGGTAAATAGAACTGTAGGTGGCATTTCTAGTCTTCGGAGGAGTAAATTGCTTCAATGATCTGGCATTTTCAAGCGGTCTTTTGTTGATTTGTCTGTCTTTGATACTTTAAACACTAATTAGGCCTTTGATATAGCTTTAGGCCTTCTTTAATCATCTTTATTCTTAAAACTATGTCTTTAACCTTTAATCTTTGGATTAAGCTTTTAATTTTTTGGCTTTGTTCTTTAACCTTTAATCTTTTATCTTTTGTCTTCACTGTTCTTTCTTCTGTTTTATTTTTTAGTGTACAGGTGGCTTTAGCAAGCTGGAGGGTTTGATTGAGTAACCAATGCCCATGACGCATCGATCAAACTTGGATTTTAACCCTTTTTGTTCCCTTTCTGCAATTTCTGGCCATAGAGGATCGTCACCCTCGGCCATGTCCCTTTACTAGACTGCGGGATGACTTTAATATCTTCAACACCATTAAACCTACACAAAACAACAAACTTGTCATAAAAATCTGTGTTTTCTTGGTTAAATTGCTTCACGGAGGCTCGGGGTGGTGAAGGAGATGCGGAGAGGATGAGAAATGCGTGGAGGGATGGTTTCATGGAGAAAATCCGAGAACCAGGGTTTCAAATGTGAGTTTGGCACAAAATGGGAGGAAAGTGGTTTTGGGAATACCACCAATGGTATTCACGCGAGGGATGGACGGTTTGTGGTTTTGCCCCGGGGGAATGCGATACCATACATCGATTTCCACGTGCCCTGCGCAAAACCACTTTTTTCGTGTGAAAAAGAGGTGTTAAACCTCAGGAGAAAATCGCGTGCGAAATCACATGTGAGCCGTTGGATCTGGGGGAGCCAGATCCACAGTTAAGGTTGAACGTGATTGGGAAGATACATGATAGAGGGGGAAAGGAGGAGGACAAGTGGCAAGCAGAGAGTGGAGCACAATGGTGTGGGGAGGAAGGTGGGCCAGCATGGATGACATCCGCAATTTTGTCGAGGAGTGTGGGTTTGTAAAATGATAAGGGAAGGGTGAGGGTCGTCTGATCAGCACGATCGATGGTGTAGATCTTCCATAAGGAAAACATAGTGCGGAGAAGTGAAAAATGAAGGAAGGGTGCTAGAGGAAAGGGGAAGGTGTGGTCTCATAGAGAAGAAAGGCACCGGGGGTTAAGAGATATGGGTAGAGGCTTAGCGCCTGGTTACGAGCATTGAGTCACATGGTGAAAGGGGCTGAGGACTTAAGCCCGTAGGGGCTTAAGGAATAAAATGAAAAACAGGCAGAAATAGGCTTAAAAAGCAGGTTTTTGAACCTTTTCAAGTATTCCAATAGATTAAAAAAATATGTTTTAAACCATAATAAAGAAGTTTAATGGTTTAAGGAGGGTTTTTAGAGGGAAATGAGGGATAAAATGAGGATTAATGACCCTTTAAGGAGTGAATGAAAATGAGATGAAGGGGTGAACATGGAGAATGCTTATGAAGGGGAAATGATGAATAGTTATGGTGGGATAATAGGTTTTCAAAAATAGTTTTCTTGGGACTAGCAAGGCTTCTTGGAATGCTCTTTTGAAGGAAATAGCAGTGAAGATTACTCTTAATTTAGAGGACACCAAAAGGCTTCAAGAATGAGCAGTTTTCTATGAAAATAATCTCTTGAAGGCTCCCACCACAAATTTATCCATCATCTTCTGCAGCAAAGTTTACTGATGGCTAACAGTGGCTCCACTTGGGGATGGCAGGGCCTTGGAGGTGTCAAGAACCTCAAAATTTTATCTCTAGAATGTGGACCCGTGCTTTGCATTTTGACAGCCTTTTCTTCTTTGATCATGTTGCTTGAAAAGATGATCAATACTTATATTACCAAATAGATTTCTCTCCCCAAACAACTACCTACACATCCTACTTCCTAACATTTTTTATTTATAAGGTGCACTTGGACTCGCAAACCTTTGACATCAACATTTTATTCTTTTGAAAATAGGAAAAAATAATCTAAATCTACCCTTATAACTTCCATGAGTCCATATTAAACAGTTGAACTCATAGCTTTTCTACCTAATATACTATCTGTCAAGATTAAACTATCTGACAAATCTGCATTCACTATATTCTAAAACAGAAATTGAAAACACAGCCAAACCAGGATTAAACTGTCTAATTTGCTGTAAGACCATGGCATAAAAACAAGCTGCACATAGACCTTTATTTGCAAAAAAGTAAAACAAAACTTGGAAGGCTTAAGATCTGAAAAAAATGAGAGTCCTTTCTTTTGTTTTTCAGTTCTGATTTTGATATTTTTAGAACTGTCTTCTTCTTCTTTACCTAGTTCAAGTTTTCAGCATGTTAGAATCAGTTCTTTTTCTTCTCTTTGGCTTAGGTTTTTATCTGATTAGAGCCATTCTTCATCAAACTTACAGGTTCAGGATTTAAGCTTGTCTGAACCTCTGTTTTTATATCCTAATCTATTCTATTGATAAGCAAAGATTAAATTGTTTGGAAAATCCGATTCAAATTGAAAACCTATCTAGTCATGATTAGGTTGTATGACTAAATAACAATGCTCTTTCAAGTAGTGTCATTTAAGCTTGCACACTTTCAGATTTTCTTTCTTTTTTGGTATGGGGTTGTACCTTTCTTCTTTTTCTAATCTGCCCTCTTTTTATTTTCTATTGTTTTTTTATTTTTTCAATTTTTCTTTCAAAGAAAAAAACAAGAAACTAACTAAATGTTCACAGGCTGAGCTTTATTGACATTCCTACCTACCCTAATCTAACTCTGAAATATTTACATGTTTAGCTGACGAATTATTTTTTCCAATACATCCATTCAATGAGATGGTTCCATGACTGGTCTTTGCTCATCTCTTTGAGTAGGCAGAAATAGTGCAGCCATTTGATTGGTAACAAAAATGAGTAGAACATCTGACTGCTTGTCAGAGATAACCATGGTATTCTTTGAATATGGGTCTTCAAAACCAAGGCCACCACAAGTGTTGACCACTCCCGATGTAACTGGCTCTTGCAAAGGATCAACGTTTGGGAACTTGAGCCAATTAGGGCCTCCATATACTCTGCCACAGGATCAATAAAAATATGATGTAAACTTTCTTCTTTTAGGCCTCCCATGACTGATTGATTGTCTGCATCCGAGACAGCTTGGTTCACTGCATCTTCAGTGTGGCTCTTGAAAGCACTATCATCCTTTTCCTGCACATCAAAAGGTGGTGAAATTTCTTCTTTCTTAGGGGGAGGGAGACTTTCCAAAAATGCTCTAGGGTCCCTGAATTGGTATGACCGATCTTGTGAATTCAAAATTTCAATTTAAGTTTCATATCTTTCCACTACCAATTCTAAAAAAAGTTTCAGGACCTTAGGGTTCCTATTTTGTGTCCTTGAAATCGGGATTACAGCCTTTGGAAGGTCATCATTTTGCCACCCTGATAACATTTTTGACATTTCATAGCGAAGTACTGCTCTTACCTTTGGCTGCATGTTTATAAAGTGTTCAGAGTTTTCTATTAGTGGAGTGATTTTGTCTTTGCTATGTTGAGATGTGGAGTGGCCACTATGTTGAGTATGAAAGTCTTGAATGGCTTCCAACAGATCTTCAGGATGCATGTTTACCAAATCCTCATCATTGTCTATAAGGTATTGAATGATATTCTGAGATCGATCACAACCGTTTTCAACCCATGATAAGGATGGAGAGTTTTCTTTATATTTTTCATAAAATACTTGGTGCATGTATTTTAAAGAAAACAAGCTCTTCGGTTATAACGATTCATACCAATCCCTTGCCTTTCCTTCTAATGTTAACATGAACATTTTCATAACGTAGTCTTCATGCCATTCAGTCTTTATCTTCCATACATGTATATGAAATTTGATGAGATGTAACAATGGGTCATCAAACTTTTCACCTTGAAAAACAAGAAGGTTATCATCCCAAAACACCTGGGGCATAGTATGTGGGAACCCAGGGATATGATCTCTACTCATTGGGGCATATCTTCGTTGTATCCTTGGAATCATGTTTGTAAATCAGAAAATAGGTCACTGTGTCTATTGAGCCAGTTCAAAGTCTTCTACCAGTGGAGTCATTTGGTATTTTAGGAGTTGTGGAGTCGCCAGGTGGATGATTTCAAATGTTTTAAGATGAGTTTCTATCCACCATCAGTAATTAACTACCAATCTAAGGCTGTTGGGGGTCTTCTAAGCTCTTAAGGATGTCTAAGATGCAATTTACTAAAAAATCCCCAGTGGAGTCGCCATTATGTTGGGGTCCTGTGATTTGGCAGATTGGCATACCAAATGACAAGGCAACATCAGAACCATTTTGGAATCCTAGGATCTAGCCCTCCTGGATTCAGAGAGGGATCTATCTATATGGGGTTTCAAAGGATATATCTTTAACGCTTATGATATGATATTAGGCTAGTTATGAAGTACAAGGGATTTGTTTGTTTTTGGTTGGGAATCATTAAATGAGAAGGTCATGTGAAGTGAAGGAGGGAAAAAGTAGAAGGATGTTTCAGCATGGGAAGATAGGTCAAGAAAAGTGTCAATCCATTGGGCTATGGAGTCATAAAAGGGTTTAATTGCACAACAACTATTCAAGGGTTTCCATAGGGCAAGTCGTTTATATCAAAAGATCTCTTTAAGTTGATTTTGTGGTATGGAACATTAAGAAGTGTGGTGAAATAAGAAAATATGTAAGAAAACAAAGGACAGTCGAAGATCAGGTAGGGACTTTTAACTTATCTTGCTTTTGACATACTCTCAAGGGAAAAACATTTAAGATAAACATAAAAAGTAACCTAAGATCAGGTAAGGACTTTTAACCTAGCCTGCTTTTGGCATACTCTTAAGGGAAATCTTCAAACAACTGTTTAAGACTGAACAAGGGATAGGGCTAACCATAAAATTCCTTGATTAGGACTCTACTTAGCATACAATGAAAATATCATTCAAGAAAAACATCTCAAGTTCTACTCAGCAAGACATGGGCTCACCAACATTCCTTGATTGTTTATACTCTATTGAAATCATTCCCAGGCACACATTTATAAGAAAACATAGAGATAAAGCTTATCAGTCAGAATTAGGGTACTTTTAGAAGTAAATCCTAATCTACACTTGCTGTTCTTTATCAGAGAATATGAACACAGTGGAAACATAAGAAGAATAACAATTACAGTGAGAATAACACCACCAATGATTTAGATTAGGATCCAATGAATCTGCTTGTCTATTTTATGTCCAAGACCAGTTACATACTTTGAGTCCAATAGTTTGATACTTCTCTTCCCAGCCTACTATATTACAACTACTTAGCAACTCTTACTCAATAACAGTTCGACAATTAACAACTTTCCAACCGTTTACAATGAATCTTCAATGAGTAATTATAGGTGAATGAGGAAGAGTGTTGAAGGAAATATCATAAATATCAGTTATGACAGAGGGGGAGAGGTATTCGAATGCCCATTCTACTCAATAAACATTGCATTAACTATTTAAAACATTCAGCAGTTTTTGTTGACTTTGAGGCATATCTAGTAGGTTGGTAATAACTCCAAAGTGTGTGCTTTTGGAGATATCTTCTGACTGCAGTAACTCTACCTTGGCTTATGGGATAAGCTAGGTGAAACATTTAGTTTTAAGGCCACCCATGCCTTTATAATAACTGCCCTGACAAATTTAAAGAGTTTCTCTCATCACGATGGATGTCAATTACTTTCTGAGGTGTCTTTGGCAAAATATCTCTGACTGTGCTTTTAATATGTATTATTTTGAGGCAAATAGAACTGTAGGTGGCATTTCTGGTCTTCGAAGGAGTAAATTTCTTCAATGATCTGGCATTTTGAAGTGGTATTCTGCTGATCTATTTGTCTTTGATAATTTAAACACTGATTAGGCCTTTGATATAGCTTTAGGCCTTCTTTAATCATCTTTATTATTCAAACTGTGTTTTTAACCTTTAATCTTTAGATTAAGCCTTTAATTTTCTAGCTTTATTCTTTAACCTTTAATCTTTTATCTTCTGTCTTCACTGTTCTTTCTTTTATTTTCTTTTTCAGTGTACAGGTGGCTTTAGCGCGCTGGAGGGTTTGATTTAGTAACCAATGCCCATGATGCATTGATCAAACTTGGATTTTAATGCCTTTTGTTCCCTTTCTTCAATTTCCAACCATAGAGGATCGTCACCCTTGGCCATGTCCATTTACTGGACTGTGGGATGAATTTAATATCTTCAACACCATTAAACTTGCACAGAACAAAAAAATTGTCATAAGAACCTCCGTTTACTTGGTTAAACTACTTCACGGAGGCTTGGGGTGGTGAAGGAGCTGTGCAGAGGAGGAGAAGTGTGTGGAGGGAAGGTTTCATGGAGAAAATCCGAGAACTGAGGTTTCAAATGTGAGTTTGGCGCGAAATGGGAGGAAATCGGTTTTGGGAATACCACCAATGGTATTTGTGTGAGGGATGGACGGTTTGTGGTTTTTACCTAGGGGAATGCGATACCATACATCGATTGCCACATGCCCCACGCAAAACCACTTTTTTCACGTGAAAAAGAGGTGTTAAACCTCAGGAGAAAATCACACGTGAAATCACATGTGAGCCGTTGGATCTGGGGGATCCAGATCCACGGCTGAGGTTGAACGCGATCAGGAAGATACACGGTAGAGGGGGAAAGGAGGAGGAAAGGTGGCAAGTGAAGAGTGGAGCACGATGGCGTGGGGAGGAAGGTGGGCCAGCAGGGATGAAATCCGTAATTTTTTCGGGGAGTGCAGGTTTGTTAAATGATAGGGGAAGGGTGAGGGTCGTCCGATCAACATGATCGATGGTGTAGATCTGCCATCAAGAAAACATAGCGCGGAGAAGTGAAAAATGAAGGGGGCTAGAGGAAAGGGGAAGGTGTGGTCCCGTAGAGAAGAAAGGGACTGGGGGTTAAGAGATAGGGGCAGAGGCTTAGTGCCTAGTTACGAGCATTGAGTCACATGGTGAAAGGAGCTGAGGACTTAAGCCCACAGGGGCTTAAGGCCTAAAATGACAAACGAGCATAAACAGGCTTAAAAAGCAGGTTTTTGAACCATTTCAAGTATTCCGATAGATTAAAAAAGGTGTTTTAAACCATAATAAAGAGGTTTAATGGTTTAAGGAGGGTTTTTAGAGGGAAATGAGGGATAAAATGAGGATTATTGACCCTTTAAGGAGTGAATGAAAATGAGATGAAGGGGTGAATATGGAGAATTCTCATGAACGGGAAATGATGAACAGTGATGGTGGGATAACAGGCTTTCAAAACATTTTTCTTGGGACTAGTAAGGCTTCTTGGAATTCTCTTTTGAAGGAAACAGCAGTGAAGATTACTCTTAATTCAGAGGACACCAAAAGGCTTCAAGAATGAGTAGTTTTCTATGAAAATAATCTCTTGAAGGCTCACACAACAAATTTAGCCATCTTCTGCTACAACAAATTTTACTAATGGCTAACATGATCTATGATTTAAGTTTATGGTTATTGGATGTGATTGATGATTTTGATCTATGATGGTTGTTTTTTTGCTAACCGGATGTGGTATGTTTATACATGATGATTTGGTCAAGATTTGGATTGGCTTGTTGTGACAGGAAGTGAAAATAAGTGCAAGTGTACCTTATTGATGGACCACCAAGTGAAACTTATTGCAATAATTATCAATTTCAGTGAAAGGAATTGGAACAAGCCAATATGATGGTAAAGCACTTCAAGAACAGGGCCATTGTGGGACAATCATACCCAATAGTGTCCATTGATTTCAATGAGTATGCAATGATCAGTATGATGGTTTTTAGGCAAGGATATTCTTTGGTTTTTGGACCTTCCGATGCGACGAAACCTTGCCAAGGGAGGGGTCACCCGAGAGACTATGTAACAAAGAAGGGGATGCCTGCGGAACTTGAAAGCTGTGTGATTGCGCAGAAGGTGGTGACTGGAATTCCCAAGGGGCTACGTAGTAGAGACGGGAAGGCAGGGGATGGATATTTTTTAGTCATTAGGATTTCTAGATAGAATCATATGCACATTGGGAGTGTGCCTTGGAACAATGAGTCGGTAACCGTTCAATGAGAGGAAAAGTGATGCATGATCGTAGCATTGGAAATTGGATGCAGGTTGAGTTTCGAAGTGGATTCTAGACTTCCTGGGAAGGAGGTGATTCCTGGTACTACTTTTAATAGTGGAGGTGTGAGCCTATGGATTCTCTTATTTTTGATGCGGGCATCATATCCTTTTATTTGTTGATTGAGAAAATGTGCATATGTGTATATGTGTATATTATTGTAAATATTGTATTGAGCTCGATTTATAAAGTTCCATAGATAATAATATTATTTTTTGGTTGAATCAAATGTGCATGTGTATAAGTATATGTGGTTGTTATTATAAATACTATAATTAGCTACATTATAAAGCTCCAACAAATGGTATGTTTGTCATGTTTTCAACAGTGGTCATTATAAATACTTTAACGAGTTATGTTATAAAGCTCCATGGGAAGTATGCTTTGATTTTCATCGGCCTTGTTGGTTATAGGAGTCATTAAACATTGAGTATGGTGTTCCCCCTAGGGGGATGGTTTTGTAACATCCCTAATTAAAAATTCATGCAAAAAAAGAAATACCAAGGTCATGGGACACGTATTCCAAGTTGAAAGGTGGGAAAAACATCCTATTTGGTTTTCGTTTTGGCTTATTATGGCTAAGGGAATTTCAAAAGGAATTTGAAAATGAAAGAGACATTAATTAGCATTTATTTATGAAAATAAAGAAAAATAGGAGAAAAGGAAGGTGAAAGGTCACGATTTTGCATGAGAGGTAAATTGAAGAAGAAATGAAGGAAAATGAAGAAAATAGAGGCCTTAATGATAAAAAGGCTTTTGAGGATCAGTTCATGGATTTTTTCAATGTTAGATTTTGTTATTTTAGTTTTTGGAGCTCTCTTTATTCACTCTCTCTCTCTCCCATACTATTGCGCACTTAGAGTATTTTGGGAGAAATTTGGCATACATTGGATTTCAATAAAGAAGGAAAAGTAACGTAGGAAAGAGAAATGGGATAACTGGATCAACAAATACAATGGGTTTTTTTTGTAGGTATCAAGTATGGTTTCCTTACTATTTTTGGCATGCATGGTACATGCATGTGGTTTCTTGGTTATGAGCTATTGTTGGCATGGAGGATTGCCTGGATTGACAATAGTTTGTCCTTGCCTCGCCATTTCCTAGATAGCCATGGTGTTTTGGGTTTTTCACTTTTTTATCTAATTGATGCTCATGTTCCTTATGGTTGTGGGTTGAGTTATTATTTCTTGGGGCCTTGGTTGGAAAAATGCTATGGAATCTGATGCAGGGGTATCCGAACAGGTTTGAATTCAAGTCCGAATCTGTAGCTGAAAAAGCTGGGTATTCGAACAGTCATGTAAATTTGGGAAAAATATGTTTGAACCGATACTGAAATTTTGTAACTAACTGAGTGAAACGATCTGCCATGTGGGCATTTGAGAAGATGAAGGGTTGTTTGAGACTATGGATCTCAAACGATTCGGGCTCCTTTGTATTTTCTATAAGAGCGAATCTGTAATGTGCTTGAGGACAGAGGGCAAGCACAATGTAGTCTGAGGTGAAGTTTGTTACTGAGGCTGAAATGCCTTGGAATACCTGTGATATTGTGTATATAATAGAATGCTGGTTATGTGGATTTTCTGTGTTGAGTTATGGGTTTTTATAGTTTAATTCTATGAGTCGATTGTTGTAGTATTAGATTTTATTGATCGATCATCGATCACGGAAGGATCGACGGTGATCCGGTAATAATATGATGAATTTTTATGAGTTGTTGTGTGATGGCCTTTCATTTGTGAGCCGAGTGATAACTGGGTTTTGTATCAGATGATTGAGTATGGTTTTGTTTTGAATTGGGTTGGTTTGATTCACAAGAATCAATACCAATTCTGGTGATTAAGCACACAATTAATATCAGCGTTTACCTTTGAAATAGTATCAACTTAGAGTAAGGTGAATCGATTCAAGTCTTAGGTAGACAAGATGTGGTTTAAAGGAAGCAATTCACTCTGTCTAGCTAGAATTAAATTCTATCTATGTAAGTTCAATCATAGCATTGATTTAGTCGACGTATTGCGGTCGATCCCAAGCTTTGACGCAGAGAGAACCGTGCTAGAAAGGAGCGATGAAATTCTGGGTTGAGTTGAACTAAAAGTATGTGAAATACGACTTCAAAGCAATCAGAAATGGAAGTTTTTGATAAGCTATTTTGTGTGAACAATCCACTGGGTTCGCGTGCCTCTAGAGCTGGTAATTTGTTTTGCTTTTGGGGTTAAGGCCGTAAGCCCAAAGTTGGTTATTTGGTTCGAAGGTAATGAAACCTTGTCTCATTTCATTATGATATTACATGGCCAAGAAGTTTACAAAGAGATGGTTCAAATTACACATGGAGGTCGTATGTGTCATCAGAGTAGAATAGCGCTAACAGAGTGGGCCTAATTCCCATAGATCCCAAGATCGAAATATCGAGTTCAGGTTTATGAATCTGCCCTTGAAGCAGTTTTGAGGCGAACCTGCTAATAGTGGGTTTCACTCTTCATCAAGTGGTATCAGAGCATGGAAAATGATTTCCTGCAGAGAAGAAGTTCGCGTATAGAGGAAGAAGAGGTATAGTTTGTGAAAATTTGTAAGCTGGTGATTTCTTTTGTATTGTGAAGGTAGCAGCAGAGGAAGGTGAGAATATTGTAGTAGCCTATAGCAGGAGTGCTCAACTGGTTCCATAGGAGCGGACCAAAGAGATGCCAAGAGCCGGAGTTCAGGAGAGAAGCTTGGTGAGGTATCTGGTAGAAAGGAGACTTGCTATTGCAGAGGTTTTGTTGCAGCTCATAGAGGACAATTCCACAGAGGATGCAGGTGAGAATTGTTCAGGAGATGTTGTTACAGGAAGATCATGAAGAGCAGCTCCACAGATGACGTGGTTAGACTTGTTGGCAGCTGGAGAAGACATATGACCAGGAGGTCATAAATTTGTGTGCCTCGGGAGTCTGATGTAGGGGCATCCGAACAGGTTTGAATTCAAGTCTGAATCTGTAGTTGAAGAAGCTGGGTATGCGAATAGTCATGTAAATTTGGGAAAAATCTGTTTGAACCGATACTGAAATTTTGTAACCGACTGAGTGAAACGATCTGCCATGTGGTCGTTCGAGAAGATGAAGGGTTGTTTGAGATTGTGGATCTCAAACGATTCAAGCTCCTTTGTATTTTATATAAGAGCGAATCTGTAATGTGCGTGAGGACAGAGGGCAAGCACAATGTAGTCTAGGGTGAACTTTGTTACTGAGGCTGAAATGCCTTGGAATACCTGTGATATTGTGTATATAATAGAATGCTGGTTATGTGGATTTTCTGTGTTGAGTTATGGGTTTTTATAGTTTAATTCTATGAGTCAATTTTTGTAGTATTAGATTTTATTGATCAATCATCGATCACGGAAGGATCGACGATGATCCTGTAATAATACGATGAATTTTTATGAGTTGTTGTGTGATGGCCTTTCATTTGTGAGCCGAGTGATAACTGGGTTTTGTATAAGATTATTGAGGATGGGTTTGTTTTGAATTGGGTCGGTTCGATTCACAAGAATCAATACCGATTCTGGTGATTAAGCGCACAATTAATATCAACGTTTACCTTTGAAATAGTATCAACTTAGAGTAAGGTGAATCGATTCAAGTCTTAGGCAGACAAGACATGGTTTAAAGGAAGAAATTCACTCTATCTAGCTGGAATTAAATTCTATCTATGTAAGTTCAATCATAGCGTTGATTTAGTCGACGTATTGAGGTCTATCCCAAGCTTTGACGTAGAGAGAACCGTGCTAGAAAGGAGAAATGAAATTCTGGGCTGAATCGAACTAAAATTCTGTGAAATCCAACTCCAAAGCAATCAGAAATGGAAGTTTTTGATAAGCTATTTTGTGTGAAAAATCCACTGGGTTCGCGTGCCTTTGGAGCTGGTAAGTTGTTTTGCTTTTGGGGTTAAGGCCGTAAGCCCAAAGTTGGTTATTTGGTTCGAAGGTAATGAAACCTTGTCTCATTTCATTATGATATTACATGGCCGAGAAGTTTACAAAGAGATGGCTCAAATTACACATGGAGGTCGTATGTGTAATCAGAGTAGCACAACGCTAATAGAGTGGGCCTAATTCCCATAGGTCCCAAGATCTAAATATCGAGTTCAGGCTTATGAATCTACCCTTGAAGCAGTTTTGACGCAAACATGCTAATAGTGGGTTTCGCTCTTCATCAAGTGGTATCAAAGCAGGGAAAATGATTTCCTGTGGAGAAGAAGTTCACGTATAGAGGAAGAAGAGGTATAGTTTGTGAAAATTTGTAAGCTGGTGATTTCTTTTGTATTGTGAAGGTAGCAGCAGAGGAAGGTGAAAATATTGCAGTAGTATAGAGCAGGAGTGCTCAAATGGTTCCACAGGAGCGGACCAAAGAGATTCCGAGAGCCGGAGCTTAGGAGAGAAGCTTGGTGAGGTATTTGGTAGAAAGGAGACGTTCTATTGCAGAGGTTTTGTTGCAGCTCATAGAGGAAAATTCCACAGAGGATGCAGGTGAGAATTGTTCGTGAGATGTTGCTACAGGAAGATCACAAAGAGCAGCTCCACAGATGATGTGGTTAGACTTGCTAGTAGCTGGAGAAGACATATGACCAGGAGGTCATAAATTTCTGTGCCTAGGGAGTCTGATGTAGGGGCATCCAAACAGGTTTGAATTCAAGTTCGAATCTATACCTGAAAAAGCTGGGTATGCGAACAGTCATGTAAATTTGGGAAAAATCTGTTTGAACTGATACTGAAATTTTGTAACTGACTAAGTGAAACGATCTGCCATGTGGGCTTTCGAGAAGATGAAGGGTTGTTTGAGATTGTGGATCTCAAACGATTTGGGCTCCTTTGTATTTTCTATAAGATCGAATCTGTAATGTGCATGAGGACAGAGGGAAAGCACAATGTAGTCTGAGGTGAAGTTTGTTACTGAGGCTGAAATGCCTTGGAATACCTGTGATATTGTGTATATAATAGAATGCTAGTTATGTGGATTTTCTGTGTTGAGTTATGGGTTTTTATAGTTTAATTATACGAGTCGATTGTTGTAGTATTATATTTTATTGATTGATCATTGATCACAGAAGGATCGATGGCGATCCGGTAATAATATGATGAATTTTTATGAGTTGTTGTGTGACGTTCTTTCATTTGTGAGCCAAGTGATAACCAGGTTTTGTATCAGATGATTGAGTATGGTTTTGTTTTGAATTGGGTTGGTTCGATTCACAAGAATCAACACCGATTCTGGTGATTAAGCACACAATTAATATCAACGTTTACCTTTGAAATAATATCAACTTGGATTAAGGTGAATCGATTCAAGTCTTAGGCAGACAAGATGTGGTTTAAAGGAAGCAATTCACTCTGTCTAGCTGGAATTAAATTCTGTCTATGTAAGTTCAATCATAGTGTTGATTTAGTCGACGTATTGAGGTTGATCCCAAGATTTGACGCAGAGATAACCGTGCTAGAAAGGAGAAATGAAATTTTGGGTTGAATCGAACTAAAATTCTGTGAAATTCGACTTTAAAGAAATCAGAAATGGAAGTTTTTGATAAGCTGTTTTGTGTGAACAATCCACTGGGTTCGCGTGCCTCTGGAGCTGGTAATTTGTTTTGATTTTGAGGTTAAGGCCGTAAGCCCAAATTTTGTTATTTGGTTTGAAGGTAATGAAACCTTGTCTCATTTCATTATGATATTACATGGCCGAGAAGTTTACAAAGATATGGTTCAAATTACACATGGAGGTCGTATGTGTCATCAGAGTAGCACAGCGCTAACAGAGTGGGACTAATTCCCATAGGCCCCAAGATCGAAATATCGATTTTAGGTTTATTAATCTTCCCTTGAAGTAGTTTTGAGGCAAACCTGCTAATAGTGGGTTTCACTCTTCATCAGAATCCCTGTAAAATATTGGGTCGAGTTACTAGTCCTGGAAGCCTTGGTTGGAAAAATGCTCTGGAGACCTTGGTGAGTTGAGTGTCCTAGAGCCTTGGTTGGAAAAACTCTCTATAATCCTGACAACAGTTGTGGTTTAAGTTAATAGTTATAGATCTTGGTTGGAACAAACACTCTAGAACCCTAGAAAACTTAGGTAGAGACTGATCTAGTGATTGTTAGAGATGTCAGATCGTGAGGTGGAATCATTGATTGAGGATTGAGGTGGTTTTTCCTATGAAAGCCTTGGTCTAGATTTTCTTGATTTATTCCATGAGATCGCACATTAATGCTTGGAATATGGCATGGGTTTGATTGGTTGAAACAAAAATTTGGTTCATCCCAATTTATGGTCAAGTGGAATGTGGAAGTCCATGGCTTGGTTGGAATTTTCCTATATTAATATGAGCTCCTCTCCTATTGTGTATGATATGTAAATGTACTTTTTATTATGTGGCTCTAATGGTTAATTGATCATTGTTAATATTCTCATTATATGTTGGTTATAAGCATGGTTTCATGACAGATTCTAGTTCTGGATCTTAACATGTTTTGATTGGAAAATGAATTTCTATTGAATGCATGACCTAATAGATGTTATTGTTACTATTATGATAAGTTATTATTCCGTCTTGGTGATTTTTAGGTATGATTGAGACTGTTATGTTCAGATATGCATTTATAGGTTGTAGATTACATGTTCACAATGTGTTCGACAAAATGTTTTTCATGATTGGGATTGGTTAGGACAAGTCCTTGATCAATTTTTGTATTAGAGGATTTATATTTGTGTCATTTATTTCTTTTGAAAGTATCATAAAGTTCTAGGAACTGATATGGAGAGTAGCCTTGAAAATTGGTTTAAATCTCGCAATCTCTGGCACACAACTATCTAAAAACTATTGTAGTCTCTCCCTTGCAGGATTGTGGGAGAAGCTAGAGGGTTTTAGTTGCATGGATGCAAGTTCGTGCAAGCGAATGGGATTTTGTTTTTTGTGAAAAAACAAGTTAACTCAGGGGTTGTGTACCTGGAGTCGTTCATTAGTCCCTGGGGTCCTGTAGCTCCTTAGGATGGTTATTTTGGTATTTTTTTGTCGATTCCACTTCCTTAACTGTATTTGGGGAGTTGAATAATATCATAGTAACTCTTTGTCACATATTTACCCCAGTGGATAGGTAAGCTTGGGTAAGTGTGGGAGGAGGGGTTTTGTGGTTGAGAATGAGACGGGAATTAATTTGAAGTTTCTAACATCATAAAATGGAGGTTAATATTGTAGGAAAGACTTTGATAAGTATTGTTTAGAGCATGGAATTCAGAGAGAGAAGATGGTTCCAGGAACACCAGAGTAAAATGGTGTGTCAAAAAGGATGAATGGGATAATCATGGAGCATGCAAGGTGCATGAGATTGCATGTAGGAGTTCCTTTACAATTTTTTACAGATGTTGTAAATACTGATATTTGTCTCATAAACAAAGGGCCTTATATTTCCTTGGATGGTGGTATTCCAAAGGAGGCATGGACAAGTAAAAAGGTAGACTACATTTTTATAAAGATGTTTGGCTGTGAAGCCTTTTTCCACATCAGTAAATAAAATAGAAAAAACATTGAAGAAAAATTGAATAAATGTACCTTTATTGGATATGGTGTTAATGATTTTGGTTATCGCTTATATGATTATGAAAATCTCAAAATTATTAGGAGAATAGATGTCATATTCAATGAAAAGGTCATGTATAAGGATCAGATGTAGGAAAAGAAACAAGAAAAAGAAAACAAATAATATGCAGTTCTTGATGAGATCACTAGAAAAGTAAATTCAAAGGTGTCTGGAAATCATAATGACCAACAACAACAACAACAACAACCACAACAACAACATACATCTCAAACACCTGAAAGTGGTTTTAGAAGATCTTCCAAGACAAGTAGAGCCCCTAAATGATACTCTCCTTCATTATATATAAGTATTGTTGACTAATTATGGTGAATCAAAATGTTACGAAGAATAAATGCATATAGAAACCAGGAAGAAGTGGAAGTTAGCCACGAAAGAAGAGATGGACTCCTTGATACATAACCAGACTTGGGACTTAGTCAGGTTACATGTAGGTAAAAAAACATTGCAAAATAAATGGGTTTATAGGTTTAAGGAAGAAGATGGAGGTAGAAATAGGTACAAGGCTAGACTTGTTTTGAAGGGATTTTCACAAAAGAAAGGTATAGACTTTGATGAAATATTTTCTCCTATTGTTAAAATGACTTCAGTCAGAACTATTTTAAGTCAAGTAGCAGCAGAAGGTTTGCATCTTGAGAAATTAGATGAATATACAACCTCTCTCCATAAGGAATTGGAGGAATAGATCTATATGCAGCAACCACAAGGGTATGAGGTCAAAGGGAAGGATAAATTAGTGTGTAGGTTGAACAGGATATTATATGGCCTAAAATAGGTTCCAAGGCAGTGGTATATAAAATTTGATAGGTTTATGTCTGAACAAGCTTGTACTAGATGTCACTTTGACCATTGTGTTTATCTTAAAAAGAAAAATGATGGAAACTATATTATATTTCTATTGTATGTAGATGACATGCATGTTTCAGGTTCTACCGTGCAAGAAATAAATATTATCAAAGGAAGATTGGCAAATTCATTTGCAATGAAGGATTTGGGTGTTGCAAAAAAAATCCTTGGTATGAGAATAACTAAAGACAAGAAAAATCACAAATTAACAATGTGTCAGAGTCAATACATATTTAATATTTAATATGCAGAATGAAAAACCCATATAGTACACCTTTGTCTATCCATTTAAAAATAAGCAAAGAGATGTGTCCCAAGGCTTGAGTGGAGATGGATTAAATTTGTAAAGGTCCATATGCATAAGCATTTAGATGCTTAATGTATGAAATGGTCTGTACAAGGCCCGATATTTCAGATGCAGTGGGAGTTATAAGAAGGTACATGAACAATATAGGGAATAACATTGGATGGCAGTGAAATGGATTCTCAGGTATTTGAGAGGTACGAAAAAGCAAGCATTATGTTTTTATGGTTCAAACATTGCTCTTCAGGGATATGTTGATACATATATGGCAGGTGATAAAGATAACAGGAGCACCACCACAAGGTATGTGTTTACTGTACAGTGGAACAATTTTAAGTTGGATTTCAAAAATGCAAAGTGTTAGCACTAAAAATGTTAATGGTGTGATTGCCATTGTACCACTGTTTTCAAAATTTTCTAATATCCTAGTCCATGTCGAAGTTTGAGTTATTTTCAAATAAAGCTCAAAAAGAGTCTCAAATCAAAGTAATTTTAAGTGTATAGGTATTATTAGTGTCTTAGGTTCATAAAATAAGTTAAAATCCTTGTTTCAACTTAAGTAAGTGTCGAAGGCTATTTGTCGTTTGGGTAATAAAGTTACATCCACCCTGTCTGGCATAATAACTACCTCTGTTTTAATTTCATTATAAACACAGTGATGTAATGGAAGACAACTATTTCTCTAAATTGAAGGTCATATTACTCGCACAGTGAAAAGAGTTGCTATTTCTTCACAAACCTGTTCATAGTGGTAACTCAGTGAAAAGCGCAGCTATTTCGCTAATATTTGGTTTATTTCAATTCATAGGTAAAGACATTTATTTCTGAAGCATATTGGAGCAACAATGAATATTTTTAAAGCAAGGACCATTCATGTTTGAATATCATTAAAGAGCTCCTATGCTATAAACATGATTATTATTTAAAATGAGATTAATTATTGTTTGAGCTAGGAGGATTATTATAAGTGAGTGGTTACATTATCTATGCAACTAACCTATAGCTACCCCACTCAATTGAAGCAGAAATCATAGTACGAGGTATCCATTATTTAATGATGTTGTGGAGTGTTAAGCATAGTGGGATGACTTGGCGCTTGTTTTCAAATTATTTCAAAGCATTTCATTACTCCATATCATGATTATATGCGTGAAATCAAAGGAGTGAGTGTGGTGTTCACTTGACCAAATTTCTTTGTGCAGGCTACAGTTAACAGAAGTCATATCTCCAGGAAGAAGTTTTAGTATTTCAAAGAAAGAAAACTAGGGTTTCATGTAGGGTTTTGCAACTAGAATTGAATAGATGTGTTTGTAAAGTAGTCTAGCTATTGGAAGATATGGGAAAAGGTGGTAATGTCAACAGGTCCGATCGAGAAAAAACTAGGTTCGTTGATGCCAGGGCCAAACCTCAGTTTAAATCTACTGGTTGGTATAAATTTATACAATTTTTTTTTGGAGAGAATGTGGCTTTAGCTCATGCTTTTGCTGAGATATTTGATGGCGAAAAGGTCAACTTGGGAAACAATACATTCAACATCTCTGAGGCCATCATATCTCATGCTACTCAAACCTCTGCAACTGGTGAATGCTGGTTCAAAAATAAAATGCTGCCCACAGAAGTAAGTCTCTACCTTAAGCCTAAATATGTGATTGTTAAGTGGAATCAAACTGCACACATTTCCTGCTTTAAGGCTGAATCGCAACATGTGATCACCACAGTGCAAAAATACATTACATGCTAGGGTAGGTTTTCTTCTTTCCACCATTATAAGTTAAGATTTCTTGCTCATATTTCAGGAGACAAACCTATGGAATTTCCCTATTTTCTATATAAATCCTTGATCAAGATGTCCCTAAAAGTGCAGAAGATCCCTAATTACTCTTTTAACAATTTATATCATAGGGGACTAATTAAAATTGCGATTGTCTACCATATTAGAAAGAAGAGGACTACTTGGGATAAGTTCCTGAGAGAGGAAGGGTTTGGTAGCATAAACTCCAGGAGAAGGGAGGGGAGGCCGAAGAAAAGAGATACCCATGAGAAAACTAGTGCAGCCCCTACCCCAAATAGTTCATAGCCTAACCCTGTCCATTCACCAACTTTCTGCCAAGTTAACCCTCCCTCCATCTCAGTCAAAAGGTAAACTAGAATCTCGATTAGGAATGCTTGAGACCCTATGCCTATGTGAGCAGTGCCATAAGTTAACGAAGATAATGTCAGTAGTTCACCTATGGAACCTCAAATCCTAAGGTATTTCATGGAGGAATATAGGAATAAGCTGAAACATAAAAATTGTTTGCCTCCTAAAAAGTCTGTGTCAAAAGACAAGGAGAAAATAGCTTCCTCTTCAAGATGCAAACCTAGGAAGAAACTCTTCATGGCAGAAGAACCAGTGGAATTAAACCTTGGACTTCTAACATCTAAGCCGACTTTGTCACCAGTGGAAGTCAACCTTGGTGTGAAATATCAAGCCATGTTCCTGAAACATCTCATAAAACACAACCAATAAGTGGTACTTCTCTCATAGAATCACTCTCTCACAAGTTTTGCTATCTCTTAAGAAGGGCAAACATAAAATTTCAGAGTCTGTCATAGAAGAAGAGACAAATTTGGTTCAAATATTTTCTTACATTCGCTCGTTGATTAAGAAGAGAAAGAAAACTATGATACACTCCTACTCTTATGAAGACATTAGTGACCCTAAATATAAAGAATCAGATGATGAGGAAGGAGAATCTGGTAGATTCATCCATGGAAGTAAGAGGTCTAAGTTCATCTTAAATCCATATATCAAGAGACCTCATACCAGGCCCAAGAATAAACTCAGGCTGAATAGCAAGTTAATTTACAATCCTACATGAAGAGATGAAATTATCAATATTGAGGAGAGCCCAGAAGATAAAATCAAGAAGAGGAAAAATAATCAGCCAAAGAATCAAGTACAGAGAAAAAGGTCAGACAAGAGGGTGGCTAAAGCTAAGGCCATCATGATTTATGCCTCTATTATGGACCTCTGAAGAATGAAGGAACAAGGCTGCCTTTGGAGAAAATTTTCATTTTTGAGTTAATTTTCCATGTTTCCGGATATAGCTACTTTTCCTACGAAGGTAGCAATTATTTATGAATATTAACATATGGTGAAAAGGAGTTGCTTTTTATTTTATATCATGATGGTGAAATCAAAGCAGGTGAAGTGGAGGATATTTCAGTTATAATGGATGCTTCTAGGTGTCATGTATCAAGTCACCTCTTAATCAAATTTGGATCAGGGCCTAAAAATAGCTAAAAATTCAAAGTTCTCAGAAATTCTTGAAACTGGGATGGTTGCATAGATCTCGTCTTCCTGATTCCGGTGCTGCAAATGGTTTGAAAAATAGTCATCGTATGAAGAATTTATTGCACTTTGAATGTCGAGTGGGTCCAGTAGAGTGTAGAGGGGCCAACTCTCCTCCCATGGAATCTCATCACGTGACCAGTGCAGGAGCTTAATATTAAGCATGTTTAAGGAACCTAATCCTAGATTTAATATTTAATTAAAATTTCATTAAGTGGATTTAATATGGCAGAGATTCTGGAGGTGCCCCCAAATTTAGGTGGACTTCCACTGTTGGTGGAGTTGACTTGCAGAGCTCCCAAATTTACTGGAGAAATTGGGGCAAAGTTGTTTTGGTCATAAATCACTCAATGTTCGACCATTTGGAGAGTGTGAATAGTCAATTTAAACTATATTAGACATTATAGAGCCATTCATGAGGTTTTCAGAGCTATTAGAGGACTTCTCAGTGAGATTTTTCTTCAGATAAGTTTTAGGGGCCATTAGGGCTACCATGGGCCAACAACAGTTTGAGGCCAATCCAGAGCAGCTAGAGGTCTTATTCAGTGAAAACATAGTTATTTTTGGATTTTTTAGACATTATGGAACTAATGGTGTTGTTTTAATAGCATGTAGAATACTTTTGAAATCCAAGATGCTTCAGAGAAGTTCCACAGGCCACTAAGGCCATCAGGTGCCAGCAAGAGAATGGGGCCTATCCAGAGCAGCCAATATCCATTCTAAGCACACCAATAGTCTATTTTATCTATTTTAAACCTTATAAATCCAATGGAGTGGTTTTAAGAATATTTTGAAGACTTTTGAAGGCCGAGATACTTTGGACAAGTTTTGAGTGACCCTAGAGCCAGGGGGTGCCACCAGGTGTTGGAGGCGTAATAGAAGCAGCCGAAGGCCAATTTATGCAAATGAATAGTCAATTATAACTATTTGAGACATTCCAAAGCCAATTAAATTATTTTCAGATTCATTTGGAGACTTATATATCTAGAGAAGCCACAAGGAAGTTTCAAGTAGCTTAAGGCACCAACAACAGAAATCATGTCAAAGGAAGCGTAGTTCTTTCTTCAAAGAGATGAGAACCATTCCAGGGGTATGATGATGTTATAAACCCAATGGTACAACATGAATAACCATTTGAGTTGATTTATTAACTTGCAAAATAAATTTCACATCATAATCCCAAAGAGCCAAGTTAGTTGACAAAGGCTCAAGGAGACATAGCCCACGATATTCGAGTGAAATATTTTATTAAATTTGCTATTTTGTGTTGATGCTTATTTGATTCACTTTATGGTTGCTTTACATGCTTAATATTAGCAAAAAAAATGTTTAATTCCTCATGGATAAAGGTTCAAAATAGTTTAAAACACATACACTTGTTTTCAAGTATAAAATTCTGCACAATCATGTATAAGCATGATCATTTATTTGTTTAACTGAGTGGGAGGTGCTTGCGTTTGAAAATAATTTGAAGTGATAAACCCATTTTTAGATCAGGTTGGTATCAGAGAATATGGTTGCTTTATTGACAGAGATTAAGTTTCTTGATTGAAAGTTCACTAGGTTGCTTGTTTGACTTGAAAGGTGTTTAACAGTGCAAAGAATTTATTGTTTTCAAATTAACTGTTGCTTACAAGTTTGAGTTTGCTAGAGGTGAAGGGGAGCTACTACTAGCTAAGTCCATAAGAGGAAAATAAGGAAGAAGGTTGAAAGCATTCTCCTTACCCAAAGGACCTCAAGGCAACCCTTGAAGCACAAGAGGGATTTCTTGCAAAGGGTTGTTTGAGGAAGAGATACAAGTTGTAGAGAAGAGCTTGAATCTACAACCATATTGTTGAAGCTTTGTCAAATTGTTTTTGAAGATTTTTGTATTTTTGTTGAATTTCCTTAATTCATTTACATAATTATGACAAATTCATCAAGTGAGGTTTCAAAATCCTCCTCTTTTACAAGACTCTTCGATGAAGAGATGAAGCGAGACTTCTACATCCTAAAGGATATGGTGCAAATTATGTATGACGATAGAAGGGAAAACACTAGACTTCATGAGAAATTGGTTGCTATGAAGCAAGAAAAGAAAGGACTTCTTCAAAGAATGCATGAGATGGAGATGAAGCTCCATCAAGCCCAAGAGACCTTAACCAAGAACATGCTTGAAGCAAAGAAAATTCACTCAAATTTGTCTTCAAATTCCTCTTCAGATAGATGTGTAGGTTCAGTTGAAAAGAACACTAGAGGTATAGGGTCCAAGTTGATGTTGAAAATGGGCTATGAAGGCAAGGGTCTAGGAAAACATGCACAAGGCATGATTGATCCTATTTTGGTTAAGGAAAGGCCTAAGAAGTTTGGTCTAGGATATGTTAAATCTTATGGAGAAAAATCTACAACCATGAAGGAATTTGAGACAAATTCAAAAATAATTTTTGTTCCAAGTTCTAAACCACAAACATGTCAAGTTTGTTTTCAAATTTATTTCCACTATTTGAAGCCTATGTTGTAGCAAGATGTTTGTAGACATGCAGATTATGGTGAGCATGAGAGTTCAGACAGCTATCAAGACATGAACACTAATGTTACTCTTCAAAGGAAAAATAGAGCCTCTACTAGTTCTTCTACTCAAGAAGGAAAAAAAGATGGACTTGCAAGACAAAATTTCAGGTATAATTCTTCCCATAGTCAAGTTGATTATGTTTCTGTAAAGCATGAAAAATCTGCATGCATGAAAGGAATAAATATTTTTTGTGCATATTGTGGTATGTTTAACCATGATGTTTTGAGATGCTAGAAAAGATTGAAGGCATACAAGAAATAGTTGAGGCAAAGGCAACTTGCAAAGAGGGTGCAAAAGACTTGCAAATATTGCCAGAAGAAGGGACATGTTGTTTCCAAATGTTGGAAATTGCATCCAACTAATCATCCCAAGCATTTGAAGCAAGAGGATAACAATATTGGAAAAATTGGAACCAAATATTCCATCATTTATGTCAGAATAGATGTTTCACATGAAGAATATTTTCAGCAGCGAAAATCACCATGGAAGTGGCTTGGTAAGAAGTGGTTTGACTTCTTGTCCCAGTAAGACATACATTCATTTGTACATATGCCAATTTCAGTTATGTATGTATGTATTTCTATTGAAAATTTTGATGCAAGGTTGCATGTAAATGCGGTTTAGTTGAAGGCATTTATTGTTGTTGAAAAATTTTCATCTTGGAGGTGTAAAAGATGAGTATGATACTCACTTATGTTGGAGCAATATCTTTTAGTTCAACTCTTATAGTCACTCACATGTTTTTTGGATTATGTACTTGTTCGTACTTGAAAGGAAGAGTTGAAGGTGTACATGTGCATGGAAGTTGTATTTGTAAATAACGAACTGTAAATATGTTCATTGTACGTTGATACATGCACAAGTGTTTGTCAATTTGTTGATGTTGCATGTTGCATGACTTAAGTTTGAGTCAAAGGTGTTTGTCAATTGTGGATCGATAGATGGATATGCCAATATGCAAAGAGGATTACCATATATTTGATGTTACAGGAAGGTGACAGTCAATGCTTTGAAGGAGGAAAAGGAGGTGATCTTCATTTCAAATCTTGCATGAGATTTTCTTTTCAAGATTGATGTGATTTCTTGTGACAGGATGTTGAAGGAATCTTGTATTCCATTCAAGACATGATGTTCAGCTACCTTCTATAAATTTCTTGCCAGAAATTTCTGAGTGAGTTCAAGGAAGACAATTCTTGATAGGAGGAAAGAGCATCCAAGAAGGGGAAGTGTTGACTACCTTCAAGTTGGGTTCAAAGGCACTAAGACATGCAAGGAAAAGTGGAAAAAGGCTAGAAAAGTGAGGGTGTTTTACAATCATCTACTGAATAGATCAGGTAATTAGTCTTTTGGGGTCCAAAATATTCCCAATGGGGAGGTGTGATCAAATTTGGATCAGGGCCTAAAAATAGCTAAAAATTCAAAGTTCTCAGAAATTATTGAAACCAGGGTGGTTGCATAGATATCATCTTCCTGATTCCGGCATCATGAACTGTTTGAAAACCCGACACCATATGAAGAAGTTGTTGCACTTTGAATGCTGAGTGGGTATGGCAGAGCATGGAGGGGCCAACCCTATCCCATGGAACCTCATCATGTGACCAGTGCGAGAGCTTAATGTTAAGTGTGCTTAAGTTGCCTAATCACAGGTTTAATATTTAATTAAACATCAGTTAATTAGAGTTTAATATGTTGGGGATTTTGGAGGCGCCCCCAAATTTAGTTGGACTTCCACTTTTAGTGGATTTAACTGGCAGAGTTCCCAAATTTAGTGGAGAAATCGGGGCAAATTTGTTTTGGTCATAAATCACTCAATTTTGTGGCTATTTGGAGAGTGAGAATAGTTAATTTTTACTATATTGGACATTATAGAGCCATTGGTGATTTTTTCAGAGCTATCGGAGGACTTCTGAGCAAGATTTTGCTTCAGATAAGTTCTAGGGGCCACAAGTGCTACCATGGGCCAACAACAGTTTGAGGCCTATCCAGGGTCGATATAGGTCTTATTCTGTGAACCAATAGTAATTTTTGGATGTTTCAGACATTTTGGAACTAATGTTGTGGTTTTCAGACCCTGTAGAGGACTTTTGAAAGCTGAGATGCTTCAAAGAAGTTCTAGGGGCCACTAGGGCTATCAGGTGCCAACAGGAGAATAATGCCTATCCAGAGCAGCCATTATCCATTCTCAGCAAAAAATAGTCTATTTAGACTATTTTAAACCTTATAAATCCAATGGAGAGATTTTAATAATATTTTGAAGACTTTCGAAGGCCGAGATTCTTCAGACAAGTTTTCAGTGACCCTAGAGCCAGAGGGTGCCACCAGGTGTTGGAGGCATAATCGGAGAAGAAAGAGGCCAATTTATGCAAATGAATAGTCAATTATAACTATTTCAGACATTAGAAATCCAATGAAAGGATTTAAAGAGTCATTTGGAGACTTATAGAGCTCAAGAAGCCATAGGGAAGTTTCTATCAGCTTAAGGCACTGACAACAAAAATTATGTCAAAGGAAGCCTAGTTATTTCTTCAGAGTGATGACAACCATTCTAGGGGTATGATGATGTTCTAAACCCAATGGTACAACATGAATAAGCATTGGAGTTGAGTTATTAACTTGTAAAATAAATTTCACATCATAATCCAAAAGAGCCAAGTCAGTTGACAAAGGCTCAAGGAGACGTAGCCCATGATATTCGGGTGAACTCCTTTATTAAATTTTCTGTTATGTGTTCATGCTTATTTGCTGCACTTTATGGTTGTTTTACATGCTTAATATGAACAAAAAAATATTTTTAATTCCTCACGCATAAATTTCTAAAATAGTTTAAAACACATACACATGTTTTCAAGTATAAAATTCTGCACAGTCATGTATACGCATGATCATTTATTTGTTTAACTGAGAGGGAGGAGCTTGCGCTTGAAAATAATTTGAAGTTATCCACCCATTTTCAGATCACCTCCAAAATTTGTGGGTTTTGTTTTTCACTTTTTAAGGAGAATAGGCACATGTTACTTTCCCTGTTGTTTACACTTTTTTGTGAAGTTGGTTGCACAAGAACAGAGGAGTAGTCTTCCAATAGACTGCCACATCCTACAACCACTTCGAATTGTTAGCCTTCATGATGTTTACTTTAATTATGATATAGCACTTTGTATTTAAGTTTAGAAATAAGCTTCATTTCTTGCACGAGATTGTAATAACGTTTTGGAACATATTTACTCCTTTTGTGGAGATGACAGTATCATGTTTTTGTATATATGTGACAAAATTCTATGAAGTAAAGGTTTGTGGTTTTAGAATCTTGAATCATATGATTAGTAGTTTTTTTAGTGAATGAAATTGAAAGAAACTTCTGAGGACTTATTATCAATCTGGTGTGTGTATTGTTAATTTTCACTTGTGTTTCCATACCTTATTATCTTCAGCTGTAGTTTGCAATCCCTCACGTTGTTATGTGATTTTATCAGTATCTTGACTTGTTCATATGTTTTGTCAAATTTTATTAGTCTCACATAGTGAGCCTTCTTGGTAAAATATATATAGTAACAGTGGAAAGAGAATAAATTATGACATTTATCTTTCATAACATTTCAGTGATAATATTGTAAGATCAGACATAACATTCTCTTGTTGAAATATTGATAAATTGATACTCGTGTTAATTTCTGCCAAAAGCAGTAGATTTCTGCCTTGTAGACCTACTGTTTCTTCTCTCATTTCACATTTTATTCTCCTCATAGACTACAAAGTCACTCTTTTTCTACCACATTAGGATCCAATACCCTCATTAGTAGAATAGTGGATTTGACTAAAATCTCTATTCAGTGAATGAGAGTTTAAACCACCTACCAATATTATAAATAAATAATTATGTTTCCTTAGATTTTAGGATGTGTCTGGTCAGGCGCTTGATGCAGTCCAAGTGCTGATTCCAGCGCTAACATCTTTTGGTGCGTTTGTTGGGAGGCCAAGTCCTTGATGGTGAATAAGAATTGATGACTTGAAGAAGACTACAAATTAGTTCACCTGGCGACTCCATAGAGTGGAAAAGGGGTTTTAAGACCTCCAACTACAAGGAGAAATCAGAGATCACCTACTCTAACCCCAATTTTATACCCACAGAAGATCATTCACTACTACATTTGGCAGAAATTCCAACACTTGGTTCCAACGCTTTTGACCAAATGTCGGAAATTTCCCCGAATTTTTTCCATCCTGCCTGAAACAGTTGCTATACTGACGTTTATAGAAAAGTGTCGCAATACTGACACTTAGAAAAGTGTCGCAATTGCGACGTTTGGAGGAAGACGTCGCAATTGCGACACTATGGCCCAAAGCGTCGCTATTGCGACGACTGCCTCCAAATGTCGCAAGTGCGACACAATGTCTAAGTGTCGCAATTGCGACGTTTGGAGGCACCCGTCGCAATAGCGACGCTTTTTCCGTCGTCGGTATAACGAAACTTATATGCGTGCTACATAAAAATACGAAACTTATATGTGTGCTACATAAAAATGATTTTATTGTTTCGTATCCGTCGCAATAGCTACATTAACGTCTGATATCATGTGTGCATTCATCCTCCACTCTTGCAGAACAACATTCGCCCTCAGAATTCGCCCTCAGCTCTTGCAGAACAACATTTTCCCTCAGCATTCACCCTCAGCTTTTGCCGTTAGCTCTTGCAGAATAGCATTCGCCCTCAGCTCTTGCAAAATGGTAAGTTCTTACTGCAGGCCCTTCCTCCTATAGTAGGGTTGACTCTATTTGGGTATTTTTGGTCAATTCCATTGGATTGTGTTAGGCTGTAGGGTTCTCTCTAGATGTCAAGAATCAAGATTCAATACCCTCTATTATCTTCATCACCCAATACAAGATTTAAATTTTTGCCAAAGAAACACTTATTAATTTGGCAGCCATTATTTCTCCCTGCTTTAAAAACCCTACATTTAAATGAAAACAAGCATTGCATTTCAACTAAAAAAATCTATTAGTGTTCAAATGTACATGTGTGCTACATTAAAGTCTGATATCACGCGCGCATTCACCCTCCACTCTTGCAGAACAACATTTTCCCTCAGCATTCGCCCTCAGCTCTTACAGAATAGCATTCGCCCTCAGCATTCGCCCTGAGCTCTTGCAGAACAACATTCACCCTCAGCATTCACCCTGAGCTCTTGCAGAACAACATTCGCCCTGAATTCACCCTCAGCTCTTGCAAAACAGCATTCGCCCTCATCTCTTGCAAAAAATCATTGGCCCTCAGCTCTTGCAGAATAGCATTCGCCCTCAGCTCTTGCAAAATGGTAAGTTCTTTCTGCAGGCCCTTCCTCCTATAGTAGGGTTGACTCTATTTGAGTTTTTTTGGTCAATTCCATTGGATTGTGTTAGGCTGTAGGGTTCTATCTAGATGTCAAGAATCAAGATTCAATACCCTCTATTATCTTCATCACCCAATAAAAGATTTAAATTTTTCCCAAAGAAACGCTTATTAATTTGGCAGCCATTATTTCTCCCTGCTTTAAAAACCCTACATTTAAATGAAAACAAGCATTGCATTTCAACTACAAAAATCTATTAGTGTTCAAATGTACATGTGTGCATCACTTGTGTAGGGTATTCCTTTTCCACTTTCACATTGTCCAAGAATGTGTGCAATATAGTTCATATTTTTTGTGATTTAGATTATCTTGAAAAAGGAAAGGTAAATTATTTCCCATGGAAAAAGAAGGTTTTCCCTTTTTACTACTGGAAATGGTACAACAAAGTTCCATTTCTACCCGAAACTCCTATGAAAGAGGAACCAAATAAAGGCCATGTCCTCAATGGACATCATTTGGCTTTGAAAATGGCCATTGCACCGTGTTGTTTCTTATATTACATCACGATAGTTTCTTAGGTCATTTCTTGTTTCTTGAGATGAAAAACAACCAAAGAAATTGTGAAGATCCTTTCAAGAAATAAATGACCATTTCTCAACCATATCTCAACTATTTTTTATTTTATTCAGTGGTTGCTTACTTTGAGAGAAATTTGACACTTTTATAAGGAATATAACATAAAAACACAAAATGGGAAGGAATTGATGAGGAAGATGACCTTTAGTTGTTGTCAATTAAGAATTGATAATACACGATGCATGTTCTGTACTACAAACTAGATTCCTTCCTGGAGTTAGGACACAGAGTATTGAATCAAAGTTGTTGTTTCTAACTTCTTGTATTGGTTCATCAATCTTGAAATTCAGACATTGCATGTCTTCATTGCTTCATGTTTGAATAATTTGCATCATATCGTACAATAGGAAATTAGGAATTATGATTATTATTACTTTATGGATGTGTTAAGTTACTTTTAAGTTTGCATGGTTTAGTGTGAAATTATTCTAGTGTGCCCCTAGGCCCAGGTGAAGGAATGCCAAGGACTGAGAACCCTAGTTTTTAAATGGCATTGTTTCTTATACCCAAAAACCCCTCAACATCACTTCTTATTAGTTCTTAACAATAGTGTTGTAAACAATTTGAGAATTGATATAGCAAAATCTCGCACTTCTCAAGATAAAATCCTAAAGCTAAAGTGTGATACCATGTGTAATTCAATAGCCCCATTGTCACCTCACCAACCTCTTTTCACTTCGGGCTAGCTCTCCTCCAACTCAAGGGGGTTTCTCCCTAGTAGATGTTAGGGATCTAATGGCCCAACCAAACAGAACAGAGAGTGATCCAGGTGGATATTGGTGGCCACCCGCCTATTCCACTTGGGCCCCCACCATTGTCTCTTTTAGTTTTTCAGTTTCGACATAACTTACTATTTTTAGTAGTTTTTCGGGTCCTGAACTTACGGAGCCATTTTGAGGCCCTAAACGACGTTTTTTGGGCATCGCGCCTCCGTTCCAAAATAATATTTGTGGTGAAAGTTGTAGTCCTCGGATAGAGCTTTCTAATGATGTATCATGAGCATCAAACGGAGATAGTATGCCAAAGTTATGTCCCTGGGAAGTTGAAACACCAATTTACCCAAACGGGGCCCATAGTTTTGGCGCTTCATCTCCTAGGGTTAGGGTTTTGCCTGTTTAGGATTTCCCATTGTTTCTAAATAATAAATAGGCCCTCGAGCCTCATTGTAACTTAGTTCAAAGGCCTGTAGCCGCCACATCTCTTCTCAGAGATAGCTACCAGTGCCCTAGCTAGTTTTATTTCCATTCTGTCTGTAAGCAAATTTCAGTTCTTTGATATTAATGAAATGAAGTGTTAATTCTGCTGCATCTATGTATTTATGGTTATATGTTTATTCTATTGCGCTCCTACATAAATCTGGATCAGTGGTATCAGAGTGGTGCCACTTTTTCTTGATCCTTCTTTGCATGTCCCCAACGAGGGCGAGGTATGAGGCTAGGGCTTGATGCGGTGGAACCTTTGCAAGATCAGCCTCGCAAACCTCGACGGACGCCCATGGGGGATGAAATGAAAGATGAGGGAGCAGGAGATCCTATCAAAATATTGCTCGAGGAGGCCCTCGAAAGACAAAGGAACGTGATGATGGATAACTTTGCTCGGATCCTTCAACGGCTACCCACCGGCGGCGCATCTGCATCCAGCAGCCACTCTGGAGGCGCGACTCCTTTTAAGGTACAAGTAAATTTTGACATTCCCATATTTGAGGGTCAAATAGACGTAGATGCCGTAGATAGATGGTTGAATCTATTAGAAGGATATTTCTTTGTTCATGACTTTTCAGACCGGGAGAAGATTATTTTTGCACTCCTCAAAGCTACCCCCCATGTTAAGGACTGGTGGGAAACCTACTGTGAGAACAAGGACCAGACAGAACCCTCTCTGTTCTCGACCGTACCAACTTGGAATTCTTTCGAGGAGCACATTAGTGAGGTGTGCTATCATAGTGAAACTGAGGACGAAAGTACATACAATGGACCACGGCTGCGACAACGAAGGGCTAGGGTGTGCTGAGGCACGACGTAACTAAGGAAGAAGCCACTGCGCACAAGAGTTGGTGTCAAAGATTGACGAGAGAAACATTTGGTGCTAAAGTATCGTAGCTATCTGCACAAATAAATTTGGGAAGAAATGGAGTTCCTCGACATCTCCTCGCTTGGTACGACATACCGGTATGCTACCAAGATTGAGCAGAAATTCAAATAGAAGAAGCGAGAATTTGGATCTGTGAATCAAAAGCAAGGGAAAGGTGCTTCCAAAATGCAAAACAAAGGATAGAGCCAAGGAATGGCTTCTAAATACAACCCGTCAAAGCCACAAGAAAAGAACAACACCACAAATCCAAAGAAGGACACGGGAAAGTGGTGTGAGTTCCATAAGAGCTCCACTCACAACACAAGTGAGTGTCAGGCCAAGCAGTCGCTAGTGGCCGAGATGAGGGCTTCTGAGTCAGATGCATGCTCTGACTCCGAATCAGAACCTCAAAAGGGGAATGAAAAAGGGAAACATATTATTGATGCGGAGCCCAATGCCAGTGTTTCCACTACAAAGATCCAGAAGGAGGAACCGGAAGATCCAGAGGAGGAGGAACGTCTCTTCCACTCCCAGATGTGGGTAAAGGACTCCTCTGTACAGTTCATTTTCAACAATGGGAGCCAAAATAACCTCATTTCAGAAGACGCCGTGAAGCAGTTGGGCTTGCCGAACACAACTCACCCACATCCATACACCATCGGGTGGCTTCACGAAGGACGAGATCTCCGCGTTAGCCAGCAGTGCCACCTTCCCTATAGCATCAAGCCCTTCATGGATGAGGTATTATGTGATGTTGCTCCTATTGATGTTTCTGATTTATTATTAGGACAACCATACTTGTGGGAGCGTCATGCTGTGTATGAGTCTTGACCTTCCGCTGTTATTGTTACTTTGGGAAATAAGTTGTACAGGATACCAGAGGTACCACCTCCTGCAGCTATCTCTTTGGTTACTGCAAAACAATGTAGTAAGCTCATTTCCCAAACCAGGAAATTCATTTTCCTGATGATCCATCCCCAGGGCAAGAAGAATACTGTGGCCCCGACCTCCAGACAGGGCTCCTCTGCACGACAACAACAAATGGATAAGGTTGTGGAGGAGTACGGGGACATCTTCACCTCACCCACAGGGGTTCCTCTGCACTGTCAAGTCAAGCACCCGATTGATCTGACCCTAGGTGTGCCGCTACCCAATGGACCGATCTATCGGTGCTTTGTTCTGGAGAATGATGAAATCAAGAGGCAGATTCAGGAGCTGTTGTAGAAAGGTCACATCAGACGAAGTTTATCGCCCTGTGGGAGCCCGATCGTGTTGGTACAGAAGAAGGATGGGACGTGGAGACTCTGTATTGACTATCGGGCACTGAACAAGATCATTGTCCGGAATAGGTACCCAATCCCACGGATTTATGACCTTCTGGACCAACTCAAAGGTGCAAAATATTTTAGCAAGATTGACCTGAAGTCTGGGTATCACCAGGTACCAATTGAACCCTCTGATGTGTGAAAGACTGCCTTCAAAGCCAAGGAAGGCCTTTTTGAATGGCTAGTCATGCCTTTCGGGTTGATGAATGCTCCTATAACCTTCATGAGGATGATGGACGATATCTTGCGGCCATTCACCAACTCATTTGTAGTGGTGTACTTGGATGACATTCTGATCTTCAGCAAGACTTGGGAACAGCACCTTCAGCACATCCGACAAGTCCTCCAAACATTGAGGCAACACAAGTTGTGTGCCAATTTGGAGAAGTGCACGTTTGGCATGACCCAGGTTCAATATCTGGGATACATTATTGATAAAAGGGGGGTTCATGTGGATCCAGCCAAGATCCAAGTCATTCGGGATTGGCCAGCCCCAACCACTATAACAGAGCTTCGCAGCTTTCTGGGTCTTGCTAATTTCTACCATAGATTCGTGTTGGGATTCTCTCATATCACTTGGCCTTTGAGTCAAGTCACCAAGGGAGGAGCGAGAGAAAAATTCTTTTGGTCAGAACCTCAATGGAAGGCGTTCACAGAATTGAAAAATTGCCTCTGTTCTACCCCAGTGCTCACATTACCAGACTTGCAACAACCATTTGAGATCGAGACAGATGCCTCCGACTATGCTATTGGGGTAGTTCTTACTCAATAGGGACATCGAGTGGCATATCACAATGAGACATTGTCTGAGATAGTTCGAAAGTATGCCACCTATGACAAAGAAATGTATTCCATTGTGCAAGCCTGTCGACAATGGAAGCGTTACATTTTGGGGAAGGAAACAATCATCCACATGGACCACCGGCCCCTACAGTTCATATAGACACAAGGGAAGTTGTAGAATGATCGCCATCAGAAGTGGTCCACATATCTGCAACAATTTCATTTGAACATCAAGTACAAGAAGGGTAGCACCAATAATGTTGCAGACTTCCTCAGCCGACCACCGATCGTGGCGCTCACCACCGTGCTCAACTCTTGTGGGCACGAGACTTATGATTGGCCACTTCTTTATGAGAATGACCCAGAATTCAGCCAAACTTACAAGGCACTCTTGGGGGGTACGCAAGTTCCAAATTTTCACCTCCAAGATGCACTTTTATGTCATCTAGGACACCTTTGTGTTCCTTCAAGCGAGCGTGCCAAGATGATATGGGAAGCACACTACAGTCGCGTCGTTGGGAATTTCGGGGTTGAGAAAACAGTAGCAATACTACAGAAGTATTTCTATTGGCTGAACCTTCGAAAGGATGTCAAGAAACACATCAGATCCTGCACTGCCTGTGCCATTGCCAAACCGACCATCAAGAAGCAAGGCCTATATACTCCACCACCTACCACTAGTCGACCTTGGGAATCCATCTCCATGGATTACATGTCGGGCCTGCCTTCTACTAAGAATGGAAATGACTGTGTTTTTGTGGTCGTTGACAGATTCTCGAAGATGGCCATTATGGCGGCCTATAAGAAGAATACCACAACAGAAGCCACTGCTAAACTCTTCTTTGAACGAGTGTGGGTGCACTTTGGGATCCCATAGTCTATCATATCAGATCAAGATAGCAGGTTCCTCAGCACATTTTGGTCCAGCCTATGGTCAATGTTGGACACAAAGCTCACCAAGTCCACAGCTTTCCATCCCCAAACAGATGGCCAGACAGAGGTCGTCAACAGAATGATTGTACACATTCTGCGCATGTACAATTCAAAGCATCCATGCACATGGGACGAGAGCCTCCCCTATGTACAACGTAGTTATAACAGGGCTCTCCGCAGTTCAATTGGCCATAGCCCCTTTCAGGTGGGCTTGGGATTCCAGCTACTGTGTCCCATTGACGTAGCCATGCCATTTGCAGCTACTCAGGCCGATTCAGCTCATGTCCAGTCTGAAGTTGACAAAGCAAGTAGCTTCATCGAGCACATTCAACACATATGCCAATAGGTTCATGATATATTGGACAGATCTAATGGGAAGTACAAGCAGTGCCATGATCAACACCGGGTGCCACACAACTTCCAGGTGGACGACAAAGTATGGCTACATTTGCAGAAGGAGCGCCTCACTGGACCCCACCGCAAGCTTCGCCCACTCCGATACGGGTCGTACACCATCACCAAGGCTGTAGGGAAAAATTCCTTTGAGCTTAGTATTCCTCCATTCCTTGGTCTGCACCCAGTCTTCAAAGTGGATCACCTTCGTCCTTACTTCCCACCTTTACTGGACACCTCAGACATTGCAAAACAACTCACACCAACAGAGTTAAACCCAGACTGCATGGAACATGCCACCACAGATTGTATCATTGACATGCAAATCAAGAACACTCGCCAACAGAAGATCCAACTATATCGGGTTGTGAAAGCTGGCCAACTCCTGCACCAAGGAAAGTGGTTCACCAGGGACGAAGTTCAGCAGAAATTTCCTCATCTCATGGAGGAACTTAACGCAATGGGGACCATTGCTTCCTAAGGGGGGAGGAATGATCCAGGTGGATAATGGTGGCCACCTACCTATTCCACTTCGGCCCCCACCATTGTCTCTTTCAGTTTTTCAGTTTCGGCATAACTTACTATTTTTAGCATTTTTTCGGGTCCTGAACTTCCGGAGCTGTTTTGAGGCCCTAAACGACGTTTTTTGGGCATCGCACCTCCAAAAAATATCATTCCATTTTGGAATGATATTCATGGTGAAAGTTTTAGTCCTCGGATAGAGCTTTCTAATGATGTATCATGAGCGTCAAACGGAGATAGTATGCCAAAGTTACGTCCCTGGGAAGTTGAAACACCAATTTACCCAAACGGGGCCCATAGTTTTGGCGCTTCATCTCCTAGGGTTAGGTTTTTGGATGTTTAGGGTTCTCCATTGTTTCTCAATAATAAATAGGCCCTCGAGCCTCATTGCAACTCAGTTCAGAGGCCTGTAGCCGCCACATCTCTCCTCAGAGATAGCTACCAGCGCCCTAGCTAGTTTTATTTCCATTGTCTATAAGCAAATTTTAGTTCTTTGATATTAATGAAATGAAGTGTTATTTCCGCTGCATCTCTGTATTTATGGTTATATGTTTATTCTGTTTCATTCCTGCATAAATCCGGATCAAAGAGCCCCGCTAACTCTCTATGTTTACTACTATCAATCAAAATATTGAACAAGAGGGTCAGACATGCATCCTGAAGATAAAATGGCCAGGGTATTTTTGGGTAATTTCAAAGGGAAAGTCCCCAAACACATATAATCGAGGAATTATAATGTGATTTCAAACATTAAATATCAACAAAATCGTTTAAAGGATATTGAAAGGAAAAAGGTGATGGAAGATAGAAAGTGCCTTACTTAAATGCTCTAAGGATTTTTCAATAGTTGCTCCAAAAGCTTCACTTCAAGGCCCTTCACGATCGTCTCCAACAATGCTATACCATCAGCTTCAACAATGTTGCTCCAAAAATGTCCTCAAGGTCTTCACAACAAGTTTACTAGAAGTTTCTCCAAAAATATATTCAATAAGGTCTTCATTGTCAACTCGTCTCTTGTTTGGGTGCCTTAATGTGCAATGACATGTTTCCAGGACTGAATTCAATGCAAGGCATATTTGAAACTCTAACTCTGTCTTCCGGTGTCTTATTAGAAATTATTTCAGTTTTCATTTTGTGTTTTCAAGTTAGATATTGTTTTCAAGTTTTTACATTCATAATTTTATTGCAATGTGGCAGACTGATCAGAGCAGTGCAGGAACAACCCTGAGACAGGATGATCGCGGAAAGAGGCCAGCGGAAGAACATGTAAAGTGCCAGCATTGCTCTATCTTTAGGTATTTTATTTATTTACATAATTGAAATAATATTAATTTTGTTCAAATATGCAGACACCTAGCCATGGTACGCCTGATGATTCCCTCTTTGAGGAAGAGCTTTTTTCATCCCTATCTCCAGTGTTCTTGTTGCGAAAAAAGGCACGAGATGCAAGGTCATAATTTAATACTTTGATAGACGCGCCTCAAACACCTGAAACAGAAGAGAGGATAAAACATCTTATGAGCCAACTAGAAAGATATCAAGTAATAGTAAGAAGTCAAAAGGATATTTTTTTGTTCTGCATGAGATGAATTGTGATAGTTTGATTTTTAATTTTTACATTGACTAAACTAACAAAAAGTTCTTTTGTATGTAGCGTTTTCTGGCACTTGCTGAATCCGGTGTTGGTGGTAGTGGGAGACAAGGGCAAGAGATTGCCCAAAAACCCTCTCGTACACCTTCTACTCCTTTAGGTGCCAGCCAAGAAACACACCCTGCCCAAGCAGACACCCAGCCAACCGTTGAACGTGTTGGCAATGATGAGGCTGATATGGCCAACTACATTATTGCATTTCCTGGAGCTACACGTATCAGCTCCACAGGGACCATTAATGGCACGTTGTTGGTGAACGATGAAGGTGTCCCTATAAAGCATGTACAACTCCCAGGTAAATTTTAATATTTTAACTATTTCATGTACTTTATCTAAAACATATTTATCATGATTTTTATTTTTAAATTAATGATAATATCTTATTCTTTTTTTGGTTTTATTCTGTGTAGGAAACAATGAGTTCTACAGGATTCTGGAGAGCCATGCGTTGGTAATTTTTGGCCCAACCATACGTACAGGGTGGAATTCCCAGAATTCCAACCTAAAAAAAGAACTTCTAGATTATCTAGAAGCCCTTTTTGGGGTCGGCACATTTGACAGAAAAGCGGTGGCTCAGGTAGCCGGCAAATATTTGAAATATACCAGGGACACCTATAGGACGCAATTGCAATTTAACCCTAGATATGAGCGTCCTCTCGCAGTTTCAGAGAGTGAGTGGAGAGCACTCATTCATGACGGAAAAGAGAAAAGGGCAAAGAAAGAAGGAAAAATGCCAACTGGACCCGCAAGGTAAATTACAACTTTAATTCAATAGCTTTAATTTTCTCTATGTCTAAAATAAAAGTGTGCTACGTCATATCTGACTTTAATCTTTTGATGCTAGGTTGCTTGACACCTCAAAGGCAACCAAAGCTAGGATTGAAAAAAAGGGCCATCACAAGCTAGGCCAGGGCGGCTACTTGAAATTGGCCGCAAGAATTGTAATTAAGTAGCTAAGCATCTTATAATTAATTGTATCGCCTTCCAACGTTTTTGTAATCCTATCAAATATGATTAAAAATACACAATCATATGTAATGTAGGGTGATGACTTCGGAACAGAAACTACAGAGGAAGATAAAAATATCGCTTTCTATTTCGGCTATCAAGCCGTAGTTGAACGTCGCAGAAGCTTGGGGCAGGTCCCAAGATCCAGAATGCCTGATAAGGTAAAACATTAACCTTTCAATATGTTTGTTTTCGTCCATAAATTTAATGTCTAACAACTTTGTTTAAATCAGGGGAGTAGCACTATCGACGAGGCAAATAACCCAGTTTTAGAGCCAGATGTAGATGATCCTCACGTGCAATCTGATCATTGTAGTGGGGACCAGGCCGACAATGCTACTATCAGTGAGGGCTGTGACGGTAATTAATTTCCACTTATAATTTTTTCTAATTATACCTTGATGTTTGTCCTTATAACGTTTTTTGTTTAAATGACAGAGAATGTTTCCCTTGAGGATCTTACCACCAGAGAGGAAGACAGGGCAACAGTCCCAACGACGACAACTGGTGCACCAGGTAAATAAACTCATTGCAATTTTTTTTATTAATATTACCGAACTAGTTCAATGATATTTAAAAACTGACAATTAAAATTTAATATTATCTATTTTTGTAGGCGATGCCCCGTCACTGGATGAGACCAGACATCGTGACTACGCAACTAGGTCAGCGGCGACAACTGGTGCACCGGGTAAATAATCTCATTGCAATTTTTTTTATTAATATTACCGAACTAGTTCAATGATATTTAAAAAATGACAATTAAAATTTAATATTATCTGTTTTTGTAGGCGATGCCCCGTCACTGGATGAGACCAGACATCGTGACTACGCAACTAGGTCAGCGGCGACAACTGGTGCACCAGGTAAATAATCTCATTACAATTTTTTTTATTAATATTACCGAACTAGTTCAATGATATTTAAAAACTGACAATTAAAATTTAATATTATCTGTTTTTGTAGGCGATGCCCCGTCACTGGATGAGACCAGACATCGTGACTACGCAACTAGGTCGGCAGTGCGGGTCGAAAGGCACGAAACAGGAGCAGAGCATGATGATATTGATGATGTAATTAGGAGCTTTAGAAATAGGAAGAAGAAAAAGAAAATTCGATAATGTAAAATATTGTATTATTATAAGACAAAAGTTACCATACTTGGAACGTTTTTTGCGTTATATAAAAAACTCATTTATCATACTATTTTTATGTCAAGCATTAATTGCAATGTTTCCTTACGTACTTTTTGTTGAATTGTTTTTTTATTAGTTATTGAATATTTTTTTTTATGCTCATGAAAGTAAAAAATGAAATATAGATTGGGTATTGGGGAATTGAGAGTGATGTGTGGGGGGGGAGGGGCCATAAGAGCTTCCACCTTCACGTGGTTGGCCCTGTTTAGTAGAGAATAATTTATTGGAGCGATTTAATCTTGGAGCAAACCTCCCTTCTCGATCCAGCGTAGCAACAAAAAAGTCACTGTTGACTTAGTTGCTACTCTTTCAAATCGTGGGAGGCTTGTTCCAAGTTCATGCGACTCCAATAAATTGTTCTTGAAACGAAGAGGAGCTTATTCGGGTATGTTTTGACATTTTCAACATATGTTCTAACATTATCATAAGAATGCATCTTAGAGTAAAAAATACTACATCAATTACTTGTATTTATTGTATAGATGATGATGGATTTTGATTGACTTGGCAGTGCAGGTACAAATCCTCTTGCATCATGAGCAATACAACTTGTCAACCAGGGTCATGTCCAGGATATTTTTTCTTGTGCGCTTGACCAAGTTCGCAATGTCACATTTTGTAAGTTCCTTTACAGTTCATAATTCAATATTAAGCTTGTTCATGATTATTATCTAGGTTTTTTGTATGTGTTTTTTCATCTATTTGATTGTAAGAAACTCTACATGTTTCCTGTTGTTCACTATGATTTCTCCCATTACCACTCCCGGGATGAATCTAACTTTATTGTTACATAGGTTACTTTATTGTTACTATGATTTCTCCATTTACGATTTCATAGGTTACATCATGTAAAGTTGTCAATCTCGGGTTGGTGATGAGCTTTAGTTCTCCAGATTTGGGGCTTTTCTGATATTTTCTCCCTCATGTCATTCCTGCATCACCTCGTTGTTTTAGCATGCCAATTTTCTACCACTTGTACCAATTGGCACATGTCAATCTCTGAGTGGTGCCACATTTCACCTATTTTCAGTGAGAGTTTAGGGTTTCTCTAACATAGCTTCAAAAATACGATTCAGTGCCTGCTTGAATATCGTCACATAATACTCATGGTTTGGATTTATGAGCATGTTCTGAATGGTTGGTTGATTCATAAGAACCACCCATATAGTCATCTTGAGATATTTCAGAAGTTTTCTCGAGTTTCCTTTTTCACCGTTTCTAGTGGGTGGGATGGTGTGGGGTGATCCATCAATACTGGTGCTCTTGTAGTAGGGAATTTTTTTTTGGGGATATAAAGGAGCATTTGATGTAGATATCCCATTGGATGCATTCATAGAAGGGCACGAGAGGTCAAGAATTTAAATTAAAAATATGCAACCTCTAGCATGGCAACCTGAAGGCCACGAGAGACACTGGTTAAAGATTGTTTTGTGTTGGCCTTAATATATTCATGATTTCTTTCTATTATCTTAATGCAAATATATAGTCTGGTCTCATTAAAATGAGGATTTTGGTTGTGTTTCTCTTTGGTTGTTTCTCTCTTAATGCTCCAGAAGTTGCCAAAAGTTGCGATAGTTGTTTAGTTTGCCTGTTACAACTTAAAAGTGGTTTTTAGTAATGGGAGTCATGTTTTTTAAGGTTCATACTAATATGAAGATCTTGAAATTCTATATTCAGGATAAGAGAAGATGGCCTTTGCTTTGGGAAGTATGAAAACAATTGCCACATCTACCTCATTGGGTAACAATGGAAAAGGGAAGAAGTTGGGTGCAATGTTTGATAATTATGGCAGACAATTGTCTTCTCTTTCAGTTTTTTCACCCATTTCCTTTAATTGCTCAAGCAGAAGAGGGACTCTGAGATTACGCGACAGAGATAAGGTAGTTAATACAAGAGATATGGAAAAGGAGATGTACTTCAACAAGGATGGCTCAGTGACAAAAACATTGCAGGTAAGAGAAAAAATTATGTTTAAACGAAGGTCACCTGCACGTGAAACTTCACTACGGTGGATCTTTCCTTGTCCACTTATATTCAATTTTAATGTGTTATTTTAATTTTTCATGGAGGGTTGTTTTAGGATATGGTCTGGCATTCAATTGCACACTTACCGAAAGCATTGTCAATTTGTCTTGCAGGCGGTGTGAACAAACTTGCTGATCTTGTTGGAGTCACCCTTGGGGCGAAGGGAAAAATGTTGTCTTGGAGAGCAAGCATGGTTCTCCGAAAATAGTTAATGATGGTGTGACGGTAGCTAAGGAGGTAATTTGTAGATGTGTGCTCTGGTTTTCTTTTTAACGTTGTATTAGTTCCCCCTCTTAAATGTCTTAGATTTGGTAGGCATAATTTGAAAACTCAAAGGTGAAAGAAAACATATTTGTTACCCAGTGGTCTACTTGGCCTATGGACTAGCCACATTAGAGTAATGCATAAATATTTTCACAACAATAAAAGGAAAGGGTTATGGCTGAGTCAAATTTTATTGTTATTGACGGTGTAATGAAATGTATCTCAATGCTATGGTTTTGGCCTTTTTATTGGTTGAATTAGAGGACCCAGTTGAAAATATTGGGGCCAAGTTGGTAAGGCAAGTTGCGGCAAAGAAAAATGATTTAGCTGGGGATGGAACCACAACATCTTTTGTTCTTGCACATGTTGGAATATTGAAAAATTCCAGAACAATGAATGGAGAATAAATCTCCCTTCTTTTAACACAGAGAAAATAAAAATTTCTTTGATAGGAGACAGAGTTTCAATACTTTGAAAACAAACTTCTATTCCCTTCAATAACTCAAAAAAAACTAATACACTTCTTCCTCACTGAGAGGGATTACAAAATTATGACTGCTACAAAACGCAGTGCATAAAACCAACTCAGTGTCTGTTCAAAACAAACATACTCTGTCTCTAAAACACTTTGCTGTGTTTTTCACTTTTGCACTGCTGTGCATACACACTTAAAAAGTTACACTCAGTCTTTCACTTTTTACACACTGCTGTGTAATAAAAAATTTACGTACTGTCTATAAAAAAAAATACCAAGATTTTTTGTCCTTTTTATTTTTATATGTCGTAACATATAAAACATATTATAATAAACCCTCTTTTAAAAAAAATAAAATTAAAACTAAATTCTATGGCCCACCTTTCATTTCGCATATGATATATATATATATATAACATATGTTTAAAACATATGTATATATTAAAGCATACATAAAATTAAATTATCAAAACATTAAAGAACCCTTTCCGTTGGACTTCAAAGGTCTGAATAGATTGAATTTCAAACTAAATTCGCATTCCAAAATGGGATACTGACGTCTGCCTAATTTGTAATGCGAATTCTCAATCCAATGTGCCTTATAAAAATTTCGGGTCCGGTTTTCAGGTTTTTAGATTCCCTTAAATTTCATGCGATCCAATATTAATGCTCCACGTGTCCTCCTTTTGAATTTACAAAACCGGGGGGTAAATTTCTGTTTGTTTAATTTCTGGTTGGTGAATTGCGTTAATGCTAGTTGTTGTGTTTAAATACAATCCTGTACAGAAATATGGCTGCAGCCGTCTACAAAAAAAACGTGCAGGAATTTTAAATGCTGAATTAAATTTCTGGATTATGTGGAATTTCAAAGAGTGAAATAATCCCTTCCCCGCAACTAATTTATAAGATAGTGGAAAGTATGGTGAGAGGAAAATGGTGGGATTTACAATCAACCATATTCACTTTGAAAACAATGGGGAATTAAGAGACCATTATACCTAACAAGTCCTTATAAATATTGAAGCCGAGGCGCAAATACATGACAACAACCTTTATACGAGAATTATTTTATTTGAGTAAGGGAATAGTAGTTGTAACTTAAGGTTGCAACAATGGTTACATAAAAAAATTACTTGTATCCGACTACAGTAACTATGGATTAAAGTTGCAACAACTGTGGCTTGAGGTTGCAGAAGTTGTGACTTGGGGATGCAACATTTGTGACTTAGAATAAAACACATTATATATATATATATATATATATATATATATATATATAAAGAGATTATTATACCTGAAAAATACTTGTCAATATTGAAGTTGAGGCATCGATACACGGTAACAATATTTATACGGGAATTATTTTATTTGAATAAGGGAACAATAGTTGTAACTTAAGGTTGTAACAACGGTTCCATAGAACATTTGCTTGTATCTATTTGCAGTAACTATGCGTTAAAGTTGCGCCAACTATGGCTTGAGGTTGTAGGAGTTGTGGCTTGGGGATACGATATCCGTGACTTAGAATAAAAAATATTATATATGAAAGAAAGTATATATATTAAGAGATCATTATACGTAACAAGTCCTTGTAAATATTGAAGTTTACGCATAGAGACATGACAACAACCTTTATACGAGAATTATTTTATTTGAGTAATGGAACAACAACAATAACTTAAGGTTGCAACAATGGTTACATAAAACTATTGCTTGTATCTAGTTGTAGTAATTGGGTGTTAAAGTTACAGTAGCTATGCCTATGACTTAGAATAAAAAAAATTATATATAAAATAATATATATATATGTATATAGAGAGAGAGAGAGAGAGAGAGAGAGAGAGAGAGAGAGAGATTAGAAAATATATTACAACAATATTTATTTAACTAGTATGTTAAAAAAATAAAATTTACCCGGTCGCAGGTGTGGGGGAATCTGGAAAGCTATGGATACCAATCCATTTAGAATATACATGGCATCAACACCCAAATCCGTGATTAGTTTTTGAATATGGAAGATGAAAAAAAAGAGATACATGCCTAAACAAATTAAGAAATGCTACTATTTTGATCACTCACACATTTACATATGCTATTGTTTACGCACCTTCTATTGGTGGACGATGTTATCCTATTTCTTGCAGGATATAGTAGATAGGACTAGTATGTGAAGACTCATTAGATCTCTAAAATCATTTTGGGTTTCATTTGGAATATAAGTAAACCTACTCAAGTCTACCATCACTTTCAATGATTTGGAAGATATGTTAGAAAAAACAATTAACTAAGTGCACCCATTTCAAATACTTGGGATTTATGTTAAGATTTAATGACTATAGGTATGGAGATTGGTTCTTTCCATATCAAAAAGTGGGAAAAATAATCACAATATGGTTATCCTTGGGTGGCACATTAACCTTAGTAGTGTCCATACCAGGATACTAGCATTCCCTAGCTTATATTCTTGTTGGTATCTTGGGAAATATTAGAAAAAAATTCTTTTATTTTATCTAGAAGGAAAGGAAAAGCAAAGGAGGCATCCCTATAGTAAAATGGAAATGGATTTCCAAGCCAAAAATCACATGATTCGTTGGATACTAAAGAATATTCATCATTTTTGGAAAGCATTATTTTCCAAGAGTCTTTGGAGAATCATAAAACATTTAGGCTTGTGGCGGGATGTAATAAAATCAAAGTAAATAGGCAAAATTTCATATAAGGATAAATTTTACAAAAGTTCCAACAGTTCTTCCCACCATTTATCTTCTGGTATTCTAGTCTGTTGAAGTTTTCTCAATGTTTCATCAGCCTCAGTATATCTGAAAAAGGTAGGTTGATTGGAAACAAATGCTTTACTTCATGCTCAAGATAAAATAAATTTTCCAATCTGTCATGAAGATTTTTTCCTATTGGAAATGCTGCTTCTGATGTACTAGTTGATGTCCAATTGATGCACCTAAGAGGGATACTAGATTGTGCAATGAGGGAAAGGACAAGTCTGTCCATCCATATATGCAGTCTACTCTTGATGATGATGTCTCATTGCATGGAGGCATTTCACTTGGGAGACCACTAGATCAGCAGATGATGAGGTATGCTTCACATTTGGAGGCATTAATCATTGATTTTAGAGGAGTGGAGACCTTGGGAGAGCTTGGTACAACCCTGGGAGTCTTGGGTAGTCTCAAGGAGAGAAGGAGCATTCTCTCAACATCATCATTACCCACCCTCATTTCAGATTCTGCGTTGTGGCAAGAGCAGCATGGGAAGGATAGTAGCCTTCCAACTTGGATCTTTGGCATGGGAGATGTCAAAGAAGAGGAAAACCATATGACAGATGTTCTTCATGATGGTTCATCAGCGCTGTCACTATGGAGGATAGATCCATATTGGAACTCCCAGCTATTGGTGGAGTATTCGAAGGATATTTTTACTTGTATGATATTGGATGACCAGTTGCATGAGGAGGTATATTTAGTCAGAGATGGGGTCATCTACTATCATAGTAGGATCTTCTTATCTAGAGCTTCCAAGCTCAAGGAGAAGTTGCTACAAGAAACTCATGAATATTTCCTTTTCAGCCACACTTATTCTATGAGAGCATACCACACCATCATGGAGGGGTATTTTTGGGAAGGCTTTGAGGAGGAGATATATCAGCATTTGAGGAGATGCATGGATCATGCAGAGATGGAGGAGATACATAACTCCTTGGAGGAGTTAGCACAACCACATATTTTCTCTTTGAGGATGAGAAGAGACTCATCTATGAGCCACTCCATTTGCATGGACAAAACATATGGTAAGGGTACTATTTGTTTGCATAATGATTTGTATAATGTATATGTGCAACCCTTAACCATATATGTGCAGGATATTGCTAAAGGAAGGAGCATTCTTCCTTCTAGACTTCATGGTCTACTTGAGGCCATAAGAAGTATTGGTGATGGCCACTCCCTTGAAGGACTTGGGGAGGTTGTATCTTTTGTAGAGCATGCTCACTTTGCACCATACACAATACACTTTCTCCAAAATTGTGAGGAGATTGGGGCAGCAAGCAAGTGGTGGGGAGGCCACCCATAATTTCATTTTATGTTTCAGTTGAAAGTAAAACTGCGTTGGTTGCATTTGAGGGAGAATTTTCCTTCCCCCTTGCTACATATGGCAGCAAGTATGATTCTCATTATGGTTCCCTATGTTTCTGTTGTTCTTATGGTTATTGGGAGCATGAATGGGGGAGAGGAACATTGGATGGATGTGTCCTTTGGGGAAGAGGATTCCCACACTTTTTTCATTGCATGTTCTAATGGGAGCATGGGAAATGATATGGACACTACAGCAAAACATTTGTTCCTTTATGAGGAGGGCCATAGGATTGATTGGGTACCATATGATGCTCAAGTCTTGTTCATCATATATGGTATGGTTTGGGCTAGCTTGATTCATAACGTTGGAGAGGAGATATTTGGAGGTCTAGTCTCTTTCTTTCCACTTGAGGGAAACTTTATTGTAGCCTAAGATCAACAGACACTCTACACTTATCATAAGTGGAGAGGAGGAAAACGTGGGGTAGGCTACTTTGTCTACCATGATCAGATTTTTAGCCCACCTACATTGCAAGAGCCAAAGGTGGAGGAGAATTTTCAGGAGTTGCCATGTTGGGAGTGTTTGGTCTCAATCTAGTCTCCTAAATTGAGCTCATTTAATTGTCAACTAGGGTTGGTAAACTGCAGAAGTGAAGTGTACTGTATGTACCTAGGTGTTTGTTTCTTAATGCGTTGTGTGTAGTGTTTTGTGATGTTTTTGGTCTTTTGTGATGATTTATGATGTTTTTGGTCTTTTGGTGGTTTTATGTTCACAAGGAAAATGACTAGAAAGCTAATGGAAGGAAGCTAATGATTAAAAACAGGGTGAAACCTAATTGGTTGATGTCGAATGGTAAATGAAAATGCAATACTAAAAACATAATTAAATCTAAACTATGAATAAGCAAAAACAAAGCTTGATAATGACTTTTAATCAAATGATTCAAAACACAAACTAAACTTGTCAAATTCTTTCATCAAAGGCATTTGAGAGAGAGCTTGAAACATGGTCAACTAAGCATGCAAATCTTCCTAACTAAACAGTTTAAACAAATAACTTATAATGATGCAACATTTTGTCCTTGATTAGAGATTTGTTGAAGTATGTTTGGAGTAAAACATTGATACCATCATAAGATCTTCTACTCTAAATCTAGTTCTTAACTCTATTCTGCAACTCAGTTTTATAGCACTACACTTCTCTCAAAGGTTATAGATTTTTGAAATAGTCTTTTGAGGAAATGTTTGTTTGTGAGATGATAAGGATGTTGCAGAAGTACTTCATGCCTAAAAATGATATTGTCTTCTGTTCATATGTTTATGAATCAATTATAGATTTTAGAACAAGAAGAGGTTTGTGAATAATGAAGGCTGTTTTGTTAAGTTTAACAACTGAAGTAATCTAATATGCAGTGAATGACAACTGAATATGGAGTGCAAATGCAATGAGTTGAACTACAACTGAACCTAAAATGTCACTAGCCTAAAACGGTGCTGAACTACAAGTCATTATCAAACTTAAAACAAAATAACTGAGCATGAATTAAGTGCAATTAAACTCCGGAGCATCCTAACTAAGCTATCATGCATTATTCTATGGAATTATACAGTCTGTTTTTCCATCATGATTGGTATTTTGGAAGAGTTCCTTCTTTTGGAAGAGTTTTTAGAACAATCCTGACTGTGTAATTGAGTGCAAATGCAAACATAAAGACTGAAAGCAATTAAAAACTAAGATATCATGGCTATCTCTCACTCATCATTATGATATTTTGGACAAGCGTTTAAGAGCAAGAACAGCTATGGTACTTAGTGAAAACACACAACTAAAACATTCAAGTTCACAATCATGCTTAAGATAGTATAAAGATTTCTTGGAAGAGTTTCTTCTTGTGGAAGAGTATTTAGCATAAGTATAACTGTGATGGTGAATAAAAGAGATTACAATTAAATCCTACAATACTATAGCCATTTCCCATTCATCATTATAATATTTTGGAAGAGCTTCTTCTTTTGGAAGAGTTTTTAGAATGAGTATAACTACAGTAGCTAATGAAAGCAACCACGAATTGAACTTCAAAAATGTAAAGGCAGCTAGAATACTTATCTAAATTACGCAAATAAATCCGTGCAAGAGGCAGGGGCCCTCTACCACCTGATGGAATCTAACTCCAAATCAAATCAACGCTTTCAAAACAACACTGTCTGCTTCATTAAAAGTGAAATAACTTGAACAGAGCACTCTGCGTCTTCATAAATGTAGCATAGAATCTAAGCAAAATCTAGAACAAAATCTAGCCTAACTCTCAGTTTCCCAAGTGTTTATATAACAAATATACATAACAAGACTTGCAACAATTCCAGGAGCATTGTCTTTCCTTATTGAAATTACATTAGGACTCTTGGAGTGGCTATGTAAAAAGGAAAAAGACATCTGGACTAAGACAGTCCTACTAGAAGTCTGCTTTCTTAAATGTGTTCCCACGTATCAAAACCATACCCAGAATTCGTTTCTTCCTTCATGGTGAGCAACGAACCATGTAGACATGACATGGAATATGCCCATATGCGGTTTTTCTTGAGAGGCCACCTGGAACATACTCAAACGTGAAGACAACTGCAGAATCGCCGGTTAGCTATGGAATGTCTGCATTCTGCAGCTAGTTCCGGTCAAAATGCTTTACAATGGAAAAAATCACAAAACTTAGCAAGTCAATCATGTAAATCATTCTAAAAGTAATTTTAACTATATTCATTGATCAATTGGGTCTAGGATAGCAATGGACAAAGGAAAATGAGGTAAAGTAAGATGAAAGAAAGCACAATTTTGAGGCTCAACATACCCCCACTACTGTCTCTTTGCATGTCCTCATGCAAATTATCCTATGAACTCAGAGGCTTCTGCAAGAACATCTAATCCTCTCCTTCTCCTTTTTCTAAAGATCTTCTGGGTTTTCTGATAACAAGTTTGAACCTTATGTTGGTAAGTGCCCTGATTAGCTTGTTGTTCCTCTTCTTCAACTTGTCATTGGTCTTTTCCACTTTGTCTATATGTAGGGATAAGGTTGAGTTCATATCAGTTTTGAGCTTGACTTGATCCTTGAGAATTTCATTCTCATTTTTGATGTGTCTATTAAGTATTTCCAACTCATACCTATCCCTTCTTAATACATCTATTTCAGACAGTGGAGGACTAGGGGTTCTCTCCTTACTTTCTGAAGCTCTTCTTTCCAAAGTTTCCACATAGTCATAAATTTGTTGTTGAGCAGGGTCAATTTCAGGGGTTCCTTCATTAAAATCCTCTTCAACATCTTCTTCAATGGATGTTTCGTCATCTTCTATATTAATCACCCCTGTTTGTTTGATTTGAGTTTTCCTTAGTTTTCCCTTTAATCTATGGCTTCTTCTAGGCTGAGAAGATCCCTCTCCTTTCTCCATGGCAGATTTCCTGATTACCTTTTCTTCCTTAAGCTGTCTCTTGATTTGAGTCAACTTCTCTGAAATGATTTCCTCACTACTTTCTTGGACTGTTTTGTCAATTTCAACTTTTGAGGCTCTCCACTTTCTACTTCTCCTTGTAGGCTGTGGTTCAGGTGAGGGTTCTTTTGGCTCTTCAAAATGATTTCTTGTCAAGAAATTGTCCCATGTATCATTTATTTTGGCTAAATGGTGTTCAATCAAAATTTTAACCAAGCCATGATGATATAGGGTTGTATCTAAAAATTGAACCCTTCTTTGAACACAAGAAGCCATCTTTTTCAAGCTTTAAAGCAAGAAATAGGGTAGGTTTAAGTCTTCCCCCAGAAAATGCATTATCAGTCTAATGTGGTAGACATAAAATGTGCCATATCTACCCTCACATGTAATAAATTTTGCAGAAGAAGTAGTATGTTTCTCCATTTATTTTTCAATGCAGAACTTGGAATTCCTTTCTTAAATACAGTGACATCCATACCTGGTGATTTTAGAATTTGCTTCCAGGATTCATTGTGGAATTCTATGTTTTTGAACCATATCTCTCCATTTCTAAGCAACCCTGTAGCTTCTGCAATGAAAACTTCAGTGACAGTAAATTTGACATCTCCCACTTCAACTTCAGTTCCTTGAAATGATCTTGCAAATGTTTTAGTGAATTCTTTGTGGAAGCCATTAAATTTCTCCAAAAATTGAAGCCATCTTATCTGTTGCAACATTTCTTTGCATTGAGGGTAGCCTTCTAAGTATTTTGAACCCACTGGTTCAGTTCTTACAATGAAACCCATAATTTCTTCTTCAATGTTCAGATTAACACTCTTCTACCCACAGAAACAATAACTTTCACCTTCGAATTGAAATGGCGTCAAGTTCTTAATGACAATGGCTTCAAACTTCGGAATGACATACCTCTGATTGACAGTGAAATCAGCTTCAAACTTCGAGCTGATATACCTCTGGTTGACAATGAAAACAGCTTCAAAACTTCGGACTGATATGCCTCTGTTGACAGTGACAACAGCTTCAAAATTCGAGCTGATATGCCTCTAGTTGACAATGGAACTTTGGACTGATATGCCTCTGTTTGACAGTGCCAAATGGCTTCAAATTTCCCACACTACTATACCTCTGTCTCTCGGTGGCAAATAGTTTCAAATTCCAATACTGCTATATCTCTGTCTCTTGGTAACAAATGGCTTCAAATTCTTTAATGCTATACCTCTATCTCCCAGTGACAAATGACTTCAAATTCTTCTCTGCTATACCTCTGTCTCCTGGTGACAAATAACTTCAAATTCTTCAATGCTATACCTCTGCGTTTACAATGATAATGTTCAATCTCTGCCCACGGTGATACTTTTTCTGCCCACGGTAACAAATGGCTTCAAATTCTCACGCTGCTATACCTCTGCGTTTCCAGTGATAATGCTCAATCTCTGCCCACGATGATTCAAATTGATATACCATTTTTGCTCTGCTCACAATGATAAGAATATCTTTGTTTGAGGAATGAAATGCCGGCTACAGAATGGAGTGATGGAAGTAGTCACGGAATGGGGTAATGGAGTGAGGTGGAGGAAACAAATTAATGATTGAAAATACAACGAAGATTTTTACAACGGAAAAGAGAATCATCATTGAATGATTTGGTCAAGTGACGTGAAGAATTCAAACACCTCGGCCATTTTAACCTCTTAAATGATGTCGGGCATGGAATTAGAAATGAGAGATTTTAATCCAAAGTTTGTGGAGGGTTTATTGGTCATGATCAATAAAAGTAATTAAAACAACCTTTTCGAACAATTCATAACTAAGACTATGCTAAACTTTTATGAAATGCCATTATAATTTAAACTTGTTACCTCTACTTTTCATTTGATTTTTGTAGTCTTTGTCTTCTTTGTTCACCTTTGGAAGATTCTTCATAATCCTTCTTGATGCTTTTTTTTATTCATGGATACACTGGATCATTTTGTTGCAATTCTAATGTCTGCTGACTAATGCCTTCAGGATTTGTAGTTGCGGAATGTCTGGCTAGCTGCGGAAAGGCTGAACAGCTGCAAAATGTCTGTTAAGCTGCAGAATGTACCTGTCAGTGTGAACAAAAGTTTCATAGCCTGTTATATAGTGTCTAAATTTTTTTATGGCATGAACAACAGCTAAAAACTCTTTTTCAGTTACAGTATAGTTTAACTCTGCAGGAGTCAAATTTTTACTGGTATAATAGATGGCATAGGGAATCAAGTCTTTTTGTCCCAATACTGCTCCTAGAGCTGTATCGGAAGCATCTGTCGAGATATGAAAATGTAACTTCTAGTTAGGTCCCCTTAATATAGGTGCTTCAGAAATTTTGGTTTTCAGGGTTTCAAAAGCTAACTGGCAATCAGAAGTCCACTTAAATTCACAATCTTTGGTGAGTAATTTGAAGAGTGGAGATGCTATTTTGGTGAAGTTTTCTATAAATCTCCGATAATACCATGTAAATCCTAGAAAACTTCTAACATCTCTTTGACAACTAGGAATGGATAGGTTAGAAATGACTTCAACTTTTGCCTCATCAACTCTAATCCCATCCCCTGAAATGTGGTGCCCTAAAACAATACCTTCAGTAAACATCATAAAAAAAATTTCATGACTAAGTGAAAGGTTTGCTTCTTGACATCTTTTTAAGACTTTTTCCAAGTTTTCTAAAGCCTCTTCAAATGTATTCCCATAAACTGTGAAATCATCCATGTCCTCTACACAGTCATGTATTAGATCTGAAAAAATTCCTAATACTGCCCTTTGGAATGTTGCAGGTGCATTGCATAATCCAAATGGCAATACTCGGTAAGCATAGGTACCCTAGGGACAGGTGAATGTGGTTTTGTCTTGGTCTTCAAATGCGACTTGGATTTGATTGTAACCACTAAACCCATCTAGGAATGAGAAGTAATTTTTGCCAGCTAATGTATCTAATACTTGATCTATGAAAGGTAAGGGAAAATGGTCTTTAAGAGTAGCTTTATTTAGTTCTCGGTAGTCAACACACACCCTCCATTTTCCATTTCTCTTTGGCACAATTACCAAAGGAGAAACCCACTGACTATCTGAAATAGGATAGATGAAATTAACATTTAACAATTTTTGCAATTCCTCTTTAACAATTTCCCTAAGATTTGGATTCATCCATCTTTGAGGTTGTCTGATTGGTTTGCAATTTTCCTCTATATAGATGTGATGAGTGCAAGTCTTGGGGCTTATCCCTTTCATGTCAGTGTATTCCCATGCATATGCAGAAGAATGTCTCTGTAATACTTTGACTAATTCTTCTTGTTGAGATTTTTCTAGGTTCTTGTTTATATTCAAAGTTTTGCCTGGAAAAATTTCACTTGTAGAGCTGCCAAATTTGTCCATAGAATGAAGAGACATCTGCCTAGATGACAAAAACTCAATATTGGATCCCTCTTGAAATGATTCATATTTGTGTTCTGGAGAGGATTCAAAGTTTTCTAGAGTATTCAAAATTTGATTATCTTCACTAATTTCTGAAATTGTGAAGAGTGGTTGTAAATATTCTTCATCCTCTATCCATTGAGTGTCATCTAGATCTGTAATTGTCCTAGCTGGAGGATATAAAGTGAATTTCTTTGTTGAACTTCCATCAGAAATATACATATCACCGGACCTGCAACTAATAAAAGCATCAGCTGTAGCCAACCAAGGTCTTCCTAGTATGACAGGATGGCCTCCTAGATTATTCTTGGGTGTCAGGATCATGAAATCCACGGGGTACTCCCAAGAGTCTAGGGACACTGGAATGTCTTCTATTACCCCATCTGGTCTGATCACAGATCTATCTGCTAATTGTAATAGTGTGGGTGTAAAAAGAAGATTAGGAAGTTTCAGTTTGTCCATGATTTGTCTACTTATGATATTTATTGCTGCTCCTAAGTCAATGAGTGTGTTTTGAATTTCAATTCCATTGATGTGAATTTTGACAACTGGATTTCCTGGGTCAAGATACTTTGGAATAGCAATCTTGCCCATCATAATGTCTGCTATTTGCCCTACCAGTTGAATTTTCTTGGTTTCTCTTATTCTTTTTCTTGTTGTCTTCATACTCAACTCCTTTATTGTTTTGGCTAAAATTGGGATTTCTTTGATGGCTTGCAATAATGAAATTTTAATGCAAACATTTCTCAATTCATCTAAGAAATCATAATTAGGCACCATGATTTGTTTTTCTACACCTCTATCAATTTGTAATCTTTCCGGAAAGGGAGGTATAGAAGTAGATGTGGAATGTTGCTCTAATACAGGAGTTGGATTTATTGGATCTTTTTGTTTTAGTTTTTCAGTGTTTGGGTCTTGAAAGGATGTGTCTTCCTCAAGACTTTTATTCACCCGTAGGGAGTCTTCCTCAGAATTATCTTGTTCTTTTATGATCACAGAAGGTTTCCTCTTTTCAAGTATTCTTCCAGACCTCAGTTGAACATCACTAAGGTCTAGAGGAGTAATTAAATAAGTTGGAACTGTTGGCCTTCTATCATGTATGTATTCTGAGGGTTCTTATTATTGGGGTTTGGTATGGGTTGAGCATGCAATTGATTTTATTTTTGAGGGAAGGGTAATGAAAGTGGTTGATTTTGATGTGGTTGGTTTTGATGATGTTGTTGAGGATTTTGTTGAAAATTTTGTTGAAGATTTTGAGGAAAATTTTGTTGAGTATTTTGAGGATAAAAATGTGGGTATGGTGGATAGGATGGTGGATACTGATAGTATGGAGAGTATCTTCCATAGGGACTTTGTGTTCCTTGTGCCCAGGACTAAGATTGATTTTGAAATTGGGGCCAAGGTTTCTGCCAAGGATTCCAAGGTGGAGGTTGATTATACATTTGATCATGGAATCCTTGTGTCTGAGGTCCCTGCCAAGGTCTTCTAGATACAAAATTGAGAGACTCTGTGGAATCTGTAGGAGTTTCCTCGTGAAAGAAAGCTTTGAGACCAGGAAGAGAAGGACAATTCTTGGTTTCATGTTTTTCAGAACAAATGACACAGGTTTCTACAACTTTTACATCCAAATGACACTCTCTCAAGGCATGTTTCTTTCTACATTTGGGACAAAAGATTGCCAAGGCATCAGATTCAGCCTTTTGCTTGTTTTGTATCTTAAGGGTGTCTATTTGTTCACTAAGACTCCCTAAGATTTCAGATTTAAAATCATCAAGCATGTGACCTATTTCTGATCTACTTACTGTCCCAGAAGCAGACTTACTTGCCCTTGCAAGAGCAGGATCTCTTGGACCTTTGACAGTTTTAGATTTCCCTCTTGAAAGGTTGATACATAACTCAGATATTTCAGGTAATGTGAGTTGTGATATATCCCCTTTTCCCATCATGTTAAGGATATCCAACCATTCATCCCTAATTTTTTTCAAGAAAAGAGCTTTTAAGGTGTCTTGATCTAGGTTTTCCATTTTTGCCCTTTTGATGTTGTAATTGAATCTCTCCAACAAATCTTCCAAATTTTCATCTTCTTTTTGTAACATCTTGAACACTTCTTCCTTATGATTAACCGGCATACAATAATTCAAATATCTCTCTAGAAATGCTTGTTTCATGTCTTCCCATGTTCTAATAGAACTGCTGATCAGACTCATAAACCACTTCAATGCTGCTCCCTTCAAAGTTGAAGGAAATAATTTCAATTTTTGAGCATCTTGTAAGTATTCATAAGTTCTACAAAGCACTTCAAATTCGAATAAGAAGGTTTCAGGATCTTCAGTTTTAAGTCCATAGAAGTTTGGAAGGACAGAGGGTGAAATATTTTTCATGGTTGTATTGGTTTCTTCATCAATTATAGGGAACCCAAAAGAGCTTCCAATTCTACCTCTTCCTCCATCTGCACCTCTACCTCCTTCTCCTCTACCTCTACCTCTACCTCCAAATAGTGTGTGTTCTCCATTAAAAACTCCTCCTCCTCCTTCTTCTGCCATGGTTGACTCTCTTGTGAAAGTGGAAAGGTTTGTGTCCCTAACAGGAGTTTTTAGATCTTCTTCTATGACAGGTTCAGTGGATGAAGTGGAAGGTTTTTCTAATGGGATATCTGATTTTAGATCTTCTAGAAGTCTAGGATCAAGAGAGGATGGAATATGGGTATGAGTTGAAGGTGTACTACCTCTGGATCTAGATGAAACAAGTGGTGTTCTAGAAATCAAACTTATGCCTCTGTTGCTTATAAATCTTCCCCTTGAATCTCTCTCCCTACGCATATAATTGTTTTTGGATGCTAAGAAACAAAGGTTACCTAGTTTTCACTTCCCCGGCAACGACGCCAAAATGTTTGGTCTCAATCTAGTCTTCTAAATTGAGCTCATTTAATTGTCAACCAGGGTTGGTAAACTGCTGAAGTGAAGTGTACTGTATGTACCTAGGTGTTTGTTTCTTAATGCGTTGTGTGTAGTGTTTTGTGATTTTTTTGGTCTTTTGTGATGATTTATGATGTTTTTTGTCTTTTGGTGGTTTTATGTTCACAAGGAAAATGACTAGAAAGCTAATGGAAGGAAGCTAATGATTAAAAACAGGGTGAAACCTAATTGGTTGATGTCAAATGGTAAATGCAAATGCAATACTAAAAACATAATTAAATCTAAACTATGAATAAGCAAAAACAAAGCTTGATAATTACTTTTAAGCAAATGATTCAAAACACAAACTAAACTTGTCAAATTATTTCATCAAAGGCATTTGATAGAGAGCTTGAAACATGGTCAACTAAGCATGCAAATCTTCCTAACTAAACAATTTAAACAACTAACTTATAATAATGCAACATTTTGTCCTTGATTAGAGATTTGTTGAAGTATGTTTGGAGTAAAACATTGATACCATCATAAGATCTTCTACTCTAAATCTAGTTCTTAACTCTATTCTGCAACTCAGTTTTATAGCACTACACTTCTCTCAAAGGTTATAGATATTTGAAATAGTCTTTTGAGGAAATTTTTGTTTGTGAGATGATAAGGATGTTGCAGAAGTACTTCAGGCCTTAAAATGATATTGTCTTCTGTTCATATGTTTATGAATCAATTATAGATTTTAGAACAAGAAGAGGTTTGTGAATAATGAAGGCTGTTTTGTTAAGTTTAACAACTGAAGTAATCTAATATGCAGTGAATGGCAACTGAATATGGAGTGCAAATGCAATGAGTTGAACTACAACTGAACCTAAAATGTCACTAGCCTAAAACAGTGTTAAACTACAAGTCATTATCAAACTTAAAGAAAAACAACTGAACATGAGTTAAGTGCAATTAAACTCCGGAGTATCCTAACTATGCTATCATGCATTATTCTATGGAATTATACAGTCTGTTTGTCCATCATGATTGGTATTTTTGAAGAGTTCCTTCTTTTGGAAGAGTTTTTAGAACAATCCTGACTGTGTAATTGAGTGCAAATGCAAACATAAAGACTGAAAGCAATTAAAAACTAAGATATCATGGCTATCTCTCACTCATCATTATGATATTTTGGACAAGCGTTTAAGAGCAAGAACAGCTATGGTACTTAGTGAAAACACACAACTAAAACGTTCAAGATCACAATCATGCTTAAGACAGTATAAAGATTTCTTGGAAGAGTTTCTTCTTGTGGAAGAGTATTTAGCATCAGTATAACTGTGATGGTGAATAAAAGAGATTACAATTAAATCCTACAATACTATAGCCATTTCCCATTCATCATTATAATCTTTTGGAAGAGATTCTTCTTTTGGAAGAGTTTTTAGAATGAGTATAACTACAGTAGCTAATGAAAGCAACTACGAATTCAACTTCAAAAACGTAAAGGCAGCTAGAATACTTATCTAAATTACGCAAATAAATCCGTGCAAGAGGCAGGGGCCCTCTACCACCTGATAGAATCTAACTCCAAATCAAATCAACGCTTTCAAAACAACACTGTCTGCTTCATTAAAAGTGAAATAACTTGAACAGAGCACTCTGCGTCTTCAGAAATGTAGCACATAATCTAAGCAAAATCTAGAACAAAATCTAGCCTAACTCTCGGTTTCCCAAGTGTTTATATAACAAATATACATAACAATACTTGCAACAATTCCAGGAGCATTGTCTTTCCTTATCAAAATTATATTAGGACTCTTGGAGTGGCTACGTAAAAAGGAAAAAGACATCTGGACTAAGACAGTCCTACTAGAAGTCTGCTTTCTTGAATGTGTTCCCACGTACCAAAACCATACCCAGAATTCGTTTCTTCCTTCATGGTGAGCAACGAACCATGTAGAAATGACGCGGAATATTCCCATATGCGGTTTTTCTTGAGAGGCCACCTGGAACATACTCAAACGTGAAGACAGATGCAGAATCGTCGGTTAGCTACGGAATGTCTGCATTCTGCGGCTAGTTCCGGTCAAAATGCTTTACAATGGAAAAAATCACAAAACTTAGCAAGTCAGTCATGTAAATCATTCTAAAATTAATTTTAACTAAATTCATTGATCAATTGGGTCTAGGATAGCAATGGACAAAGGAAAATGAGGTAAAGTAAGATGAAAGAAAGCACAATTTTGAGGCTCAATAGGGAGGTAACTTATTTTGCATGGATGATAGCTTGGGGGTGGAGGATCCACATGGTAATGATGGTTCTCATTACATTTCAGATCCCATTCCTCAAAGGGACCTCTAGACAACACCTTATTGCCTCCTTGAGTACTCTACTTGTTCATGATGATAGCTATTGAGCTATCTTGCATGCTTGGCAGGGGAAATATGGAGATTTATTGATGAGGCAACATCTCATTCCTTGGAGGAGCATATAATATGTGGATGCTACATCAGGAGGAGGGGAGACTTCTTAGTTCTGTCCTTTCATTTGCTTGAGTAAAAGCAACATTTGGGAGGGGGGGACTGTAATATTCCAAATTTAGCATGCAACTAATTGGAATATTGATTTTTGTTTTTATCACCTAGTAGTTGAATAAATTGGTAAGGAGACCCATGCATATTAAAAATATGAATAAATTCCCTCATAATGTGAAAAGGGATCATCATAGGAGCTAGATTTCATACCCTCATGTGTGAAAAGTGTGGACAAGGTCATGTTTGACCAAGTCAACAACGCTAGGATAGGAGGTGGAGATCATCTTTAGAGACAACACAGAGATAGTGGGAGGAAGATTCCTTGGTGGAAGAAACCCTAATCAGTGGGACCCAAGGTGAGAGGGCTTACATTTTTATAAAATGAGGGCAAGGCATCCATATGAAGACATGTTATGGATTATTGAATTTGTGGTCTGGTTAGACTATTTTGTATTCTCTTGTTGTTTAGCAAAGTTGTTGTGTTGCTTAGCACAAGGAATTCCTATTTATGAATTCCTTTTCCTTTCAAGAGAGGCCTCTTGAAGGATCTTGTACTTCATTTCTCCACATTCAGGCTTAAGGCCAAGCCACCTCCTTCAGGCACAACGTTATTTCTACTGAAGTATAACATTGTGTTGCAAGGTGTTGTAGTGGAGGTTTCCCAACACCACTTCCTGAGCTTATTTTTCAGAGGAGGAAGATTTCCTTCCTTAGGGAGATCAGTAAGGAAGAATTTGGAGAAGATTTTAGATCTTGACACTTGGCCAACACATTTTCTATCTCCTACATCACAATCCCTCTCCTTGACTGCATTATTTTCAGTGTGCATTTGCAGTAAGGGGTTGTAGGTTGTTTGGAGGGTAAGATATTCAGTGTTATGATCAGCCTTTCACTTGGAAGATCCATTGGAGGAGGCTTTCTCATCTTGTACATCATATTCAACCATCTCCATCCTGTTAGGCTCCCGTAGTTTTCAATATTGGCAAGAACAAACATTGTAGGGCCTACATCAGAACCACTTTGGAATCCTAGGATCTAGCCATCCTGGATTTAGAGAGGGATCTCTCTATATAAGTGTTTTCAAAAGATATTTATTTATGCTTAGTCTATGATATTAGGCTAGTTATGAATCTCAATGGAACTTGTTTGTTTGATTGATTGGTTGGGATGGACATCAGCAAAGGAAAATGTCACTAGAAGGGTGAAGGTGAGAGCAGGTTGAAGAGTGTTTCAGCTGATAGGATAGGTCAGAAGACAGTATCAATCCATTGGGCTATGGAGTCACAAAAGGATTTAATTGCACAACAAGTTTCAAGAGTGGTCCATGGGGCAAGTCATCTATATCAAAAGATCTCTTTAGATTTATTTGTGATATGGAACATTAAAAGTGTTGTGAAAGAAGCAAAGCTAATAACCAATTAAGAATATATTAACTTCACTACACAAGAAAAGCCTTTCAAAGTGACTGATTTGGGAGCAAGCCAAAGGACAGGGCAAACCATAGAGTTCTCCGGGAAAACTCCTACTAAAGCCAACTTTTCAGACAACAATCCAGTAATCCTCTTGACTACCTTCATAAAGTAGAAAACATTTAAGATAAACATAAAAAGTAGCCTAAGATCAAGTAAGGACTTTGAACCTATCCTGCTTTCAGCATACTCTTAAGGGAAAAAATTTAAGATAAAAATAAAAAGCAGCCTAAGATCAAGTAGGGACTTTGAACCTATCCTTCTTTTGGCATATTCTCAGGGATCTTTTCAAAGCAACTGCTGGAGATAAACTAGAGGACAGGGCTAACCATAGAATTCTCTAGTTCAACTTTACTTAGTAGACTTTTCAAGAACTTTCAAATACAATGTCTCAAGTTGTACTCAGGAAACATGGGCTCACCAAAACTTCACTAGTTATACTCTATTGAATTATCCTCCAAGTATAATTAGAAGAAAACATAAAGATAAAGCTTATCAGTGAGAATTAGGGTACCTTTTACAGTAAATCCTAATCTAAATTCTCTGTTATTTATCAGAGAAAGTGGACAGTATGGAAACATAATAAAAAAAAAAATTATAGTAAGAAAAACATCACCATTGACATAGACCAGGATCCCATAAATCAGCTTGTGTATTTGATGTTCAAACTAGTTACAAACTTCAAGTCCAGTAGGTCTTTATAGCTTCAAACTTCTCTTCTCAGCCTATCTTTATTTAATCACTAGCATAGCTTCAACAGCTTTAGCAACTATTTACATTCAACAAGTAACCAACCAACAACAATACTAGGCTCCTCATATGATATATATAGGTAAATTGAGGAGGCAGAGTGAAAATAAGGTCTAACTACTCAATTAATACAGAGTAAATGCTTCTCGACCTTTGGGAGGCCTAATGGAGAAGATATCTAATGTCTTAACTCTATTAATTGATTTTAACATTAACTTTCATCTACTCCAGTCACTTTTGTTGAATTTTGAGGCTTTTGGTAGCTGGAAATTACTTTCTGAGTTGTCTTTGAAAATATCTCTGACTGTGCATTAACTTTGTATGCTTTTGAGGCAAAATAAACTTATAGGTGGCATTTTTATCTTTTGGAGAAGTAAAGGCTTCAGTGATTTCTTATCCAAAGCCATCTTTCTGCTTTATACTGTGTCTTTATCTTTTAAACTGTGGGTTAAGCCTTTGATCTTCATACTTTGCGCTTAATCCCTTTTAACTTTAATTCTTCTAATCTATGTCTTCGTTGCTTTTTGTGTACAGGTGGCTTTCTTTTGTTGCGCTGGAGGGTTTCATTGGCTAACCAATGTCCATGAAACATTGATTAAAACCTTAGAGATTACCCCTCTTTGTCCCCTTTTTTCATTCTAGTTTTGGCCTTTGAGGATCATCACCCTCGGCCCTTTGCCACTGGAATTTTTTGGCTGTGGGAGGCTTGTGTATTAATCCATCATTAAAACCTGCAACAAACAACCAAAAAATTATAAAACCCTGCGTAGGTGGTTCAACTACTAACAGAGGCTAGAAGAAGGCAGAGGAGCAATGCAGAGGAGTTAAATTCATTAAGGATGGCTTCGTAGCGGAATAGGCGAAAACCAGGGTTCAAAACATGATTTGGCACAAAGTTAGGAATGGGCGGTTTTTTGGAAAACCAGAAATGCCAGAAATGGTTTTCACGCAGGGAACGGGTGGTAAGCTGTTTTGAGCCAAGTGAACGTGATGTGGCTCTGGAGGTGACACGTAACCCCGGTAAAACCACCTATTTCCCGTGCAAATAGTGCGTTTGGGTTTTTTAGTGTTTTGGGCGTGAAACAGGTTATGAGTCGTCCGATCTGGGGGTTCCAGATCTACGGTTGGGAACGAATGTGATGGGTGGAGATGTGCGGTCGGGTGGGATCGACGGTGACATCACTCTTTTTTCGTGTAGCAGGATGTCCAAAGGCAGGGTTGAAAACCTTGGGATCAACGGCGACCGTTAGATCTGAAGGATCTACGACAGAGAAATGCTTGCGAGGGTAAACGGATGGGGGTGGTCAGGGAAACGATATTGGGAGGGATCGCAACTACCGTTGGACTTGTATGATCAATGACGTGGATTGAATGGAGGGATAAATAATCAAAGGAATGCGGGATATGTCTTTTCAAAGGAGAAAGCCCGATCACTGTTAGATCTTTCAAGGTCGACGGTGGAGATTGAATCGGGAAGAAAAAGGGCCAATGAAAGAATAAGAGAAGGGGAGGAGGTTTGGTTGAATGGGAGCCATTGGATCGGAAACAAGATAAACGGTGGAGATTAAAGCAAGAAAGTGCATCAGCGGGGGAAAAGAGATAGGACGCGAACTTTAGAAAAGGGCGAAAGTGCGACAATCGTTAGATCTTGAAGGAATTGACAGAGGAGATGCGATCGAGGTTTTGCATATCGACAGGGAAAAGGAGTGCGGGAGCGAGAAATTTGGAAACTACGAAGTGCGAAGTGTGATGTGATGGAACGATGAGGTGGAGCGATGCGATGGCCATTGGCAGAGAAAGGATATCGGGGAACAGGAAATGCCGAAGTGCGATGGCAAATGGGGGCTTAAGTTTTTTTAGCTGACTGTCTTGAGCCTCGGTCTTATGAAAAAAGAGCAGAAGGGCTTAAGGTGAAAGGCGCTTTAAGCCTTACACATAAAAAAGGGGCAGAAAGGGTTAAAAACAAAGGTTTTTTAAGGTTTTTTGAGGTTTCCGATAGGTTAAAAAAGGCCAATTTAAACCAAATAAAAGGAAATAAATGGTCTAAAATGGGTTTTGGAAGACTTTTAAGGGGGAATGAAGGGTAAATGGAGAGAGGAAAGGGATTTTTTAGAGGAATGAATGACTATTTAGGAAAAATAAAAAAGGGGTGAAATGGAGGAAACTTGGGGGGAATTTATGAAGGTGAAACGATGGAGAAGTGGCCTAGAAACAATCTCTTTTATAACAACAAGGCTCTCTTTAAAAAATATTTTGTGGAAAAAGTAGTGAAGATGATTTGTAAGATAAAAGACACTAAGAAGGCTTCAAGAACTAGAATTTTTCCATGAAGATTGCTTCTTGAAGGCTTAAGAACATATTTAGCCATCATTTGCTGTGACAAAACTTACTGAAGGCTAATAGTGGCTCCACTTCGGGAGGGCAGCTCCATGGAGGTTTCAAGAACCTCAGAGATAAATCTCTGGAAGGTAGACTTGTGCTTTGAATTTTGACAACCTTTTCTTCTTTAATCATGCTTCTTGAAGAGATGATCAACATTACATCATAACAAATCAATTTCTTCCCAGACAACTACCTACACAACCTACTTTCCTAAAATTCTTTCTTCATAAGGTGCAGTTGGACTTGCAAAGCTTTAACATCAACATTTTATTCTTTTATTGAAAGCAGGAAACTAATCTAAATCTACCCTTATAACTTCCATGAGTTCAGTTTAAATAGTTGAACTCATTAGCTTCTCTACCTAACTACTATTTGTCCGGATTAAGCTGTCTGACAGATCTTATTATCTATATTCTAAAACAAAAATTTAAATACAGACAAACCAGGATTAAACTATCTGATTTGTTGTAATACTATGGCATAAAAACAAGCTGCACATAGTCTTGTTTGTAGAAAATTAAAACAAAACTGTGAAGGCTTAAGATCTGAAAATTAAGAACATCCTTCTTTCTTCTTATGACTCAGATTTTGATCTGTTTAGAGTCATCCTTTTCTTCTTATGTCTTGGTTCAAATTTTGAGCATGTTTGAACCATTTTCCTCTATCTTTGGCTCAAGTTTTGGTCCGATTAGAGCCATTTATTTCTCAAACTTACAGGTTCAGGATTTAAGTTTGTTTGAACCTCTGTTTTTCTATCCTAATCTAGTTTATTGATAAGCCAAGATTAAATTGTTTGGCTAATCTTCTTCACTAACCTATCAACAGTAAATTTCAATCTATCTAGTCATGATTAGGCTATATGACTAAATAGCAGTGCTCTTTCAAGTAGTGGCATTTAGGCTTGCACACTTTCAGATTTTTATTTTCCTTTTTGGTATGGGGCTGTACCTTTCTTCTTTTATATCTGCCCTCTTTTCTTTTTTTCTTTTTTTTTTGTATTTTTTCAATTTTTCTTTCAAAGAAAAAAACAAAAAAACTAACTAAATGATCACAAGCTGAGATTTATTGACATTCCTACCTACCCTAATCTAACATTGAAATATTTAAATGTTTAGCTGACAAATTCTCTTTTCCAATACATCCAGTCAATCAGATGGTTCCATGACTGGTCTTTGCTCATTTCTTTGAGCATGCCAGACAGACAGGGCCACTCCCATCTCACTTGTCTTTTAGCAGCAGTGCTAAAATTTTTTGTTGCATTTGGTGATACACTGCTCCTAACAATCTCTATCCCTTGTTCAAATGTCTTCAAGAAATGAGCATAGGGATCTTGAAATAATACCTAGTTGGGAGTATTTCACAGGTAAGTTTCAACCAGGGTTATTTTTTCTTCCACTGGATCAAGAAAAATATTCTGTTGAGAAATAAAATCTTCCTCATCTTCACTGTGATCTAAACTAGAGGACTCATCATATTTGGCAGTGCTGTCCTCTTGTAGTCCCGGGGTATTTTGATTCAGTGGACTGAGCTCAGTGAAGATGTCATTATATTCTTGAGTAGGGGTCTCTTTGATTACCTCAACCCTTTTAGGAGAAGGTTCTTTAATTTCAACCGGCTCAAGAAGTTTTTCATTTTTTCCCTCCTCAACCTTTGAGCTGAAAGACTGCTAATTACCAATCACATGAAAAATGTTACTGATGAGTTGTAATGAAGAAAAGCAAAGATTCAGAGATTCTTTGCCCTCTTCTGCATTTTTAAAGCTTTCTTCATCAGTGTCCCAAATATCCTGCTTTGGCTCATTACTTTCTCGGAGTTGGTGGAACTGATCTTCCTCCCACAAATCTACTAATGATGGTCCTGCAAGATCAACTTCTGTTTGGAGAACATCATCATCAGACATATCAAAATTAGGAAAATAATTAATGTAAGTAATGTCACCAATCAAAAATACTAGATTATCATCAGGTCTTTCTTTATTCTGATCTACAAGGGAATTTTCTAAATTTTTACAACAAAGTTCATTAGGTGAATGGGCAAGAGTGTTTGTTTTATAAAAAATTTTAGAGGCTGGTTGTTTGTTTATAATTTGATCAATTTCTTCTTCTATCAATGGGGAAGATGTTTTTTCTTTTCTTGGAGCAGAAGTACAACAACTCTCTATCTCTTGTGAAGACTGAATTTTGAGGCTGGATGTCTTCTTGAGCCTCAGCTAAAAGGGATGATGAATCATTATTTATGCTTACAAGGATATCTTAAGGAATGTATTTTATTCCTTGATTGATTTCTTCCTCAAATGATTCATCTAGGTTCTTGTGATATTTAGGATGCATATGAAATTATTGAATGGATTTTAACAAATCTTCAGGATGCATATCAACCAAATCCTCATCAATATCTAACATGTATTGTATGATGTTCTGAGATTGATCACAACAATTTCCGTTCCATGATAAAGATGAAGGGTTATCTCTATATTTTTCATAAAATACTTGGTGCATGTCTCTTAAAGAAAACAAACTCTTAGGTTCTAACCATTCATACCAATCCCTTGCCTTTCCTTCTAATGTTGACATGAACATTTTGATAAGACAGTCTTCATGCCATTCAATGTTTATCTTCCATACATGTATATGAAATTTGATGAGATGTAACAATGGGTCATCAAACTTTTCACCTTGAAAAATAGGAAGGTTATCATCCCAAAAAATTTGGGGCATCTTATGTGGGAACCCAAGGATATGATCTCTACTCGTTGGGGCATATCTTTGTTGTATCATTGGATCCATGCTTGTAAATTAGAAAAGAGGTCACTGTGTCTATTCAACCAGTTCAGAGTCTTCTACCAATGGAGTCATTTGGTCTTTTGGGAGTTGTGGAGTCACTAGGTGGAGGATTTCAAATTTTTTAAGATGAGTTGCTATCCACCATCAGCAATTGAATACCAATCTAAGGATGTCATGGGTCTTCTGAGGTCTTAAGGATGTATAAGATGTAATTCACTTGGAATTCCCCAGTGGAAACTCCACTATGTTAGGCTCCTATAGTTTGCAAGATTGGCAAGAACAAATGTTGTAGGGCCTACATCAGGACCGCTTTGGAATCATAGGATCTAGCCTTCCTGGATTCAGAGAGGGATCTCTCTATATAAGTGTTTTCAAAAGATATTTCTTTATGCTTAGTCTATGATATTAGGCTAGTTATGAAGCTCAATGGAACTTGTTTGTTTGATTGATTGGTTGGGATGGATATCAACAAAGGAAAAGGTCATTAGAAGGGTGAAGGTGAGAACAGGTTGAAGAGTGTTTCAGCTGATAAGATAGGTCAAAAGACAGTATCAATCCATTGGGCTATGGAGTCACAAAAGGATTTAATTGCACAACAAGTTTCAAGAGTGGTCCATGGGGCAAGTCATCTATATCAAAGGATCTCTTTAGATTGATTTTTGATATGGAACATTAAAAGTGTTGTGAAAGAAGAAAAGCTAATAACCAATTAAGAATCTATTAACTTCACTACACAAGAAAATCCTTTCAAAGTGACTGATTTGGGAGAAAGCCAAAGGACAGGGAAAACCATAGACTTCTCTTGGAAAACTCCTATTAAAGCCAACTTTTCAGACAACAATCCAGTAATCCTCTTGACTACCTTTAGAAACTAGAAAACATTTAAGATAAACATAAAACGTAGCCTAAGATCAAGTAAGGACTTTGAACCTATCCTGCTTTCAGCATACTCTTAAGGGACAAAATTTAAGATAGACATAAAAAGTAGCCTAAGATCAAGTAGGGACTTTGAACCTATCCTGCTTTTGGCATACTCTCAGGGATATTTTCAAAGCAACTGTTGGAGATAAACTAGAGGACAGGGCTAACCATAGACTTCTCTAGTTCAACTTTACTTAGCAGACTTTTCAAGAAATTTTGAAGACAATATCTCAAGTTGTACTCAGGAAACATGGGCTCACCAAAGCTTCACTAGTTATACTCTATTGAATTATCCTCAAAGTACAATTAGAAGAAAACATAAAGATAAATCGTATCAGTGAGAATTAGGGTACCTTTTACAGTAAATCCTAATCTAAATTTTCTGTTCTTTATTAGAGAAAGTGGACAGTATGGAAACATAATAAAAACAAAAATTACAGTAAGAAAAAAATCACCATTGACATAGACCAGGATCCCATAAATCAGCTTGTGTATTTGATGTTCAAACCAGTTACAAACTTCAAGTCCAGTAGGTCTTTATAGCTTCAAACTTCTCTTCTTAGCCTATCTTTCTTTAATCACTAACAGATCTTGAGCAGCTTCAAAAACTATTTACATTCAACAAGTAACCGACCAAAAACAATACTAGGCTCCTCATATGATATATATAGGTAAATTGAGGAGGTAGAGTGAAAATAAGGTCTAACTACTCAGTTATGATAGAGTAAATGCTTCTCGACCTTTGGGAGGCCTAATGGGGAAGATATATAATTTCTTAACTCTGTTAATTGATTTTAACATTAAATTTCATCTACTTCAGTAACTTTTGTTGACTTTTGAGGCTTTTGGTAGCTGGCAATTAATTTTTGAGTTGTCTTTGAAAATATCTTTGACTGTGCATTAACTTTGTATGCTTTTGAGGAAAAATAAACTTGTAGGTGGAATTTTTATCTTTTGGACAAGTAAAGGCTTCGGTGATTTGTCATCCGAAGCCATATTTCTACTTTATACTATGTCTTTATCTTTTAAACTGTGGGTTAAGCCTTTGATCTTCATACTTTGCGCTTAATCCCTTTTAACTTTAATTCTTCTGATCTCTGTCTTCGTTGCTTTTTGTGTATAGGTGGCTTTCTTTTACTGCACTGGAGGGTTTCATTGGCTAACCAATGTCCATGAAACATTGATTAAAACCTTGGAGATTACCCCTCTTTGTCCCATTTTTTCATTCTAGTTTTGGCCTTTGAGGATCGTCACCCTTGGCCCTTTGCCACTGGAATTTTTTGGCTGTGGGAGGCTTGTGTATTAATCCATCATTAAAACTTGCAACAAACAACCAAAAAATTATGAAACCCTACGTAGGTGGTTTAACTGCTAATAGAGGCTAGACGAAGGTGGAGGAGCAGTGCAGAGGAGGTAAAGGCATTAAAAATGGCTTCGTAGCAGAATAGGTGAAAACCAGGGTTCAAAACATGATTTTGCGCAAAGTTAGGAATGGGTGGTTTTTTTGAAAATCGGAAATGGTTTTCATGCGGGGAATGGATGGTAAGCTATTTTAAGCCTAGTGAATGCGATATGGCTCTGGAAGTGACATGTAACCCCGACCAAACCACCTATTTCACGTGCAAATAGCGCGTTTACGTTTCTTGGCGTTTTGGGCCCGAAATGGGTTATGAGCCGTCCGATCTCAGGGTTCCAGATCTACGGTTAGGAATGAATGTGATGGGTGGAGATGCATGGTCGGGTGGGACCAGAGGTGACATCACTCTTTTGTCATGTGGCGGGATGTCCAAAGGCGGGGTTGAAAACCTTGGGATCAGCGACGACCGTTAGATCTAAAAGATCTACAGTGGAGAAATGCTTGCGACGGTAAACAGATGGGGGTGGTCGGGGAAATGATATTGGGAGGGATCACGACTGCTGTTGGATTTGTATGATCAAAGGCATGGATTGAATGGAGGGATAAATAATCAAAGGAATTTGGGATATGGCTTTTCAAAGGAGAAAGCCCGATCACCGTTAGATCTTTCAAGATCGACGGTGGAGATTGAATCGAGAAGAAAAAGGGCGGACGAAAGAATAAGAGAAGGGGATGAGGTTTGGTTGAATGGGAGCCATTGGATTGGAAATGAGATCAATGGTGGATATTAAACCAGGAAAGCGTATCGACGGGGGAAAAGAGAATGGGACGCGAACTTTAGAAAAGGGCGAAAGTGCGACAGCCGTTAGATCTCGAAGGAATTGACGGAGGAGATGTGATCGGGGTTTCGCATATCGACGGAGAAAAGGAGTGCGGGAGCTAGAACTTTGGAAACTATGAAGTGCGAAGTGTGATGCCATGGAACGATGAGGTGGAGCGATGCGATGGTAATTGGTGGAGATGATCCATCGGCAGAGAAAGGATATCGGGGAACGGGAAACGCCAAAGTGCGATGGCCAATGGGGGCTTAAGTTTTTTTAGCTGATGGTCTTGGGCCTTGGTCTTATGAAAAAAGAGCGGAAGGGCTTAAGGCCAAAGGCGCTTAAAGCCTTATGCATAAAAAAGGGGCAGAAAGGGTTAAAAACAAAGGTTTTAAAGGTTTTTTGAGGTTTTCGATAGGTTAAAAAAGGCCAATTTAAACCAAATAAAAGGAAATAAATGGTATAAAAGGGGTTTTGGAGGCATTTTAAGGGGGAATGAAGGGTAAATGGAGAGAGGAAAGGGATTTTTTAGAGGAATGAATGACTGTTTAGGAAAAATAAAAAGGGGTGAAATGGAGGAAACTTGGGGGGAATTTATGAAGGTGAAATGACGGAGAAGTGGCCTAGAAATAGTATCTTTTATAACAGCATGGCTCTCTTTGAAAAATATTTTGTGGAAACAGTAGTGAAGATGATTTTTAAGATAAAATACACCAAGAAGGCTTCAAGAACTAGCATTTTTTCATGAAGATTGCTTCTTGAAGGCTTAAGAACATATTTAGCCATCATTTGTTGTGACAAAATTTACTGATGGCTAACACATCTAGTTCTTGAGTTGCAGCTGCGACTCAGTCTTAGGACTGTAACTTCAGCATTTTTGTCTTCAGGGTTAAACCCCTTGGCTTTGATCTACTTTCCTAAGGAAAGGGTCAATCCTTCTTCCAGAAAGCTAGTAAATGGGATTCCCATCTATTTCTTGTATCATTTAGCTATATGTATGTAAAGCTACAGTAAGAGTGTGTTATTTCATAGTTGGATGTATAGATCTGCTCCTTTGTACTTATGCTTTCAAGAAACCCTTGCTGGGTTATCTCAATAATGTATTGAAGAGGCTAGATCTCTGTTTTCTCAGCATATTTCTCATTAAAACTCAATATGTATTGTTTTCTATCATAATTTTGTAGAAAACTTCAGAAACTCACGCAGTCATGTGCTTCAGAAATTTTGCATGGTGTAAGTCATGGGGTATGGGTGTTTTTAAGCCATTTTAAGACCGGGAGATCTGTTTAACTTAGCAAAAGGGATTTTTTTATGATCCCCTTTTGTATGTGAGGTCCATAATATATATTCTAAGGGATATAAATTTTATTTCCCACTATTATAGTGTAATTTTCTGGAAATAAAGTTTTTATGGTCAATATTGCTGAATTTTTCCCTTTGGGATATTACATGTTCACTTGACCAAAGTTCTCTGTGTAGGCTACAAATAACAATAGTCATATCTCCAACAATAATTTTTACTATTTCAAAGCAAGAAAACTAGGGCTTCATATAGGGTTTTACAACCATAGTCGAACAACTATATTTGTAAAGCAGTCTAGCTATTGGAAGATATGGGAAAAGGTGGTAATGTCAATAGGTTCGAGCCAACAAAATCTAGGTTCGTTGTTGCCAGGGCCAAGCCTCAGTTCAAAATTGCTGGCTGATATAAATTTCTACAAAATTTTTCTAGAGAGAATATGGCTTTAGCTGTTATGAAACCAACTCCAAAAATAGAAGAAAAGAGAGATCAATGCCTTAGAAATCAACCACTTTGAGGGGGAAACCTCCAATACATTACATAAATGAACAATTATTGGATGACACAAATGAAAAAACATACTTCTATATATAGGAGTCCATGGGGTCACAATATAATCCTAGCCGACCTAACAATAATAATGTAAGGGTACAATAATAACAATATTGGTGTTACACGGGTACAATAATAACAATAAGGGGGCTACACTAACAATAATAAGGGACTACACTAGTAATATAGGGACCTAACATGCCCCTCTCCTTAAAAAAAGTGTTGTCCTCAATGCTTGAGTAGCTCTGGGTGCTTCTGCACAAAATTCTCATCCTCCCATGTAGAATCTTCAGTGGGTAAGTTCTTCCACTTGATGAGATACTCTGAAATTGATTGATTTCATAGCTTTCGATTTCTTGTTTCTGTGACTGCTTCATGTTCCAATATCAATTTTACTTCCTCATCAAGTTCTAGAAATATTGTTTGAACTGGAAGTTTTTCACCTATAACCTTCTTTAAGCCTGAAACATGGAAAACTGGATGCACTCGCGACGAAGCAGGAAGCTCTAATTTGTATGCCATAGTTCCAATCTTTTGCAACACCTTGTAAGGACCATAGTACTTTAGTGATAATTTATTATCCTTCTTATCTTGCTTGAGGGACATTTGTTTGTATGTTTGTAGCCATAAAGATACCCAGTCTCCTACATCAAAACTTCTCTTGCTGCGATGTTTACTGCCTATTGTTTCATTCGATTTTGTGCCAAATTTAGGTTATCCTTTAAGAGTTGGAAAACTTATTGTTGATGCTCAATGTGATCTGCCATTTCTTGAACCTTAGAATTTTCTCTTAAATATGATGTGATGGACGGTGGATGATATCCATAAAGTGCCATAAATGGGGTCATTTATGCTACAGTATGGAAGGAAGTGTTATACCACCACCATTCAACGAGAGGTAACCACTTGACCCATTGTGTTTTTTTATCAGATACAAAACAATGAAGATATCCTTCCAAACGTTTATTCGCTATCTCAGTTTTACAATCAGATTGAGGATGATAAGATGAGCCATGAGCTAATTGAGTACCCAAACAAGAAAATAATTCTGTCCAAAAATTTCCAGTAAAAATGGGATCTCTGTCACTTACAATAATCTTTTGGTTTCCATGTAGATTTTGAATTGTTTCCATAAATTTAGTAGCAACTGTACTTGCATTAAATGGATGAGATAATGCACAAAAGTGTGCATACTTGGTAAGTCTATCAACTACCACCATGATGAAACTCTTTCCTTCAGACTTAGGTAAACCTTTGATAAAATCCATTGAAATCTCCTCCCAACGTTGACTTGGAATGGATAAAGGTTATAGAAGACTCGGGGTCTTATTTGTATCAACTTTATTTTGTTGGCAAACCAAACGTTCCACCACAAACTTTTGAATGTCAAATTTAAGGCCATCCCAAAAAAATTATTTCTTCACACTGTGGTAAGTTTTTAAAAATCCCGAGTGTCCTCCTAAATGAGAAGTGTGTAATTCCAAAAGAATATTTTGTTTTAGTTGGGAATTCTTACAAAGATATAAGCGATCTTTGTACCATAAGGAATCATTTTTCCAACTAAATGTATTAGATGTACTAGGATCTTGTTGCAAATTTTGAATGAGTGTCCACACTTCTTCATCCTTCTTCCATTCATCCTTGGCTTCGGTTATCCAATCTGGTTGGATAATATAAATGGCACAAAGCAATGCTTCCACCTCTTCATTCTTTCTTGAGAGTGCATCTGCAACCACATTTAGTTCATTTTTTTGTATATGATTTCAAAGTCATAACCCAAAATATTTGTGACCCATTTTTTCTGCTCTTCAGAAGACAGTCTTTATTCGAAAAAGTGTTTAAGACTATCATGATCAGTTTTTACCTTGAAGTGTCTTGCCATTAGGTAAGGTCGCCATTTCTTTAGTGCATGTAGTATTGCTAACATTTCCTTCTCATAAATAGCTTTTTGTAAATACTTTCCTTTGATTGGACTACTCTCAAAAGAAATAGGTCTTCCTTCTTGCATTAAAACAACACTAATTCCATTTCCTGAGGCATCACATTCCACAATAAACGTTTTTGTGAAGTCTGGCGTAGCTAAGACCGATGCTAGGGACATTGCCTCTTTAAGATGTTCAAAGGCCTTAGTTGCTTCAGGATTCCATGAAAATGCATCTTTCTTCAATAATGTTGTTAGAGGTGCTACTATTCTCCCATAATTCTTCAAAAACTTGTGATAATACCGTGTTAACCCAAGAAATCCTCACAACTACTTTATGGTTGTGGGGATTTTCCATTCCTTAATGGATTTAATTTTGTTACAGTCTACCTTAACACCCTTGTGAGATACAATATGACCCAGATATTCCACCTTTTTTACTCCAAAGAAACATTTGGATATTTTTGCATATAATTGTTTCTCCTCCAATAGTTTGAGCACCCTGCCAACATGTTGAACATGATCCCTCCAAAACTTGTTGTAGATTAGTATATCATCAAAAAATACCAGCAAAAATTTTCTAAGGGTGGGTTTGAAAATGGAATTCATCAACCCTTGAAATGTAGAAGGTGCATTGGTAAGGCCAAATGTCATGACCAAAAATTCATAATGACCCTCATGAGTCCGAAATGATGTTTTCGGAATATCTTTAGTCTTCATTCTAATTTGATGATATCCTGAATGAAGATCCAACTTGGTAAAATAAATTTCCCTATGTAATTCATCCAATAATTCATCAATCATAGGAATGGGAAATTTATCTTTAATAGTGAGCTTATTGATCTCCCTATAATCCAAACACATGCGCCATGATCCATCCTTCTTGTGCACCAACACTACTGGAGTAGAGAAAGAACTTTGACTAGGTTGAATTATACCAGCCTCTAACATTTCTGCAATCATATGTTTAATTTCACTCTTTTGGACGTAAGGATATCTATAAGGCTTGATGTTTGGAGGAACACTTCCCAGAATCAAATCAATAACATGATAATGATCATGAATAGGTGGGAGTCCTTTGGGAGTTTCAAACACCTTGGAATGATTGTCCAAGACTTTTTGGAGATCTGGAGAAATAAATGATTTTTATGTTGGAACTTCTAGTGAGCATAATTGTGCAATTACGCCTCATTTTTCTTTCTTCAAAATATTTGTCATGACATTATAGCTTATTATATTTCTTGGCTTCCCTGCGATACCCCGTAATTCGACTTCCTTTCCTTCCGAAAACAATTTCTTGAAAATTTCTTGAAAATTAAAATCTACCATCCCCAAAGATTGTAACCATTGTAGTCCTAGTACAACATCAACACCTCCAATTGAAATGGAAAGCATTGGAATATTCAATACATATTCCCCCATGCTTAGCTTGATATTATGGAATTTTCTAGAGAAATTTATAGTTCCTCCATTTGCAACCATCACTTGACATTCTGGTGCTGGGTATAGGAAACAATTCAATTTCTTGGCCACTTTACAATGAATAAAATTATGGGTACTACCCGAATCAATCAACACTATTACCTTTTTCTTCTTGACATGTCCTTCTATCTTGAGATTTTGAGGAGTGGTAATTCCTACCAATGCATTACACGATATGGTGGGAATAATTTTTTCTTCTTTTAGGGTTGGTTCCTGGTGTATATCCTCTTCTTTTGAAGTTTCTTGTTCATTTTCTTCCTCCTCTTCACAATCTATGTAAAATAATTTCTTCTGAGCACACTTATGACCTTTAGTGTCTTTTCTATCACAACTGTAGCAGAGTGCTTTTGCTCTTTTTTCTTCCAATTGTTGTGGTGTCAACCTTGTAGGTTGTGGAGGTCTAGGAGAAGCAAGACTTCCATATTTGTGAGTGGTAGGCTTCCTTGTCACCATAATTTTACATTCAATTTTTCTTGCCAACCTGAATGCCTTCTGCAATGAATCAGGTTCCCAAATGTGAACCTCATGTTGGATGTTAACCTTTAAAGTCCCTATGAAGACATAAATCCTATGTTCCTATGGAATATCAGTTACCCTTATATTTAATTTTTGGAAGTCCTCAATGTGCTCCACCATTGAACCCTTTTGTTTGAGATTTATTAATTGGATAAAAAAAGTGTTCCTCTTTGTATCCTCATAATGTTCTGTCATGTCCTTCGTAAAAATTTACCTAGTGACAATTATTTTTACGGGATCAAAGCCATTGATACCATACAAATGGATTTTGTTTTAAATATAAAGTTGCAATGCATGCCTTTTGTGTGTTTTGCACATTATTGAGATCAAAATATTTCTCCATCTGTAGTATCCATGTTACGGGATGCTTGCCATCAAAATTCCTCATATCGATCTTTGGAATATGGTGGGTCTTCCATCCAACATTAGAGTTTATGAAATCATGATTAACATTTATTTTATTCTCATCATGAGTTTCATCTACTATCTTTTCGCTATGAGGAATAATTTCTTGTATCAAATTTGTCAAACCTTCCTTCAAACCTTCCATTTCTACTTTTATATCATTCTTCATGTCTTCCATGTTGTCTTTCATTTTTTATTTGATCTTATCTTCCATGTCTTCCATGCCATTCCTCAAACCATCCATCTTAGCTTCCACACCTTTCTTCAAACCATCCATATTAGCCTCCATGCCCTTCTTCAAACCATCCATATTAGCTTCCACACCTTTCTTCAAAACTTCCATTTCATTTTTTGTTGCTCTTTGCGAGAGTGAAATTTTGTGCACTTGCTCTTGTAATTTTGATATGTCATGTTGAAATTCTTTGTCTTCATGAGTCATAGTAGAGACTTCTAAAGGTTTAATGGGTCTTGAATTATTTTTAGGTGGCATTTTAGAACCCAATATTGATATCTATTCTACAATATTCCCTTGTAACAAATTCAAACTGATTTTTCACACAAGGCATATGCAATTCGAAAAACAAATACACAAATTTTTCTTTCTTTTGAGGAGCTCGATATTGAAACTGAATTATATCTGTAATTTCAGATCTTCAATATCTGAAATTCAGTCATGTATTAGTCCTCTGAATCTTCTTTAAATTGCCATAGGTCTCACCTGATTACGATTCTTCAAGTCAAAGTTATGCCTAATCTCCCACAATGACCTAATTATGGACTGGTTCAGTAGAGCGAACTAGTATGGAGTGCCACATGTCATTGTTTCCTACTTCGGCTTTGAAATTTATACATAGGAAACTATAGTTGGTTTAGTTGCGACCACTTTTCACATAGTTCCAATCTGATGCCTAGAGAGAGTTATGACGATTTTCCCATGGTCACCACTTTGAGATAAAATTCGAGAGCCTGAAACAGCCGTAACTTACATAGATCATATATTAAAAAATATTGCAAATGCTCTGAATTTTTTCCACAAAATTCCTTAAGATTTCGGCTTCGCTCTGTAAAAAGTTCAGCTTCTGTAACCTTGTAGAACAAAATTTATTGCAAAAATTCCACAATGACCTATTTAGGTTAAATTCAGGAGTGTGCAAACAAGCCTGACTTCCACAGATCATATCTCCGAAAATGTTGCGAACCAATATCTTAAATTGTTCCATGATGTTCCTTAGGATTTCGGATTCACGCTGTAAAGATTTTAGCTTATGAACCTTCGTAGAAAATTGTTATAGTGAAAATTCCACGATGACTTGTTTGTAGTAGAGAAACCCTAGAATCCAAAGATCTGATACCAAATGTTATGAAACCAGGTCCAAAAATAGAAGAAAGAAGAGATAAACGCCTTAGAAATCAGCCACTTCAAGGGGAAAACCTCCAATAAATTACATAAATGAGAAATTCTTGGATGATACAAATGACAAAACCTACTTCTATATATAGGAGTCCTTGGGGTCACAATATAATCCTAGACAACCTAACAATAATAATGTAAGGGTACAATAATAACAATATTGGTGTTACACGAGTACAATAACAACAATAAGGGGGCTAAACTAACAATAATAAGGGAATACACTAGTAATATAGGGACCTAACATTAGCTCAGGCTTTTGCTGAGAGCTTTGATGGTGAAAAGGTCAATATAGGAAGCAATACATTCAACATCTCCAAGGCCATCATAGCTCGTGATACTCAAACCTCTGTAACTGGTGAACGTTGTTTCAAAAACAAAACACTACCCACAAAAGTAAGTCTCTACCTTAAGCCTGAACATGTTAATGTTAAGTAGAATCCAACTGCACACATTTCCTGATTTAAGGCTAAATGGAAACATGTGATCGCCACAGTCCAAATATACATTACATGCAAGGGTAGGTTTTCCTTTGTCCACCATTACCAGTTAAGATTTCTTGCTCATATTTTAGGAGATAAATATTTGAACTTGCCCTATTTTCTATATAAATCCTTGCTCAAGATGTTCCTAAAATTGCAGAAGATCCCTAATTACTCTTTGCATAATTTATATCATAGGGGACTAATTAAAATTCTGATTTTCTACCATCTTACAAAGAAGAAGACTACTTGGGATATGTTCCTGAGAGAGGAAGGGTTTCATAGCATAAACTCCAGGAGAAGGGTGGGGAGGCCCAAGAAAAGAGATACCCATGAGAAAACTAGTGCAACCCCTGCCTCAAACAGTTCACAGCCTAACCCTGTCCATTCATCATATTTTTTCCAAGTTAACCCTCCCTCCATATCAGTCAAAAGGTCAACTAGAAGCTTGATTAGGAAGGCTGTAGGCCCTATGCCTATGCCAGCAGTGCCACCAGTTAATGAAGCTCATGTCAATAATTGACTTGGGGAACCTCAAACCCTAAGGTATTTCATGGAGGAATATAAGAAGAAACTGAAACAGAAAAATCCTTTGCCTCCTAAAAATTCTATGTCAAAAGACAAGGAGCAAATAGATTCCTCTTCAAGAAGCAAACCTAGGAAGAAAATCTTCATTGCAGAAGAACCAGTGGAAGTCAACCATGGAATTCTAACATCTAAGCCTGCTTTATCACTAGTGGAAGTCAACCTTGGCGTGAAAATATCAAGCCATGTTCCTAAAATATCTCATCAAACATAACCAAGTAGTGCTACTTCTCTCACAAAATCCACTTTCTCACAAGTTATGCTATCTCTTAAGAAGGGTAAACATAAAATTTTAGAGCTTTTCATAGACGAAGAGCCCTCTTTGGCTCAACTAGTTTCTTCCAATGGCTCTTCGATCAAGAAGAGAAATAAAATTATGATACACTCCTATTCCTCTTATGAAGACAACAATGACCCTGAATATACACAATTAGAGGATGAGGAAGGAGAATCTAGTAGATTCATGCATTGAAGTAAGAAGTCTAAGTTCATCTTAAATCCATATATCAAGAGACCTCATACCATGCCCAAGAATAAACTCAGACTGAACAACAATTTAATTGCAAATCCTACGTTAAGAGATTAAATTATCAATATTAAGGAGAGCCGAGAAGATGAAATCAAGAAGAGGAAAAAGACTCAGCCAAAGAGTCAAGCACAGAGAAAGTGGTTAGACAAGAGGGTGACTAAATCTGAGGTCATCAAGATTTTTGCCTCTATTCTGGACCTTTGAAGAATGAAGGAACACGGGTACCTCTGGAGAAACTTTTCAATTTTGAGTTAATTTTCCATGTTTTCAAATATAGCTACTTTTTCGGTGAAGGTAGCAATTATTTTTTAATATTAACATATGGAGAAAAGGAGATTCTTTTTGTTTTATTATCATGATGGTGAAATCAAAGTAGGTGAAGTGGAGGATATTTCAGCTATAATGGATGCTGCCAAGTGTCATGTATCAAGTCACCTCCAAAATTTCAGGGTTCTTTTTTTCACTTTTTAAGGAGAACAACCACACGTTACTTTCTCTGCTTTTTACACTTTTTTGTGATGTTGGTTGCACTAGAACAGAGGATTTTTATTCCAAGAGACTGCCATATCATACAACCACTTCGAATTGTTAGGCTTCATGATGTTTACTTTAATTATGATATAGCACTTTGTATTTAAGTTTAGGGATAATATTCATCTCATGCATGAGATTGTAATAACTTTTTGGAACAAATTTACTCCTTTTATGGAGATGAAAGTATCAAGTTTTGGTATATAAGTGACAAACTTCTATGAAGTAAAGGTTTGTGGTTTTAGAATCTTGACTCATATCATCAGTACGTTTTTTTTAGTGAATGGAATTGAAAGAAATTTCTCAGGACTTATTATCAATCTGGTGTGTGTATTGTAAATTTTCACTTGTGTTTCCATATATTATTATCTTCAGTTGCAGTTTTCAATCCCTCATGTTGTTATGCGTTTTTATCAGTCTCTTGACATGTTCATGTATTTTATAAAATTTTATTAGTCTCACACAATGAGCCTTCTTGGTAAAATATATATAGTAACAATGGAAAGAGCATCACTTATGATAGATATCTTTCATAATATTTCAGTGATAATATTATAAGACTAGGCGTAGCATTATCTTGTTGAAATATTGATAAATTGATACTTGTGTTAATTTCTACCAAGATCAATAGATTTTTTCCTTATAGAACTACTATTTCTTCTCTCATTTCACATTTTCTTCTCCTCATAGAATACAAACTCACTTATTTGCTACCACATTAGGATGCAATACCATCATTAGTAGAACAGTGGATTTCACTGAAATCTCTATTCAATGAATGAGATGTTAAACCACCTACCCATATTATAAACCAAATCATTATATTTCCTTAGATTTTAGGATGTGTCTGGTTAGGTGCTTGATGTATTACAAGTGCTGATTCCAACGCTAACACAAAGTGTTGTTGCACTTTCAACAACGAAAGAAAAATATGTTGCTACTATGAATGTTAGTAAAGAAATGATTTGGTTGTAAAGGTTTATGGATGAATTGGTTAAGAAGCAAAATATGGGAAGGTTATACTGTGACACTAGAGTGCCATTCATCTTGTAAATAACTCAACATTTCGTTTGAAGACTAAACATATACAACTCAAGTACCATTTCATACGATCAATGTTGGAAGATGGAAAATTGAAGCTAGAAAAGATACACACTAACCGAAATCTTGTAGATATGTTAACAAAAGTTGTAACCAAGGAGAAATTGAGACTCTGATCAGTTTCAATTAGTCTTAAAGTATGATAAAGAAGATGATAAATATCTAGGTCCAAAGTGGAAGCATTGTCCAACAAGTGAATTAGCGATGGAGTTGATATATTTAGTCTCCAAGTGGGAGATTATTGGATGTGGAGCCTGATTATTTTCTTGATTCATATGTCTTGCTTCATATGCATTTGGATTTGAATCCCTGATGGGGAGTGTGGGGGGGCTTTCCCCCCCACTAATGCTTCTATAAAGAGCTACATGTTAGGAGCCCCCCCTTGGTGGGGGTTCGAGGGCAACGCCCCTCAAGCTAAAAGTAGATGAAAATTTTCCTTGTAAAATATTGTAATTTCTGATTCAATCTGGGCTGTTCATTAGATGAATGATCCAGCGGTAGAAATTATGTTAATATAGTGTCCTTTTCCCTATAAGGAAATCGTCAGTTTATATGAGGGAATTGTATTGTGGTTTTGTATTTGTATTCTGAGCGATAGAGAGAGAGGAGGTCGTGTGAGAGAGAAGAGTATGTTACAACATATATTTTTTAGTTTGTATCTCTTCATTTTGTTGGATAATAGAAAAGGAAGGACCAGCGTTTTCTCCATGGATGTAGCCCAAACTGGGTGAACCACGTATACTTGTGTCTCCCTTGTTTTATGTGTATTATGTGTTTGCATTTCTGCAATATTTTATGTGTTCCATTGCTGTGTAATATATAATTTTCTAACATCATCTTCACATTATTAGTCATAAATCCTATTCATAGTGTTGGTCACGTCTCCTCTTTGCAATGTGAGTCACATTTCCTCTTCACAGTGTTGGTCACATCTTCAATCCACAATGTTGGTGGCTAAATGTGTGACTTGAGACCCGAGGGAGAAATTAAGCCAAGTACAGTTACAGGTCACAACAATAGAGGGAAAAAATGACAACTCGAAGTGTAAAGAGCGATTATGGAGGAATATAGCGTGGAATTAATTTACTAGAGATAGGAAATTATCCCCATTGGAGTTTCCATTGGTTAGTGTAAAGTATTCTAGCAAGTGTACCAAAAAGGCTCCACTTAAGCCACAAGTGACTAATGGCCCTAATAACAGATGTGACTATTCGACACTTCAGATATGAAATAGAAAGTTAAAAGAAATATCTCAAAACAATAGATCTATGCAGAACAAAGCATTAAATAGAAAAAATAAATAACTAATGTAAAAACGACAACCATGGACAAAGCGATTTAAAAATGAAAAATATTATTATTACACCTGGTGAAGGAGACATGTATGTAGGTTACAGATCCCCCTCAATGGGATGGGTCCTTTGGATGTCCTCTTTGCTTTAGTATCTGGATCTCTCTCTCTCTAATGTATGAAACCCAAATAATGTGTGTTTAACTCATATGGGATCTCGATTGCTAAAATACGATAATAACGAGGATGATAGTGATCATGGTGAGGAATGGATATATAAAAAACCTCTTATTTGTAACAAAATATTGAGTTACTCTTGAAAATGGAGAATAATAAAATATTATTAACCAAAATCTAGAACTTAATTGCTTGGAATATTTTATTATATTTTTTGGAGAGGGAAAAGATATTAAGTTGGTTAAATACCTTTATTTAGAAATAATAAACAAAAAAATGATTTATTTATTATTTCTAGAATGTGGTTAGTAAATAATAAACAAATAATGATTTTTTAAATCATTCTTGGGTGATTTAGTCAAACTTGACAAGGAATATTAACTAAATAATGATTTAATTAATTATTTATAGAGAAAAATCAAATAAATAATTATTTATTTAATTATTTCTCATGATTGGATTAAATGTGACAATGAGTATTTATTAAATAATGATTTAATAATTATTCCTAGAGGAAAATCAAATGAATAATGATTTATTTAATTATTCCTAGAGGAAAATCAAATAAATAATGATTTATTTAATTATTCCTCATGGGGTTTCTAGTTTTAACCAAAAATAATTTAATAAAATATGTTTTATCAAATTATTTCTTATAGTGAAAGCAATTTTACTATGGTAAAATTGTTCTTACATGGTGCATTTTGATCCACCTAGTTAGAAATGGCTAGGTGAGTGATAACACAGTGGAAATTTACGATCAAGGGACCACAGAGTCATTTTCATGCTGAAGGTGCAATTTGTTATCATAGATGGTAGTGGAAAAAAGGTGAAGGTTCAAGTTTGATAAGGAGTTGTGGGGTGTGCTAGAAGTATAGTTATTGTGGGAAAAGGGTACCTTGGATAGTGAGGGCATAAGAATGATAGAGTCTAGGTGTAAAATAAAAAAGGGAAATATGTATATAAAGCTAAGGTTTAGGGAAGAAGAAGCATTAGGGAAGCTAAAGTGATAGAAGTAGACGAAAATGGAAAAAATCAAGGATAGGGACTAACCTACCTTTGTGTGCAGGTCACAAATTGAAAACTTATTGGCTTGTCACATGTCGCAGATCTAGTGACTAGTCGTAGCTCTCAAGTTGGATGTGCGTGTTATGATTATTGCATGCGATAGAGATAGTGAGGTCATAGATCACATATTCAAAGGGTAGTTCCAAATCAGTGTGAATTCAAATTTTGATTTGTGATTAAGGGGTTTGAGGCATAAGGCAGGTTGCAAATCACAACTCTAGAGACCATTCATAGGTCACAAGTCTAGTGACTAGTCACAGGTCACAAGTTGGAAGTGTGCACTAGAGACAATGAAGTCACAGGGTGCATATTTAGAGGGAAGTTCCAAACCACTGTGAATTATAGTTCCAATTTTTGACTAAGGGTGTATGGTGCTTATGGAAGGTTGTAAATTATGATTTCATTAACTAGTGAAACTATCATGAAAAATTGAAATTGTGACTTGTGACTAGGTTAACAAAACAAAAGTCTTGAAATTTAAGTCCAGGCCTACCAAAATGCAATGAAAACCATGAATTAGTTTAAGGATGACACAAACCCAAAGAAATCATAGAAAATTGAGCCTCGGGATATTATTATTGTTGCTTGTGAAATGAAGCATGGATGAAGCCAGGTTGACCCTCGAGACAATATGCTGACATTGAACCACAGATGGCTTGTGATGCATCATATAAACGTTGACATAATGATATTTGTTTCCATATAAGAGTTTATACTTAGGGTAATGAACCTTATGATCTAGTTGCAACATTGTCCAAACCCCGAGACATTAAAAAACACACATAATATAGCTTCGACACTTTCTTAAAACTAATGGAGAGGAAATATTGAAACATTCTTTGCAAAACAAGTGAATGAAAAATGCCACAAACCCTAATGTCAAGGATGAATCCATACAGGAAAGCATAGGTATTTTTACTATTATAATTAACAGGGATATTTTTTAAGACCTTCAAAAGCACAAGCGGGCCCAATTTAGATATAAATGATGAAAATGATGGATGGTGTTGTAGCAGTTAAAAAAACACCAAAGTGAAGAAGGTAGTGTTAATATACTTCAAGATTGTTTTCTATATCCTTGATTCCTCTATTTTTTTCCATATATATCATGTTATATTGTTGACCATCAGGCTTGAAAAATAATAGTAGTTACGCCATCCAGTCTATGTGCCTTCTTCCAAGGCATATATTTTACTACCTCTTCGACTTCTTAGATATATATATATATATATATATATATATATATATATATATATATATATATATATATATATATATATATATATATATATATATATATATATATATATATATATATATATATATATATATATATATATATATATATATATATATATATATATATATATATATATATATATATATATATATATATATATATATCTTAAGAGAGCATTATTCTACTATTTCATAACTAGAGGTGGAATGTGCTGAGCTATTTTTTGTATAGCCTTCAAGCAGTGTGGCTTGGGGTCCGTTAGTATTTCTTTATAATATTGAACTAACACATTAGGCATGTACTTAGGAATATTGAAACTTTCCTATTTTTTTAGGCAATAAATATGATTTTTTTTTAATAATAAATCATTGAATTATGAAAGTATAAAGAAGTGTTTCTCTCTCCTTCCTTCAACCATCTAATTCTATATTTTTGTTTCCAAAAAAATTCTTCCTATTTCCTTCTCTTTTAAAGTAGAGTGAGAGTAAATGCTTCCTACTTTGTGAGGTAATTTCATATTCCTTGATGAATGGATTCGTAGTATATGTGCTTCATTTGGGCTTCCATGTTTTATTTGTCCAGAGTGATGTTCTCAAATTTTTCCTTATTCCAATTTTTAAGTCAATATTTAAAGTGCTTCAACTTCCTTTGTAGGCGAAATATGGTCAATCCTTATAATTTAGCTAGTTTAACCCACCAATCCTTGATGATGGATTGGAGGTGGAGATATTGGAGCTATAAGTTCTCTATACAATAAGGCATATTTATGTAGAGAGACTTGATTTTGATGTCTAATTTGATCAGTTGGTAATCCAAACCATGGCTAGAGAGGATCGAAGCCTCCACAAAAATTTCCTAAACATGATATTTTTAGAGATGAGATACATATAAGCTTTGAAGCTATGTTTTGGGAGACATCTCTGTGGTTTTTCCAAGTATAAGTGTGACTGATGGTGTTTAGGTTGACAAGTGAGAAGAAGTTGTGATATATTGGAAGAGGTTGGATTATGCTTCTAGCTTTCTATCACCACCCCTGTTTCCTTATAAATATTTGATCACGTTGAAATCCCCCCAAGATCAAACATGATGGGGGGATGAGAATATCAAGCTTCTTGGAGTTAAGAAAATGTGGCTCATCTTTGGGCAGTGAAGGATCGTAGATGTTTGAAAGAAAACAATTTTTTGACAATCCTTTGAGTTGAAATTGTATGGTGATAATTATGAAAGAAGCAAACATGTTAAGGATGGATACCTAATGAGAGTTCTATATAATACACAGACATTTATATTTAAATTGGTTTTAAAGAGCTACTAATTTCCATCCTCAACACCATTTGTCTGTCAATTTGCATATAATTTCACAGGAAGTATTAATTTATTGAATCATCAAGAAGGTTTGATGTTCCATGATCTACTTGTCTTTAAGAAGCCTTTGCTTTGTAATTTAGGCCTATAATATTCTAGGGGATTATCTTCATGGGGTAATGACTTGTTGGTGTATGGATAAACATCTAAGATCAAATTTTTGTTGAGAATTTCTAGAGACCTATGTATTCATATCGAGCCCTTCAATATGAATACACAGGTCTCCAGAAATTCTCAACAAAAATATGTTCTTGACTATGGAAACATTCATATCTTAAATATAAGATCAAGTTTATTCCACTTGAGTTGAAAATAATGTCGCCTAGTTCTTCTACAATTTGTTAAATTTTTACAACCTTTTTCTTCTCATCCTTATGCTACTTTGTAGTATCCTTTATAGTTTGGACATAAAACCATAAAGGATTCACACCGGTTTTTCCTATTGATTCTTTTGGACTTGTTTCCTTGGTATCAGAATTGATACGGTTATTATTTTGACTTGGTGCTTTGGGAGAAATTTTGGGTATTTATCTTTCCATGCCTTAGAAATTCATGAGAGGTCCAGAGCATATAAATAATTTCTTTGGTTCCCTCACTATTTCATAGTGGCTTAGAATATTTCTTTGATGGTTCTTAAGAATCTGGATTTAGGTGTTGTGAGGAGGTTATGTTGAAGAATGTAACTAGGGTTGGTCTTCATAATTGTATAATGTAATTTATTTGTAAAAATAAATATTAGTATGACTTATTAAAGCATTTGTTTCATTCTTGGGTCATCATTTTTAGGTCAAATCATCCATTGTATTCTTCTAGGTTTATATATTGAGTCAATAGAGTCATTGCCAATTTTATTAGACCCTTATTGGGATTTTGTATCATGTAAAAATAATTATTTTTGGGTCAAATATGTGATTTTACACCTCCACACCAATTCAGATCTATGATGAATTTGGCATACATTATGGAAATTCGACCCATAGAAGAAGTTATATATAGACATGCAATTTGATCCATTTTCTCACTCACTCAACAAGTTAAATACACAAGAAAGAGAGGTAGTAAAAGGTGTGAAATTCCAAGAGAAGGAAGGAGATTGAATAATAAGAAAAAGTTAAAGTTTTTGGGATATCTTTCTCTCACATGTGTGAATTAATTGGGTTATTGATGGGGATAAATTTGTGAATTCTATTGCAGGTCGAAGTTCTGTTGCTCGGGAGGCTGAAATTTTGTTGCTTCTAGGTTAAAGTTATTGTTGGGAGAATATCACTTGTAGAAGAAGGAAGGGATGACTTGGTGATTGGGGGAATTCTGTGTATAATTCAAAAGAGTCTTAGAATATCTCATCTTGTCTTTGAATCTATTGAAGGAAGAGTTTTGACTGGGTTTTCCCCTTATAGGGGTTTTCCCCTGATTGTCCGCCTACATCTTGTGTCTCTTGTTCTTGTGATATTATTATACACATAAATTGGTAATTTCTTGATTAAACATAATATAATAAAGAAGTAAAATAATCCAACATAATTCAAAAGTAGTTACCAAGGAAGAGGAATCAAACCCTAATTACTACTAGCATTGATTTCTCAACATGGAATCAGAGCTAAGGTTGAAACGGTTGAATATCACTTTGTTGGCTTGAAAATTAAGGATAATACCTCTATAGTAAGTTTCTTGAATATGGGGTTCAATATCATAATAATTTCAGGAAGTTAGGTTGGAAGGATAATCTATAACTTATCTAATAAGGTGAAAAGCAAAGGATTCTTGGTTGCACTTACCACTTACATGTAATATTGATGATGAGAATGCATGGATCATTGACAGTGGAGCATAAATACATATGAAAAGATAAAGTGGGAAAATTCATATTCTATCAAAGGAATAATCATCTCATGCAATGGAGCTAGGGGATAAAAACAATTATGCAGTCAAGCGCCTTGGTACTACATCTTTGAAGTTGGAAAATGGAGCAAAGCTACACCTCAACAATATATTATATGTTCTAGATTTGAAAAATAGTTTACATTCAATTTCTTTTTTATAATATTTATGAGATACAGTTTCTTTTTTAGATGGTAAAGTCTTGGTTTGGGGTAATGATTCAAGCATTGAAAAGGAAAAATGTATTGGAGTTCATGAAGGAAGACTATATAGAGTTATAACACCATCTCCCGAAGCCCAAGTTCACATGGAAATCAATCCCATTTAACTATGGCATAGAATATATGGGAATATACACTACAAGATAATTCCATATCCCAATAAAATGGTAAATGGCATCCATAACATCAAGGAAAATTGTGAAGGAGTATGTGAGGGGTGTGCTTTGGGAAAGAATACAAGGAAGCCTTTCAAAAGAAGAGATGCAAGGTATAAATAAATATTAGACCTGATTCATTATGATGTGTGTGGGACTATGTATAAAAAATAAATTTTAGGCCATATTTATTATGTGAGCTTCATAATGATCACTATAGAAGGACATGGCTCTACCTTCTCATGACAAAGGATGATGTATTTGAAAAATCAAGGGGTTTAGATCTGAAGTGGATACCTTAAACAAAATAAATATAAAGAGCTTGAGATACAATAATGGTGGGGAATACACTTCAAAATAATTGGTTGCATATTGTAAAGAAGCAAGTATTAACAGGTTGCTCATTGTTCCCTACAATCCTAAACAAAATGGAAATACATAAACTAAAAATAGAACAATTGAAGAATTCATATGAACTATGATATTTGGTCAAGGCCTTCGAAAGTTTATATGGGGTGAAGAAGCTATGATAGAAGTATATATACAAAATATAGGTACTCATAGAAAACTTGATAATATGACACATGAAGAAGCATTCACAGGAAAGAATCCATGTGTGGGCCATCTTCAAATCTTTGGGTGTCCCACATATATCCATGTTCCAAAGGACAAGCAAAAGAAACTAGATTCTACAAGAATCAAAGGGATATCTGTTGGCTACAGTCTCTCTTCAAAGGCATATATAATCTACATTAAGGAATGGAGACAAATTGAAGTAAGCAGGGATGTTATGTTTGATGAGAATAATGCATACAAGAGATCCAAGGATATTACAATTCATACCAAATATGAAGATACACCACTATTTAAAGATGAAAACCATAATTATGAGACAACTCCAAACCAAGAAGAAGAAGATGAAGTACCAAGTGTGTTGATTCAACCTATGATCATACCCGAATGAAGGAAGAGGTCAAATTGGTTGAAAGATACTCTTGAAGACGTTGAAGGACATGGATTTGCTAAAGGAACTTTCAGAGAAAGAAAAAGAAAAAAAATATATTCATGATATGTAACATACATGAAACAATTGATAGAAGCTTAACCAATTAAATTTGAAGAATTTTATCATCAAGAAGAATGGAAGAAGGCAATACAAGAAGAATATCAATCCATCATGAAGATTGGAGTCTATGAAGTTGTTCCTAGGCCAAGTGAAAAATCAGTTGTCACTTCAAAATGGATTTAGAAAATCAAACATTATATCAATGGAAATGTAGATAAATACAAATCTAGATTTATTTCAAGGGGCTTATCTCAAAGGGAAGGTATAGACTATGAAGAAACATTTGCACCTATTGCTATATATACTACTATAAGATCATTAGTTTCACTAACTGCTACAATGAGATGAAATATTCATCAGATGAAAACAAAATTTCTAAATGGGACCATTGATGAAGAATTATACATTTAACAACAACATGGCTTTGAAATAAATAGCAAGGCCACACATGTTTGAATACTTAACAAGGCCCTATATGGATTAAAGAAATATCCTATGGAATGGTGTGCAAGGATGGACTCAATTCTCTTAAGAATCGGTTTCGTCAAAAGTTCTACATATCCAATTATTTACAATAAGGTACTGAAAAATGAAGCAGTCATTATAATGCTAATTTATGTAGATGATTTTTTTATTACAGGTGTGGAGAAAAAAATATAAGAATGGAAGAAGATGTTGGTAGCTCAATTTGAAATGAAATATCTAGGAACTATGCACTATCACTAGGTTTGAAATTTTGGCAGAAACTTGGAGAAATATATCCGGGTCAAGGTAAATACATAATCAATATTTTACAGAAATTTAGTATGATGGATTTCAAGCATATGACTACTCCCATGATCACTAATATCAATAATTTGAGAATCTCTAACTCTAGCCTAGTTGATCCCACTAACTATCATAAGTTTGTGGGATATCTAATATATTTGGTAAATAAAAGAATTGATATATGTTTTGTTGTAAATATTCTTAGTCAATTTCAGTTGGATCCTCGTCATGACCATTGGATAACTACTAAGAATATCATTATATATTTTAGTGGAACTATACAATACTTCCTAAAGTATTATGGAAAGGAAGTTAAATTGACATGTTTTATAGATTCAGATTGGGTTGGAAATGAGACTGATGGAAGGATCGCTATCGATGGATGTTTCAGTTTAGGGTCTCAAATTCTTTCATGGATGAATAGGAAACAATATCCTATTGCATTAAGTAGTGTTGAAGCCAAATACGTTGTTGCATGTGAATTAGGAAAGGAATTTGTTTGGTTAATAAAAATATTTTCATATTTATTCGAAAAATATATGGATCCTACTATAATAAATTGTGATAATCAAAGAAGCATCAAGATGTCTGAATACCCTTTATTCCATGCAGGGACGAAGCATATCAATAATAAGTACCACTATATTAGAATTTTGGTACAAGATGGGGTCATAAAAATAAAATATATTCTGAGAGATGAACATATAATTGATGTGTTAAAAAAGCCTCTTCTGAATAAGAAGTTTGAGTATTTTAGAAGCATGCTTGGATTGGTTAACATTGCAAATTTAGTTGATAATGAGAGGTGAAGAATCTAATGGCAGATGCTTAGGAGGAAATTTGGCCTGCCTATGTGTATTTTATGTCCTGATACCAAAGAGGGAACGTGGCATTGGTCTTGGATCTCTGAGCTTGGATACGCACCTAGATCCCTGGGTTGATGGTTAGATAGTAATACTAATGGTACCTAGGCTGGATGAAAACTTTATTCGATCTTAGTCCCACCCGGATAGATAAACCTAGTAAGGTATCTAGTGTGTGGCACTGAATGTGCCTGAAATCTTCGTATTTTATGTGTTTTTGAAATATTCCATGTACTTATATATATATATATATATATATATATATATATATATACCTCCCTAGTTAAGAGGGAGTGTTGAAGAATGTAACTAGGTTCGGTCTTCATAATTGTATAATGTAATTTATTTTTCAAATAAATTTCAAGATGATTTATTAATGTGTGGATTTTATTCTTGGGTCATTAGTTTTAGCTCAAAGCCTCCATTGTAGGCTTCTATGTTTTATATTGAGTCAATAGATTCATTGTCAATTTTATTAGACCCTTCTTGGGCTTTTGTATCATGTAAAAATAATTATATTTTAGTCAAATAGGTCATTAGACACCTCCACACCAAGTCATCCCTATGATGTTGAAGTCGGCCTAGATTATGGAAATTTGGCCCACATAAGAGGCTATATATAGAAAAGAAGTTCGATCCATATTCTCACTCACACAACAAGTTTGACACAAGAAAGTGATGCAGTGAAAGGTATGAAATTCCAAGGGAAGGAAGGAGAATGTAGAGGAAGAAAAAGGTGAAGTTTTTGGGTTATATTTCTCTCACACATGAAACTTTAGTGGGATATTTTTGAGGCCGCAATTCGTAATTCTATTGCAAGTTAATTTTTTTTTACTAGGTCAAAGTTTTGCTACTGGGGAGGTTGAAATTTTGTTGTTGCTAGGTCAAAAATATAGGTTGAAGTTGTTGTTCGGAGAACATAACTTGGAGAAGGAGGAAGGGTTCACTTAGTAATTGGGGGAATTTTGTGTCTAGGTCAAAAGAGTTTTGGAATATCTCATCTTTTATTTGAATCTACTTAAGGAAGAGTTTTGAATGGGTTTTCCCCTTATAGCGGTTTTTCCCTAGTTGCCCGCTTACATATTGTGTATATTTTTCTTGTGATATCCATATACACATAAATTGGCAATTGCTTTATGAAACATAATATAATAAATAAGTAAAATAATTCAACATAATTCAAAATTAATTATCAAAGAAGAGGAATTAAACCCTAATTACTACTAGCATTGATTTCTCAATAAGTTATAGGAGGAACATGTTGATGTTTTGAAATGTCAGCCTCAACATTGGGGGAAACCACCCGGTCGAGACCTTAGAGAAAATCCATTTCAATTTGGGATGACAGCTCTGACTGGAATTATGGGACCAATTTCCCTTTATATTAAATTATAATAAATAAATTGAATAAAATTATAAAGTTGTGATATAAATAAGTTTGACATAAAGATTAATAAACTTATTATATATCTTGGGAATGTTGTTTGTATATGCGATTAAAAATATTTCATAATTAACATGAAAATGTATATTAACATATAATTGTGAAGTTAAAGCTTAGAGAGATAGCTAATTTAATTAAATATTTAGTTAAAGTAGCTTATAAATATGTCACATATATGAGATCTTGTTGTTCGTACATATAATTTATGAAACCAATCAAACATATCAATAGTGATAATGAATGATTGCTACAACAAATATATAATGAAAAAAAAATCAAATATCCATTCAACTTGTTTGGTCTCAACCTAGTCTCCTAAATGGAGTTCATTTAATTGTCAACCATGGTTGGTAAACTGCTGAAGTGAAGTGCACTGTATGTGCCTAGGTGTTTGTCTCTTAATGCGTTGTGTTTAGTGTTTTATGATGTTTTGGTCTTTTGTGATGATTTATGATGTTTTTGGTCTTTTGGTGGTTTTTATGTTCACAAGGAAAATGTCTAAAAGGCTAGTGGAAAGAAGCTAATGATTGAAAACAGAGTGAAGCCTAATTGGTTGATGACAAATGACAAATGAAAATGCAAATACTGAAACATAATTAAATCTAAATTATGACTAAGAAGAAACAAATCTTGATAATGACTTTAAGGAAATGAATCAAAACACAAACTTAACTTGTCCAATTCTTTTATCAAAGGTATTTTGGGAGAGTTTGAGAAATGGTTAGATAAGTATACAAATTCTCCTAATCTAAACAATTAAACCATCAACTTATAATGAGACAATATTTTATCCATGATTAAAGATTTGTAGAAACATATTTGGAGAAAAATATTGTTGACATCATAGGATCTTCTACTCTAAGACTAGTTCCTAACTCTATTCTGCAACTTAGTTTGATACCACTACACTTCACTCAAAGGTTATAGATTTTCAAAATAGTCTTTTGAGGAAATGTTTGTTTGTGAGATGATAAGGGAAGTTGCAAAAGTACTTCAGGCCTTGAAATGATACTGTCTTCTGTTCATAGGGTTATGAATCGATTATAGATTTGGAACAAGAAGAGGTTTTGTAAATAATGAAGGCTGTTTTGTTAAGTTTAACAACTGAAGTAATCTAATATGCAGTGGATGACAACTAAATGTGGAGTGAAAATGCAATGAGTTAAGCTAAAAATGAACTTAAGATGTCACTAGTCTAAAACAGTGCTGAACTAGTAAGCCATTATCAAACTTAAAACAAATAACAGAGCATGAGTTAAATGCAATTAGACTCCGGAGTATCCTAACTAAGTTATCATGCATTAATCTATGGGATTATACAGTCTGTTTGTCCATCATGATTGGTATTTTGGAAGAGCTTCTTAGAACAATCCTGGCTGTACAATTCAGTGCAAATGCAAACATAAAGACTGAAAGCAATTTAAAAACTAAGATATCACAGCTATCTCCTACCCATCATTATGATATTTTGGAAGAGCATTTTAAGAGCACGGTCAGCTATGTTACTTAGTGAAAAACAAACAACTGAAACATTCATTATCACAGCCATGCCTTAGACATCATAAGGATTTTTTGGAAGAGTTTCTTCTTTCGGAAGAGTTTGCATAGAATAAGTTCAACTGTGATAGTGAATCAAAAGAAATTACAATTAAATCCTACAACACTATAGTCATTTCCCATTCATTATCATGATCTTTTGGAAGAGTTTCCTCTTTTGGAAGAGTTTTTAGAACAAGTATAACTATAGTGGCTAATGAAATTAACTATGAACTCAAACTTCAAAAACGTAAAGACAACTAAGATACTTATCTAAATTACGCAAGTAAAACCGTGCAGGAGGCAGGGGCCCTCTACCACCAGACAGAATCTAACTCCAAATCAAATCAACGCTTTCAAAACAATGTTGTCTTCTTCATTAAAGGAGAAATAACTTGAACAGAGTAATCTGCGTCTTCAGAAATGTAGCATAAAATCTAAGCAAAATCCAGAGCAAAATCTAGCCTATCTCTCGGTTTCCCAAGTGTTTTTATAACAAATGTACATAACAGAACTTGCAACAATACAGGGATCCTTGTCTTTCCTTATCGAAATCACATTAGGACTCTTGAAGATGGAAACGTAAAGAGAAAAAGGACATCTGGACTAAGACAGTCCTATTAGAAGTCTGCCTTCTTAAATGTGTTCCCACGTACCAAAACCACGTCCAGAATTCGTTTCTTCCTTCATGGTGAGCAATGAATGATGTGGACATGACGTGGAATATACCCATATGTGGTTTTTCTTAAAAGGACACCTGGAACATGCCTGAACGTGAAGACAGCTGCAGAATTGCCGGTTAGCTACGGAATGTCTGCATTCTGCAGCTAGTTCCGGTCAAAATGCATTACAATGAAAAAAATCACAAAACTTAGCAAGTTAGCCATGTTCATCATTCTAAAAGTAATTTTAACTAATTTCATTGATCAATTGGGTCTGGGATAACAATGGACAAAGGAAAATGAGGTAAAGTAAGATGAAAGAAAGCACAATCTTGGGGCTCAACATACCCCCACTGCTGTCTTCTTGCATGTCCTCATGCAATTTATTCCATAAACTCAGAGACTTCTGAAAGAACATCTAATCCTCTCCTTCTTCTTTGCTTGGAAGCTAAAGGTCTTCTGGGTTTTCTGATGACAAGTTTGAACCTTAAGTTGATAAGTGCCCTGATTAGCTTCTTGTTCCTCTTTTTCAACTTTTCATTAGCCTTTTCCACTTTGTCCATATGTAGAGATAAGGTTGAGTTCATATCGGTTTTGAGTTTGACTTGTTCCTTCAGAATATCATTCTCATTTTTGGTGTGTCTATTAAGTATTTCCAGCTCATACCTATCCCTTCTTAACACATCTATTTCAGACAGTGGAGGACTAGGGGTTCTATCCCTACTCTCTGAAGCTTTCCTTTCCAAAGTTTCAACATAGTCATAAACTTCTTGCTGAGCAGGGTCAATTTCAGGGGTTCCTTCATTAAAATCCTCTTCAACATCTTCTTCAATAGATGTTTCCTCATCTTCTATATTTATCACCCCTGTTTGTTTGATCTGAGTTTTCCTTAGTTTCCCCTTGAGTCTATGGCTTCTTCTTGGATGGGAAGATCCCTCTCCTTTTTCTGTGGCAGATTTTCTGATTACCTTCTCTTTCTTAAGTTGTCTCTTAATTTGAGTCAACTTCTCTGAGATTATTTCCTCACTACTTTCCTGGACTGTCTTGTCAATTTCAATTTTAGAAGCTCTCCATTTTCTGCTTCTCCTTGTAGGTTGTTGTTCAGGTGAGGGCTCTTTTGGCTCTTCAAAATGATTTCTTATCAAAAAATTATCCCAAGTATCATTTGTTTTGGCTAAATGGTGTTCAATTAAAATCTTAACCAAGCCATGATGGTATAGAGTTGTCTCTAAGAATTGGACCCTTCTTTGAACACAAGAAGCCATCTTTTTCAAACTTTGAAGCAAGAAATAGGGTAAGTTTAACTCTTCCTCCAGAAAATGCATTATCATTCTAATATGGTAAACATAAAATGTGCCATATCTACCTTCACATGTGATAAATTTTTGCAGAATAAGCAAGATATTTCTCCATTTATTTTTCAATGCAGAACTTGGAATTCCCTTCTTAAACACAGTGACATCCATACCTGGTGATTTTAGAATTTTCTTCCATGATTCATTATGGAATTCTCTGTTTTTGAACCATCTCTCTCCATTTCTAAGAAATCCTGTTGCTTCTGCAATGAAAACCTCAGTGACAGTGAATTTAACATCTCCCACTTCAACCTCAGCTCCTTGAAATGACCTTGCAAATGTTTTAGTGACTTCTTTGTGGAAGCCATTAAATTTCTCAAGAAATTGTAGCCATCCTACATGTTGCAACATTTCTTTACATTGAGGGTATCCTTCCAGGTATTTTGTACCCATTGGTTCGGTTCTTACAATAAGGCCCATAATTTCTTTTTCAATGTTCAGATTAATACTCTTTCTGCCCACGGAAACAATAACTTCCACCTTCAAATTGATATACCTCTGGTTCTTGGTGACAATGGCTTCAAACTTCGGACTGATATACCTCTGGTTAATAGTGACAATGGCTTCAAACTTCGGACTGATATGCCTCTGGTTGACAGTGACAATGGCTTCAAATTCCACACTGATATATCTCTGTCTCTCGGTGATAATGGCTTCAAATTCCACACTGCTATACCTCTGTCTCTCGGTGACAAATGGCTTCAAATTCCACACTGCTATACCTCTGCGTTTATAGTGATAATGCTCAATCTCTGCTCACGGTGATAGTGCTTTAATCTCTACTCACAGTGATAGTGGTTTGATATTCAAACTGATATACCCTTTGCTCTGCTCACGGTGATAGGGATATCTCTGTTTTGCGGAATGAAATGATGAAGGGCTGGCTACAGAATGGAGTGATGGAAGTAGTTACGGAATGAGTTAATGGAGTGAGGTGGAGAAAACGAATTAATGAGTGAAAAGACTGCGGAGATTTTTACAACGGAAAAGAAAATCATCATTGAATGATTTGGTTGGGTGATGTGAAGAAATCAAACACTTCAGCCTTTTTAACCGCTTAAATGATGTCGGGTATAGAATTTGAAATGAGAGATTTTAATCCAAAGTTTGTGGAGGGTATATTGGACATGATCAATAAAAATAATCAAAACAACTTTTTCGAATGATTCATAACTAAAACTATGCTAAAGTTTATGATATGCCATTATAATGAAAAATTGTTACCTTTGCTTTTCATTTGCTTTTTGTGGTCTTTGTCTTCTTTGTTCTCCTTTGGAAGAGTCTTCATAAACCTTCTTGATTCTTCTTATTCATGGATATACTGGATCATCTTGTTGCAATTCAAATGTCTGCTGATTAGTGTCTTCAGGACCTGTAGCTGCGGAATGACTGTCTGGCTGCGGAAAGTCTGATCAGCTGCAGAATGTCTGTTAAGCTGCAGAATGTACCTGTAGAGCATTTTAATCATGGAATGGAGTGGTTTGGGATATAAGTGAGATGTTATATGAATGAAGATGGATGATGAGTCATGATATGTATGAAGTGGATGCTGAAATGGAATGAATTCAATTTATGAAATGGAGTGGAAGAATATAAGAAATGGCCTGCAATCCATGACATGTGTTATTCATTTGCAGCAAGACATCAAACTTTGAATTTTGACATGGAAATGAGGTGGATGGAGTATGGAATGAGATGAATGATATATGGAATGAAGTGAAGTATGAATGAATGAATGAAATGGAGTATGGATGGATAAGTGAATGGAATGAAATGGATCATAAGTACAATGGATCTGAACTTATGATTTTGTAACAGCTGCTTGCAAAAACAAAATGGGAAAAGTTAGAGTGTCAGAAAAACTCTGATTTTCACCCTATCTTTTCTGTATAAACATGTCAATCAATGATTGGTTTTCACGTTTATACCTTTATTTTTTTTTTCAAAAGAAATTCTTCAGAAAATTCAATCAAGTTGATGAAGAAGAAAGATTCTTCTTCATTAACTTCACATCACTGCTTTCTTGGAACTTCTGGACAAATTCTTCTCTTGAGAGTGGTTTGTGATACAAATTCAATCTATGACCATTCACAAGAAAAGTGACCTCTTCTTCATCTATAGTTCTGATTTTTACTGCCCCATTATAAAAAATTTCAACAATTTCATATGGCCCAAGCCAATGTGTCTGAAATTTCCCTTGAAAATCCTTGAATTTTGAATCAAACAAGAGAGCCCAGTCACCTTCTTTGAATTTCTTCTCTTTGATGTACTTGTCATGCCATCTAGTCCTTTTCTGTTGGACTAGACTTGTTTTCTGAACTGCATCTTGTCTGATCTCATCCAATTCATTAATCTGCTCCAGTCTATGCTTTTGTGCCTCCGTTAAATCAAGTCCTAGCTGAACTGCCATTTTGAAAGTTTGAATCTGGAACTCTATGGGGAACAAAAATTGCTTTCCATAAACAAGTTCATAAGGAGTATGGCCTATTGTGTTTCTCCATGTAGTTCTATAGGCCCACAAGGCTTCAGGAAGCCTATCTACCCAATCTCTTCTATGTAAATGAACAGTCTTTGTTAAGATTCCTTCAATGACCTTATTAGTAGATTCCACTTGACCATTTGCTTGTGGATGATAAGGAGTAGATTTTCTATGCCTGATTTTGTACCTCTCCATCATTTGCTCCACTAGCCTTGATGTAAATTGAGCTCCTTGATCTGTAACAATTTCCCTTGGGACACCAAAACGAGTAAAAATATCCTCAAAAAGAAAAGTAACTACGGATGCTTCATTAGCAACAAGTAATGGCTTGGCTTCTACCCATTTAGTAACATAATCAGTGCAAACTAATATATACCTCTTCTGTCTTGATGGAGGACTAATTGGTCCTACAAAATCCAAAGCCCATTTTTCAAAAGGTTCAATATGTACCTGAGGTTGTAATGGCATCTCACCTGAAGGAGAAGGTTTCCCTACCCTTTGGAAATTGTCACACCTTTTGACATACTCTTTAGTATCTTTAAACAAGGATGGCCAATAATATCCTAAATTAAGGATCTTATAGGCTGTCCTCTTATCAGCAAAGTTTCCGCCACAAGGTTCATCATGACATGCTTTGAGAATCTCAGGCATCTCATCTTCACGAACACAACTCCTAATGATCAAATCTGGACCTGTCTTGTACAACTCATTAGCAACCCATGAATATTTTGCACTGTCATAAATGATTTTTCTTTTATCCCTTGCATTCATTATTGAAGGAAATTTTCTTGAAACTAAATAATTAGCAATATCAGCAAACCATGGAGTTTGAGTATAAATTGCAAAAATATATTCATCAGGAAATTTATCTTCAACTGGAGTGTCATCTTTGATATTTTGGAGTCTAGATAGGAAATCAGCTACTGTGTTTTGTTTTCCAGGCCTATCTAGAATGGTAATGTTGAATTCTTGTAAAAGCAATAACCATCTTATGACTCTGCCATTAGTAATTGATTTTTTCATTAAGTATCTAATTGCAGAATGATCAGTGTGAAAAAAAGTTTCATAGCCTGTTATATAATGTCTAAATTTGTTTATGGCATGAACAACAGCTAAAAACTCTTTTTCAGTTACAGTATAGTTTAACTCTGCAGGAGTCAAATTTTTACTGGTATAATAGATGGCATATGGAATCAAATCTTTTTGTCCCAATACTGCTCCTACAGCTGTATCAGAAGCATCTTTTGAGATATGAAAATGTAACTTCCAGTTAGGTCCCCTTAATATAGGTGCTTCAGAAATTTTGGTTTTCAGGGTCTCAAAGGCTAGCTGGCAATCAGAAGTCCATTTGAATTCACAATCTTTGGTAAGTAATTTGAAGAGTGGAGATGCTATCTTGGTGAAGTTTTCTATAAATCTCCGATAATATCCTGTAAATCCTAGAAAACTTCTAACATCTCTTTGACAACTTGGAATAGATAAGTTAGAGATGACTTCAACTTTTGACTCATCAAATCTAATCCCATCCCCTGAAATGTGATGCCCCAAAACAATACCTTCAGTAAACATCATAAAACATTTTTCATGACTAAGTGAAAGGTTTGCTTCTTGACATCTCTTTAAGAATTTTTCAAAGTTTTCTAAAGCTTCTTCAAAAGTGTTTTCATAAACTGTGAAATCATCCATGTACACCTCTACACAATCATGTATTAGATCTGAAAAAATTCCTAATACTGCCCTTTGGAATGTTGCAGGTGTATTGAATAATCCAAATGGCAATACTCGGTAAGCATAGGTACCCCAAGGACAGGTAAATGTGGTTTTGTCTTGATCTTCAAGTGCTACTTGGATTTGATTGTAACAACTAAACCCATCTAGGAATGAGAAGTACTTTTTGCCAACTAATGTATCTAACACTTGATCTATGAAAGGTAAGGGAAAATGGTCTTTAAGAGTAGCTTTTTTTAGTTCTCGGTAGTCAACACATACCCTCCATTTACCATTTTTCTTTGGAACAATTACCAAAGGAGAAAACCACTACTATCTAAAATGGGATAGATGAAATTTACATTTAACAATTTTTGCAATTCTTCTTTAACAATTTCCCTAAGATTTGGATTCATCCATCTTTGAGGTTGTCTGATTGGTTTGCAATTTTCCTCTATATAGATGTGATGAGTGCAAGTCTTGGGGTTTATCCCTTTCATGTCAGTGTATTCCCATGCATATGCAGAAGAATGTCTCTGTAATACTTTGACTAACTCTTCTTGTTGAGATTTTTCTAGGTTCTTGTTTATGTTCAAAGTTTTGCTTGGAAAAATCTCACTTGTAGAGCTGCCAAATTTGTCCATAGAATGAAGAGACATCTGCCTTGATGACAAAAACTCAATATTCGATCCCTCTTGAAATGATTCATGTTTGTGTTTTGGAGAGGATTCAAATTTTTCTAGAGTATTCAGAATTTGATTATCTTCACTAATTTCTGAAATTGTGAAGAGAGGTTGTAAATCTTCTTCATCCTCTATCCATTGAGTGTCATCTAGATCTGTAATTGTCCTAGCTGGAGGATATAAAGTGAACTTCTTAGTTGAACTACCATCAGAGATGTACATATCATCGGATCTACAACTAATAAAAGCATCAGCTGTAGCCAACCAAGGTCTTCCTAATATAACAGGATGGCCTCCTAGATTATTCTTAGGAGTTAGGATCATGAAATCCACAGGGTACTCCCAAGAATCTAGGGACAGTGGAATGTCTTCTATTACCCCATCTGGTTTGATCACAGATCTGTCTGCTAATTGTAATAATGTGGGTGTAAAGAGAAGATTAGGAAGTTTCAGTTTATCCATGATTTGTCTACTCATGATATTGATTGCTGCTCCTAAATCAATGAGTGTATTTTGGATTTCAATCCCACTGATATGAATTTTGACAACTGGATTTCCTGGGTCAAGATACTTTGGAATAGCAATCTTGCCCATCATAATGTCTGCTATTTTTCCTGCCAGTTGAATTTTCTTTGTTTCTCTTATTATTTTTCTTGTTTTCATTATTTTTCTTGTTTTCTTCATACTCAACTCCTTTATTGTTTTGGCTAAAATTGGAATTTCCTTGATGGCTTGTAATAATGGAATTTTAATGCAAACATTTCTCAGCTCATCTAGGAAATCATAATTAGGCACCATAATTTTTTTTTCTACACCTCTATCAATTTTTAATCTTTCCAGAAAAGGAGGTATAGAAGTAGATGTAGATGGTTGCTCTAATACAGGAGTTGAATTTATTGGATCTTTTTGCTTTAATTTTTTAGTGTTTGGGTCTTGAAAGGATGTGTCTTCCTCAAGAATTTTATTCACCCATAGAGAGTCTTCCTCAGAGTTATCTTGTTCTTGTATGATCGTAGAAGGTTTCCTCTTTTCAAGTATTCTTCCAGACCTAAGTTGAACATCACTAAGGTCTAAAGGAGTAATTAAATAAGTTGGAAACTGTTGGCCTTCTATCATGTATGTGTTCTGAGGATTTTTATTATTAGGGTTTGGTATGGGTTGAGCAGGAAATTGATTTGATTTTTGAGGGAATGGTAATGAAAGTGGTTGATTTGATGTGGTAGGTTCTGATGATGTTGTTGAGGATTTTGTTGAAAATTTTGTTGAATATTTTGAGGAAAATTTTTTTGAGGATTTTGAGGATAAAAATGTGGGTATGGTGGATAGGATGGTGGATACTGATAGTATGGGGAGTATCTTCCATAGGGACTTTGTGATCCTTGTGCCCAAGCTAGAGATTGATTTTGAAATTGAGGCCAAGGTTGCTACCAAGAATTCCAAGGTGGAGGTTGATTATACATTTGATCATGGAATCCTTGTGTCTGAGGTCCTTGCCAAGGCCTTCTAGATACAAAATTGAGGGACTCTATGGAATCTTTAGGAGTTTCCTCTTGAAAGAAAACTTTGAGACCAGGAAGAGAAGGACAATTCTTGGTCTCATGTTTTTCAGAACAAATGACACAGGTCTCTACAACTTTTACATCTAATGGACACTATCTCAAGGCATGTTTCTTTCTACATTTGGGACAAAAGATTGCCAAGGCATCAGATTCAGCTTTTTGCTTGTTTTGTATCTTAAGGGTGTCTATTTGTTCACTAAGACTCCCTAAGATGTCAGATTTAAAATCATCAAGCATGTGTCCTATTTCTAATCTACTTACTGTCCCAGAAGCAGACTTACTTTCCCTTGCAAGGGCAGGATCTCTTGGACCTTTGACAATTTTAGATTTCCCTCTTGAAAGGTTGATACATAACTCAGATATTTCAGGTAATGTGAGCTATGATATATCCCATTTTCCCATCATGTTAAGGATATCCAACCATTCATCCCTAATTGTTTTCAACAAAAGAGCTTTTAAGGTGTCTTGATCTAGGTTTTCCATTTTTTCTCTTTTGATGTTGTAATGAAATCTCTCCAACAAATCTTCCAAGTTTTCATCTTCTTTTTGTAACATCTTAAACACTTCTTCCTTATGATTTACCGGCATACAATAATCCAGATACCTCTCTAGAAATACTTGTTTCATGTCTTCCCATGTCCTAATAGAACTGTTGATCAAACTCATAAACCACTTCAATGCTGCTCCTTTCAAAGTTGAAGGGAATAATTTCAGTTTTTGAGCATCTTGTAAGTAGTCATAAGTTGTACACAGAATTTCGAATTCAAATAGGAAGGTTTCAGGATCTTTAGTTTTAAGTCCATAGAAGTTTGGAAGGACAGAGGGTGAAATGTTTTTCATGGTTGTATTGGTTTCTTCATCAATTATAGGGAACCCAAAAGAGCTTCCTATTTCTCTTCTACCTCTTCCTCCATCTGCACCTCTACCTCCTTCTCCTCTACCTCTACCTCTACCTCCAAATAGTGTGTGCTCTCCATTAAAGACTCCTCCTCCTCCTTCTTCTGCCATGGTTGACTCTCCTGTGGTAGTGGAAAGGTTTATGTCCCTAACAGGAATTTTTAAATCTTCTTCTATGGTAGGTTCAGTGGATGAAGTGTCTAATGGAATAGCTGACCTTAGATCTTCTAGAAGTCCAGGATCAGTAAAGGATGGAATGTGGGTCTGAGTTGAAGGTGTACTAGCTCTGGATCTAGGTGAAACAAGTGGTGTTCTAGGAATCAAAATTCTGCTTCTGCTGCTTATGAATCTTCCCCTTGAATCTCTCTCTCTACGCATATAATTTTTTTTGGATGCTAAGAAACAAAGGTTACCTAGTTTTCACTTCCCCAGCAACGACGCCAAAATGTTTGGTCTCAACCTAGTTTCCTAAATTGAGTTCATTTAATTGTCAACCAGGGTTGGTAAACTGCTGAAGTGAAGTGCATTGTATGTGCCTAGGTGTTTGTCTCTTAATGCGTTGTGTTTAGTATTTTATGATGTTTTGGTCTTTTGTGATGATTTATGATGTTTTTGGTCTTTTGGTGGTTTTTATGTTCACAATGAAAATGTCTAAAAAGCTAGTGGAAAGAAGCTAATGATTGAAAACAGAGTGAAGCCTAATTGGTTGATGACAAATGACAAATGCAAATGCAAATACTGAAACAGAATCAAATCTAAATTATGACTAAGCAGAAACAAAGCTTGATAATGACTTTAAGGAAATGAATCAAAACACAAACTTAACTTGTCCAATTCTTTTATCAAAGGTATTTTGGGAGAGTTTGAGAAATGGTTAGCTAAGTAATCAAATTCTCCTAATCTAAACAATTAAACCATCAGCTTACAATGAGACAATATTTTATCCATGATTAAAGATTTGTAGAAAAATATTTGGAGAAAAATATTGTTGACATCATAGGATCTTCTACTCTAAGACTAGTTCCTAACTCTATTCTGCAACTTAGTTTGATACCACTACACTTCACTCAAAGGTTATAGATTTTCAAAATAGTCTTTTGAGGAAATGTTTGTTTGTGAGATGATAAGGGAAGTTGCAAAAGTACTTCAGGCCTTGAAATGATACTGTCTTCTGTTCATAGGGTTATGAATTGATTATAGATTTGGAACAAGAAGAGGCTTTGTAAATAATGAAGGATTTTTTTGTTAAGTTTAACAACTGAAGTAATCTAATATGCAGTGGATGACAACTAAATGTGGATTGAAAATGCAATGAGTTAAGCTAAAAATAAACTTAAGATGTCACTAGTCTAAAACAGTACTGAAGTAACAAGCCATTATCAAACTTAAAACAAAATAACAGAGCATGAGTTAAATGCAATTAGACTCCGGAGTATCCTAACTAAGTTATCATGCATTAACCTATGGGATTATACAGTCTGTTTTGTCCATCATGATTGGTATTTTGGAAGAGTTTCTCAGAACAATCCCGATTGTACAATTCAGTGCAAATGCAAACATAAATACTGAAAGCAATTAAAAACTAAGATATCATAGCTATCTCCTACCCATCATTATGATATTTTGGAAGAGCGTTTTAAGAGCAAGAAAAACTATGTTACTTAGTGAAAAAAAAACAACTGAAACATTCATTATCACAGCCATGCCTTAGACATCATAAGGATTTTTTGGAAGAGTTTCTTCTTTCGAAAGAGTTTGCATAGAATAAGTTCAACTGTGATAGTGAATCAAAAGAAATTACAATTAAATCCTACAACACTATAGTCATTTCCCATTCATTATCATGATCTTTTGGAATATTTTCTTCTTTTGGAAGAGTTTTTAGAACGAGTATAACTATAGTGGCTAATGAAATTAACTATGAACTCAAACTTCAAAAACGTAAAGACAACTAAGATACTTATCTAAATTACGCAAGTAAAACCGTGCAGGAGGCAGGGGCCCTCCACCACCAGACGGAATCTAACTCCAAATCAAATCAACGCTTTCAAAATAATGTTGCCTTCTTCATTAAAGGAGAAATAACTTGAACAGAGTAATTTGTGTCTTCAGAAATGTAGCATAAAATCTAAGAAAAATCTAGAGCAAAATCTAGCCTATCTCTCGGTTTCCCAAGTGTTTTTATAACAAATGTACATAACAGAACTTGCAACAATACAGGGATCCTTGTCTTTCCTTATCAAAATCACATTAGGACTCTTGAAGATGACAACGTAAAGAGAAAAAGGACATCTAGACTAAGACAGTCCTATTAGAAGTCCGCCTTCTTAAATGTGTTCCCACGTACCAAAACCACGTCCAGAATTCGTTTCTTCCTTCATGGTGAGCAATGAACGATGTGGACATGACGTGGAATATACCCATATGTGGTTTTTCTTGAAAGGACACCTGGAACATGCCTAAATGTGAATACAACTGTAGAATTGCCGGTTAGCTACAGAATGTCTGTATTCTGCAGCTAGTTCCGGTCAAAATGTATTACAATCACAAAAATCACAAAACTTAGCAAGTTAGCCATGTTCATCATTCTAAAAGTAATTTTAACTAATTTCATTGATCAATTGGGTCTGGGATAACAATGGACAAAGGAAAATGAGGTAAAGTAAGATGAAAGAAAGCACAATCTTGAGGCTCAACACTACTCTTAAAAGAAATAATAAGAAAAGGATAATAGTACTTGATATATCTTTACTCTGCTCATGAAAAAATGGTAATGGTTCAACTATATATAAGAAAAACTTGAGTTACAGTGGTGCAAAATTAAGCCTTCTTTTGCAAAATTTAGAACTCCTTATCATATCAAATGGAGTGGATTTATAATTTCAAAATAAAATGTAAATATAGCAAATAAATAAGAAATTTAAGTGGTTTCAACAAATGTAGCTAAAATAAACAAAAATGGAAAAATTTAGAATCTATTGCAACAAATTATCTACGCTTGGGAAGAAGACTGCTCTTTGATTCATTGTTGCAAATCATATATATCTACCATGTTCTTTAACTCGACTGGAGACTTTGGCTATATTCATATTTGGATGATGAAGATTGTGTCCCTCACTGTTGGCAACATTTGTGTGGTAGTACTGGAGAAAAATTGGAGAACTAATCATTGACTCTATGTTTTGACTAAATATTTCCAATGACTTTCCAATTCGATCTTGGTCAGCTAATCAATAATTCCGGCACGTTTATTGGAGGTTTCTTGCCACATTTTAGTGAGTGGTCTGATATCCGGTAAGGTTCCTTCGCGACAACTTGATATGATATTAGCTTGAAACAAGTTATTGCTAATTACCTCATTGATATTATTTGATATATCCCTTGCTTGAAGCATTTTTGTTTATGTTTGCTTGAGACAAATTTCCCATTCTATAAAAAAAAATTCTTTATGTGATTCTTCAATCCTAGGAATATTGGAAAATATTTTGTCTGTGTTGTCTTGCCATGTCAAAATATTATAATTTTTCTCTTCAATTTCATCGAAATAAGTCCTTACATCTCATAGTTGGTACACTAGAGAACTATCCATTTTGCATAGATCATGAATAGTTTAAATTGTTCTGAAGTTGTGTGACCTGTACTTGCCATTGTTCAATGAATTTTTTTTTTTTTTAACTTCAATTATCTGTTCTAAATGCATAATCCTATCTTCTTTATCCTTTAACAAATTTTGTACTTATGTAACTTTTTCCATTTTAGTTGAAGCATAGGCTCCTTTTAATTGGGTAAGCCTACCCAGATCTTGTGTAGGAGCGGCCAGAGAACCTTTCCATAATACCTGAAAAGATGCATCTCTAGGAATCAAATCATGGGACTGATTAATATATTCTTCCTCTCCCTTTTTACCACAACCTTGTGTTGAGGGTTGTAAAAGATATCAAGTAAAGGAATTTCTTCAACTTTTAACAAAACCTTAGATGTTGGGAAAGGTGGTATAATTTCAATATATTTGTCCTCCAAAGGATTTTTAGAGGCTCTTGGAAGTGTATGTACCTTATCTTATAGAGGAGTATTAACAACTTGAGGTTCATTGGCCTTAGAATTCAGAGCCTAGTTATATTTCTCCCATACTTCTTGTAGCCCAGTATTAGGAAAAATACCCTCTGGTTGGGAAGAATATGAGGCAACAATTTATTTTAACTAAGAAACATCAATAGGTTGTGTATAACCAACAATTATTACATCATTAGGATTTGTATTCTCTTGAGGAATCCTTAATGAATCTATAAGAATATTTTCTAACCATGAAGTTGTACTTTGTAAACAGAATCACTTTTTGTGGAGTCAGTTGTTTCTCTGCTAGTTTCATAACCACTAAATAAGTAGGAGCTCTCTCAAACAGATCATCAAATATATTTGGTTCATGGGAAAATTTCCTGATGCTTGATGTTGTTGTAACCTTTTTGATAATTTGATGAGGGTCATACTGTCTATTTGGAATGGTGGGGGAACACAATTATTGAATATCATTAATTTCAAAGGGTGCATGCTTGAAGTTATCCAAATTATCTATACTACACTAGATCAAAAAAGTACGCCATACCTTTTTATTTGATTCTCTCAATAACTTTGAAATATCATTTCCTACAGTCTGATAGGTTATCTCTCTAGCAATAAGTTTATTATGAATGAATAAAGGCAACACATGGGTGTTATATTGATTCCCAATGATTCGAACATAGGTAAATAATTCCTCCCCAAACTAGTTTCTATCTGGAGCAAGTCAGTTTCGGCTTCTGGAGATAACCGTGAGGTATTTTTATCAAAAATAATCTATTGGATAGGTAAGATGGCCATATGACATATTTTGTAGAAATGTGACAAATATTTTGAATCCAAAATAATATCATGGTAGATGTGAATAGGATTTTGGTATTCTATAGTCCACTTCCAACCCACAGAGAAAATGTCCACAGTGACACACACGACTTCCATTATGTAAGCACTCATGTAAAAGGGGGGAATTATCTTCTTAGAGACTTTGTGATCCCTTCTAAAAGAAAGGATGTTGGTGACTAGGTTATCTGAGAAAATATTACCCCAATCCAAGATAGAAATCTTTGAAGCTCCATCAATAAGTGGTGTCCATTGATCAATAAAATTATGAGTATTAGGCATACCACAGAGTCTACACATCATAGCATCTACCTGAAAAAAGGGACCAGCAATGGATTAAACAACATAGTTACTTGATTATTCTTGCTTGTGCTTATTTGAGTCCCTCCTCCATGACCTAATTGGATTTGACACATGATCGTGTTCTTTCATGAATGCTTCCACAAATTTCTTGTCATATCTACACTGTGGGTGAGGTAGATGGTACATTTTTTTTCAAATATTCACCTGTAAACAACCCAATAACCATTTTCTTCATTGTCACAATATTTCTGTTGGCAATGCTCAAGTCACTTACAACCCAAAAAACCATGTTTATATACGGAATAATTCCAGGCTGGTTTGCAATCCTGTGCAAGAAGGAATTAACCATGTCTCTATAGGTAGCGATGGAGACCAGGGTAGAATAATCGACAACCATTTCCCCCTATGTAACTATGGGTTCTTCATCTTCAAAGAAATTATACATGGATTCCCACGAGGTGTGTACAACGTCTTTAGTGAAAACTGTGTCATAAAATAACCCTCGCATTGCTTTTTTGTCTTCAGTGCTTTTGGTTGGGGGAGTAGTATATGGTTGTTGTGCTACATTTTTATTCTTTCCTTTCCCTTCTTTAGACATTTCTTGACTTTTATAGAGGTCGGGACTAGCCTATAGCAGATAACACAATAATGAGCAATAAAATATAACTCAAAAGACATTGTGCGAATGATGAGACATTACAACTACAATCTTTCTTTTCACGGAAAATCTTGATAGAATCGAAGTGCAATGAGTGAAAAATTTTATAATTTCAAAAACCGTAAATTCACCAGTTTCAAACATTAAATGCGGAAACGTGAATTCCTGTGGGATTTCCAAATCAGCATATCGGAGGAAAAATATCGAAGAAATGAATTAGAGGGATGCATTTAACTGAGTTACGATAATTGGAGGATCCCATAAATGAGAATTTTGATGAAGTAACGACTATGGAAGAAAGCGAGAAGTGATATCAAGGAATTCATATCGGAAGTGGCATGTTAGAGGATGTAAAATGAGAATGATGAAAGTGTCAACGATGAAATATATTGGAAGGGAAGGGCATCAAAGGTGTCATGTTACAAAGGTTAAGATATAGAGGGTTTCGATACACTAAAATAATTTATGTGGGGCCGACGACTAGTTATAATATTGAATTATGAAGGTGTGCACTGAATTATGATAAAACCTTAGTAAAAATACTTTTAAAATAAATCATAGGGAAAGAGATATTGGAGAAGGGTTTTATTCCTATTTTCACAGAAGGGAAGTTACAATATAATAGGAGTTTGATGGACATTTTATGATTTAACTTTAATCTTTTATAAAAGAGGGATTTTAGGTATTTATGATCATCATAACAATTTAAAGATGGGCCTTCGCTGTATTTGTTCTGATGAAGGAATCCTTCAAGCCTAAGAGATCCAAAAATGTCCTATTTTTATTAAAATATAATTTTTTTTATTAAAATAGAAGAAGGGTCCCCATTATTTATTAATACTTAGAATAAAAATTAATGGGGGGTTGGTGTAGGTTACAATAGAAGATTAGAGGAATATTTATGGTTTCTAGTATCAAGCATGTCTATCTTTGGGGAGGTGGGGTTTTAAATAGGAGTTGTGGATTTGATATTTGTAAGAGGTTCAAGGCTATTTCTTGTAATAGTGGTTTTGTAGTGTGTCTATGAGATTGGAGGATTTGGTCCACAGTTGTGATTTATTGGTATAGAGAAGCCATTTTGATCTATAACTTTACCTTGATCTATAGTGGTCTTATGAACCAACATGTGTAAATTTCTTTAGATATTCCCATATTCGTGGCATGAATAGTAGTGGAACATAACATTTTCATAGCCCAATATTTTATTCCAAAGTTCATATTGATAGTAGATATCAATTGACTCGTGAAGGGCCTTTAAGATATTCATATACACGTATATGAGAGCATAATATATGTATATTTATTGTTTAGTGGCTTCCAAGGCATTGGAAAAATGACCCAAAGCATTTTTTTTCCTACTAATATTTGTTAATCCAAAAATTATTTGGGAAAGGAGTACATGTGGCTCCAAACTAGTGTTTCTGTAGAATATTCTTTGTCTGGAATAAATATCTCCATACAAAACCTAAGATGTAATCTTGCATAGTTAAATACAGATGGGAAATTTTTTAAATCCCACAACGCCAATTTGATCAGTCCCTTTGGTTTCTACTCATGCTAAATATAGTAGGTGACATATTTTTTCGAGGGAAAAATTCCTAGGAATTTGTAGATTAAAGAATGATATCTCATGTATTAAATGTACTCCCTAATTTGATTGGAATGGACCTAAAAATTTTGATCTATGGTTGCATTTGTAACGCAACTTCCTGGAGTTCTCTGACTTGTTGAAGCTTTCCTTAAGGATCATTGTTGTTGATCTGAGCTTCTATATTTTACAACCTCATGAATGTGAGGATTATCTAATTGACTGGGGTGATGGCCCCTTGCCTTAGCTTTTCTCACTACAAGTAAAATACCTTCTAGTATAGCTTTTTGTGGGAGCCCTTATAAAAATAGCCCAGAAATTTGTTTGTAGCGGAGGTCGGCGGGCGGATGTTTTATCAGGTTTTTTTTTTACGGTGAACCTACAATATACAAGCACATTAGTGATTCACTATCCATATAAGCACTAGTTCCAAATAGAATATGGTGCACTATGGCATATTTATTTATTTTAAATAAAAAAATAAAAAAACAGTGTGCAAAGCACCTATGCATATACACCTACAACATTTATGCCCTTCTTGTAGTAAAATTACCTGGTGCATATTTAGAAGGAGCACTACTATAATTTTTAATTAAAAAGAAAAATGGTGTTATATTCCAACAAAGCACATGTGTTTTTCATGTATTAAAATACCCCTGTGTGTCTTCTAAAGAGCATCATTAGGCGGTTTTTAATTTTTGAAAAAAAATGGAGCTATAGTCTAACAAAGCTCTGGTGTGGTTCATGTATCAGAATGCCCTAGGGCATCTTAACAAAAAAACCGCTATAGGTTTTTTAATTAAAAAAAACATTTCTCTTGGATATTAGATGCATCGGTGCGGTTATAATAACGCACCGCAGGAGGGTTAAATAAAAAAAACTTCCCAACCGTAAATTTCATGTTTACCATCTACCGTGATAGAGAGATCTGAAGCACCAGTGCCATTCTTGCCTCATAAAAGCGCCTCAACGTTGGTGCTTCTCTTTCTCACCATATTTTTTTACTGTGCTCAGTGCATGACTTTCCATTTTTCTCAAATGGTGGTGAAATTTGTTTTTCTCAATTATGTGTCAACAATGCCGAGTCCCCGACATGAAAATATTCGGGAAATTTCTATGTTTCTCCCTAATTTAATTTTTTATAGGATTAAAATCACAATTTAGCTCAAAAAATCCTTTTTTTTTTTAAATAAAAAAAACTTGCGTGGTGCACTTGATAGGTTCAACTCGCATCGATAGTGGTACACCCTATAAATTTACAGGGTGCACCGCCTTTTGGTTCATGAACTTAACGCACCACTATTTTGTGGTGCATTTCATAATTGAAAACACACCAAGGAAAGTTATAAATTGTACATCGGTGTGTACATTTTTAGGTTAAACTTGGTGCATTTATATTTACCAAATGCACTGCAAAAATAATATTAAAAAATATAGCTCAGCTCCTTCGATAACATGAACATTTTGTACTAGCGAAAAAAGGTTATACGCCTGTACCACTGCATAAGTGAGATGCACAATAATGAGAATTTAAATATGTAAACCACAATCGATGCGTCATATGTATGTGTGCACTATATCTATTGTGGTTATGTTTGATAACACACCAAAACTGGTACATTATTGTTTTTTGGGCGCACCGAAGATTTTTTTTTCTAATTGAAAGTTATGTTTCCATATTTATATATACATTTTTCATTTAATAAAAAAATATGTTTTATGTATGAGGCTGGTGTATTTTATATGTCAATCATGTAGCAAATACATCAGCAGAGGGAGCAGCAGTATGATCCAGATGGATATTGGTGGCTATCCACCTATTCCATTTGGACCCACACCATCAGTTCTTTCATTTTTTCACTTTCAATAGAGCTTACTATTTTTAGCAGGATTTAGGGTCCTAAACATCCGGAACCATTTTGGGGCCCGAATGATCTAGGTGGATATTGGTGTCCACCCACCTATTCCATTTGAAACGCCAACATCAGTTCTTTCAGTTTTTCAGTTTCAACCCAACTTACTATTTTTAGTAGTTTTTTCGGTCCTGAACTTCCAGAGTTGTTTTGATGCCCTAAACGACGTTTTTTGGGAAAATCAGGAGTAACATGGGTCTGTGGACCAATGTTTCTGACACCAAAAATTTTTACTCGGATAGATCTTTATAATGAGGTATTGAGCATGTCAAACAAAGATCATATGCTAAAGTTATGTCCTCGAGAAGTTGAAACGCCAATTTACCCAAACGGGGCCCATAGTTTTGGCACTTCATCTTCTAGGGTTAGGTTTTTGGATGTTTAGGGTTCTCTATTGTTTCTCAATAATACTCGAGCCTCATTGTAACACAGTTCAGAGGCCAATAGCTGCCACATCTCTTCTTAGTGTTCAGTTACCAACGCCCTTGCTAGTTTATTTCCATCATTAAGGGAATTTTGAGGTCTAAAATGGGCCTTCTAAGGAACTTATAAAATATTAGTGGAAATAATAAAATAAGATTTGATTACATCATTAAATTTTAGAGGAAAAAAGAAAAAAACTATTTTTTCAACTCGTATTTTCAACTTATCTCCCAAAGTTTTAATTCAAATTTCAAGCAAGAGTACTTATTGGATGTGAAACTTAGTTCCTCATGCAAGGTGTACCCATGTTGCATACATTTGATGGACCCTTCTACACGAAAAATGAGAAATACATGAAAAACGTGATTGCAAACACATTTTTTAATGTATTTCTTATTTGTCATATAGTAGTGTCCATCAAAAGTATGTAACATGGGTACTCTTTAGATTAGGAATTAAATTTTGCATCCAACCAGTACTCCTGCTCAAAATTTGAGTAAAAAATTTGGGAGATAAGTTGAAAATACGAGTTGAAAAAGTAGTTTTATTATTTTATTATTATTTAATCTTTTTACCCTTTTACTTAAAAAATGGTGAGTCATCCCCCATGGTTGACATCATCATATTGAATCCTATTGGTTCTTATAAATTTTATTTTGGTTGTACATTTTTCTTAGGAGGCCCATTTTAGACCTCAAAATTCCCCTAATTAGTATGCTTGTAAGCATATTTTAGTCATTTTTTATAAATGAAATGAAGTTTTATTTTCGCAACATCTTTGTGTTTATGTCTATTTCTATATTTTATTACATTCTTGCATAAATCTAGATCAGTGGTATCAGAGGGGTCTTCTTTTTCTTTGTTTTTATTTGCATTTCCCCAACACAGTCAGGGTATAAGGAGTTAGGGATCGATCTGGTTGAACTTTACAAGATCAGCCTCGCAAACCCCGACGACCTTCCATGGCGGAAGAAAATAAAGATGAGGGAGTAGGAGATCCTATCAAAATATTGCTCGAGGAGGCCCTCGGGAAACAGGAGAACGTGATGATTGATAACTTTGATCATATCCTTCAACGACTGCCCACCTACAGTGAATCAACATCCAACAACCACTGTGGAGGCACCACTCCCTTCAAGGTACTGGTAAACTTTGAAATTCCTTTATTTGAAGGCCAGATAGATGCAGACGTCGTCGATATATGGTTGAATTTTCTAGAAGGGTATTTCTCGGTCCATGATTTTTTCGATCAAGAAAAGATTATTTTTGCACTCCTCAAAGCTTCCCCCCATGTCAAGGACTGGTGGGAAACCTACTGTGAGAAAAAGGAAGAGGGGGAACCCCCTCTGTTCTCGGCTGCACCCACTTGGAATTCATTCCGAGATGGCATTAAGGAACAATATTACCCCATGGGGAGCTATGAAGAAAAGTACATCCAAACGACCACACTGCAACAACAAAGGGATCAAGATGTGCACAAACTGACGAATTTGTTCCATACCCTGGGAAAAAAGTTGGGTATTAAAGATTCAGAGAGAAATTTGGTGCTCAAGTACTGCAGTTTCCTGCACATATACATTCATTAGGAAATGGAGTTCCTCGACATTACCTCGCTTGGAACAAAATATCATTATGCCACCAATATCAAGTAGAAATTTAAGTAGAAGAAGCAAGACTTTGGATCCTCGAATCCGAAGCCAGGGAAAGGCACCCTCGAACCACAGAACAGGGGGTAGAGCCAAAGCGGGGTGACTTAGAAAAATACCACAAATCCAAATAAGTACACGAGGAAGTGATGTGAATTTCATAAAAACCCCACTCAAAGCACAAACGAATGTTAGGCCAAACAGTCCCTGGTGGCCAAACTGAAGGCGCCTGAATCATATGCATGTTATGATTCTGAGCCAGAACAAGAAAAGGGATATTATAAAGGGACGAATATAATTGATGCGGGCCCCAATGCCATTGTTTCCACCACCAAGCTCCAGTAGGAGGATCCCAAGGATCCAGAGGATGGGGAGCGCCTCTTCCATTAGGGGAATTTTGACGTCTAAAATGGGCCTCCTAAGAAAAATGTATAACCAAAATAAAATTTATAAAAACCAATAGGATTCAAGATGATGATTTAAACCATGGGAGATGATTCACCATTTTTTAAGTAAAAGAGTAAAAATATTAAAAAAATAATAAAATAATAAAACTACTTTTTTCAACTCGTATTTTCAACTTGTCTCCCAAATTTTTTACTAAGATTTCGAGCCGGAGTGCTCATTGGATGCAAAATTTAATTCCTCATCCAAGGAGTACCCATGTTCCATACTTTCGATGGACCTTGCTACATGAAAAATCACAAATACATGAAAAAACGTGATTGCAATCACATTTTTCATGTATTTCTCATTTTTCGTGTAGTAGGATCCATCTAAAGTATGCAACATGGGTACTCCTTGGATGAGTAATTAAATTTTGCATCCAACAAGTACTCCTGCTTGAAATTTGAGTGAAAAATTTGGGAGATAAGTTGAAAATAGGAGTTGAAAATGTAGTTTTTTCTTTTTTCCCTAAAAAATTTGATGATGTAATCAAATTTTATTTTATTATTTAAACTATTATTTTATAATTTCCTTAGGAGGCCCATTTTAGACCTCAAAATTCCCCTAATGTATTCGTAGATGTGGGTGAAGGGTTATCCACTGCAATTTCTTGTCGACAGCGGAAGCCAAAAGAACCTCATTTCAGCATAGGTTGTGAAGCGGCTCGGCCTACCAACCATAGCACACCCATAGCCATATACCATCAGGGGGCTTCACTTAGGGAGAGAACTTCGTGTCCGCTAGTAGTGCCACCTTCTATAAAACATCAAGCCATTCACAGAAGAGGTATTTTGTGATGTTGCTCCTCTTGATGTAGCTGATGCATTATTGGTCCAACCATACTTGTGGAGGCAAAATGCTGTGCTTGAGTCTAGGCCTTGTTCTATTGTTATTACTTTGGGAAATAAATTATACAGGATACCAGAGATAGTAATTCCTCCTGCGATCTCCTTAACTATTTCAAAACAATGCAGTAAGATTTTTTCCCAAACGAGGAAATTAATTTTCCTTACAACTCACTCACAGGGAAAGAAGAAGATTGTGGCCACAGACTCAAAACAGGGCTCACCTATACGGCTACAAAAGATGGAAAAAGTCATGGAGAAATACGATGACACTTTCTCCTCAGCCATAGAGGTTCCTCTACACTATCACGACAAGCACTCCATTGGTCTGACCCTCGGTGCACTGCCACCTAATATTTCCATACCTCATGCGACTACACGGATAGAATCCACACATGAACTATTTGAGGCAACCAAATTTATTGAATGCACCCAGCACTTTCGCCAACACATCTACCAACAGGTCCATGACATCCTCAACAAATCCAATACCAAGTTCAGCAAAATTTTCTTCTCATGGAGGAATTTAACGCAATGGGGACCATTACTTCCTAAGGAGGGAGGAATGATCCAAGTGGATATTGGTGGCCATTCACCTATTTTATTTGGACCCACACCGTTAGTTCTTTTAGTTTTTCACTTTCAGCACAACTTACTATTTTTAGCAGGTTTTCGGGTCCAGAACATCCGGAGCCATTTTGGGGCCCTAATGATCTAGGCGGATATTGGTGGCCACCCACCTATTCCATTAGAAATGCCACCATCAATTCTTTTAGTTTTCAGTTTTATCATAACTTACTATTTTAGCAGTTTTTCAGGTCCTAAACTTCTGGAGTCGTTTTGAGGCCCTAAACGATGTTTTTTCGGAAAATCGGGAGCAATATGTGTCCACTGAGCGATGTTACTCACACCAAAAGTTGTACTCCTTAGATAGTGCTTTCTAATGAGTTATTAAGCATGTCAAATGGAGATCGTATGCCAAAGTTACGTCACTGGGAAGTTGAAACACCAATTTACCCAAACGGGGCCCATAATTTTGGCGCTTCATCTTCTAGGGTTAGGTTTTTGGATGTTTAGTGTTCTCCATTGTTTCTCAATAATAATTAGGCCCTTGAGCCTCATTGTAACACAGTTCATAGGCATATAGCTGCCACATCTCTTCTTAGAGATAAGCTACCAACGCCCTACCTAGTTTATTTCCATTATGTTTGTAATCATATTTCAGTCATTTGTTCTTAATGAAATGAAGTTTTATTTCCACTGCATATTTGTGTTTATGTCTATTTATATATTTTTTTGCGTTCATGCATAAATCTGGATAACAGTAGGAGCAGGAGAAAATGGTGGACCAATACAATGTGGTTCGACCATGGGAGGCCCAAGAGAGCGAGAGGGATTTATACCCTCTCCCTATTATCGTAGTGACCCAAGATCTCTTGATTAATGTATGAATCCTAAAGTACTATGAGGAGGCTACATTCCTAAAGGCACACTAGGTCTTTTTGGAACATTTAATCTTTCAATGGAGTATCCAGGAGAAGGGTTTCCATGGTGGTCTTGATTCAAGGTACAGGCCCTCTGAGGAGGACATATATTTTGTCACTGACCTATCTAGGAGAGGGGATGATTTTCCTTAGTTCCTTGATGTCCCCTATAGGGTTGTAGTAGAGAGTCATCTTGCATACTCTCAGAGATATGTTGGGCTTCATGCAGTCTGTCTAGCATATTTTCAGGTGTGTGGTCGGGTAGCTATGAATTTCTTCGTTTACTGCCCAAGAGGTTAGGTGCTTCTCATTATTAGTCACAACCATTGCACATTATTTTGGTGATGGGAAGTGCATTAGTTTCCCTCTTTTATATTATGTCGATTGTTTGATTCAGGAAACATGATGTATAAGATGGTTTGCCATTTTTTTGAGGTAGTTTTGTATGACTTTAGATAGATGTTGTGCAATGATACATAGGAGGACGAGCTTCCCTTTCGCTTAAGATATTTTTTGTTTATTTTTTGAGAGGTTTCCAAAGATGAGACCTACATTTGGCTATTGCTCTCCTAGGCTGATCACTGAGGTCTGGATGTGCATGTGGGACCATATGATGCCCAAGAGGGGCTTGTCGGATTATTCAACCAAGAATTTTTCCCAGGAACTAGCGCTACTAGCCAGTAAGTTTGATCTTTTTGACATTTATGTACACGCATATTGATTGGAGATAGTGTCCCAACATCCTCTTCATGACAGATGAGCCTGCAGATGATAGAGGTAATATTATTGTTTTCTTTAAATTAATCTAGTTTCATTTTATTATTTTAATTAATTAGAATAAAATTTATTCTAGTACATTCTTTAAATTGTGTTATTAAATTGTTTAATGAAATTGTCTAATTATTGTTATGTACTATATATTTTGAAGGAATCGACACATTCAATGGGGACATGCCTCATCCTCCACAGGAGGGAGAACATGAGGATATGGGTGAGGCCCAAGAGGATGAGGCACATCCTTAGAGGGGCATGGGTGTCTGGGCCCGTAGGGCTGGTTTGAGATTATGGATGAACTACTTTGACAGATTGTCCAGAGCTTTGGTTGTGGAGGGAGTTCGTGTTGTGAGGGCCCAAGAAATCAACACAAATCCTAGGTTCATGGATATTTATAGGGTTTGTTCACGTGAGATGATGACTCTTATGCGTCATGTCGTCAAAGCTAGTAGGATACTAGTAGTGATAAGGGATGCAGGGCATGTAGTGCCAGATATGTCAGATGAGCCTTCACGCAGTGATACCCCATCAGATCATGATGATGAGGGTGATGATCATGATTCTTCTGGTAGTACTACCCCATCAGATCATGGTCATGGTTCTAGTGATCCTTATTGCAGTACACCTCCTCTTCATTTGCATGATGATTAGATGCCACAGCTATAGGATGTTCCTTATCTTTCTCCTAACATAGAAAACCAACCAAGTCCTCCTCCACCTGAGATTTCGACAAACATTGAGGTAGTAGTTGACCATCCATCATCTTCTTTTGTAGACTAGCCACCTCCTCCTCCACCTCTAATCTCGACTAACATTGAGGCGGTAGTTGACCATCCATTGTCTTTTGCTGCAGACCAGGCTGGCACTACTACGTCTGTTGTATCAAATATTTGATTGCAATTGTTTGACTTTATATACTTAATTTATATTTTGGTGTTGATGTGTATATTGTTAGGTCATGTTAGATCCAAGATAATTGTTGATCCAAGATTATGGTTGGAAGATGCCATGTTCCAATTGGCAGGGTGAAGAGGTTATCCATTTTCATTTACCAACTTCTTGTCATATGTTGCTCCTGATAAGTGCTTCTCACATTTTTGAAATGTGAGAATTTTTTATGCATCTAAACTAGATTCTGAATCAGGATCTTGCATATTTGGATACATTTTTATTCAAATCCACATGGATTAAAAATAAAAATCAATGAGGTAATTGAAATATTAACAAAATATGAACATACTCGAGATGGAAAAGAGGAAATCTGCAAAGGGCTTTGATCAACAATATGGAACGAGATATAATTTGAAGAATTAGTCATTTAAGATTGAATTTGAGATGTCTAATAATATATTTAAACTTTATTAAATATATAAAATATTATTGTTATTATTATTGAATTTTTATTTAGTTGTATTATTAATATTATTCATGGAAAATATATTTAATTTTTTGAAAAAATATTATATATATATATATATATGTGGGTGGATATAATTAGTAATATATATATATATATATATATATATATATATATATTATATATATATATATATATAGATACATATATATATATGTATATATACATATATATATATATATATATATATATATATATATATATATACATATATATATATACATATATATATATACATATATATATACATATATATATATACATATATATATATACATATATATATATATATATACATATATATATACATATATATATATATATATATATAATTAGTACTAGAGATATATAAGTTAATTTGTTAATCAATTTTGTTTTATTTTTTTTACATATTAATATATTTAAACTTTATTAAATATCTATATAAAATTAGTGTTATTATTATTAATTTTTTATTTAATTGCGTTATTAATATTTTTTGAATAAATATTTATTTTCTATATATTTAAATGTGAAGATAATTAGAAGTAGAGATATATAAGTTAACGTGTTAATTAAAAAAAACAAAGTTATTTAAAAATATTACCATATTTAAATAAAATAATATTTTTAAATTTTATTAAATATAATAATATATCTAAACTTTATTAAATATATAAAAAATTATTGTTATAATTATTAATTTTTTATTTAGTTGTGTTATTAATACTATTTATGGAAAATATATTTAAATTTTTGAATAAATATTGATTTAATTAGAAGTAGAGAATATTTGTCACTGTGTTAATGAAAAAAATTGTTATTTAAATATATTAATATATTTAAATATAGTAATATATTTAAACTTTATTAAATATAAAAAAAATATTTTTATTATTATTAAATTTTTATTTAATTGTGTTAATAAAATTATTAATGGAAAATATATTTAATTTTTTTAATAGATATTTTTTTACTATATATTTAAATGTGGAGATAATTAGAAGTAGAGATATATGAGTTAATGAATTAATTTAAAAAAAATATAGATTTAAACACATTAATATATTTAACTATAATAATATATTTTAACTTTATTAAATATATAAAATATTTATTGTTATTATTATTGAATTTTATTTAATAAAATATTTATGGTTATTATTATTAAATTTTTATTTAACTGTGTTATTAGTATTCTTCATAGAAAACAATTTTTTTTAAGAAAATAATTTTTTTTCTAATAAATATTTATTTAATTAAAAGTAGAGATATATAAGTTAATGAGTTAATTTAAAAATTTGTTATTTAAAGATATTAATATATTTAAATATACCATTTAAATATATATATATATATATATAGGTAAATTAGGCTAATCTATATTAATTCGAAAATAGAATAGTATATATGCTATAGGCTGAGTTGGTAAGATGCACTAAATCAATCTTAGTCTTTGTTGCACGAGTAAGGGGCTTGCTCTGTGTAGGAAACCAGCCCAGAAAGTACATGGAGCAGAAAATTACAAAATGTGCTAGAGCACTAGTGAAAAAGGAAATTATGTGATAATAGAAAGCATGACAAAAAACTAGGAAGAGCTGAGTAACAATGCAGTTAGGGGTCCTCAACATCATCATTGTTGTTTGGATCTTCCTCCACGATGGGACAGGCATATGCCTACACAACATCTTCCTCTTCAGCAGTGGGTATACGCAAAGGCTTGGAGACAGCTGTGCAGAGGATAGGAGCGATTGAGTACTTGACATCTGGGACTCTCATCCAAGTACCTTCAGAGTCTATTACCCAAACATCTGTGTCATCCCCATCATCTTCCTGTACCATAAGAGGCTTAGTATTGCAGGGCAAGGGGTGCTCTTAGTGCACAATGGTGGATTTTCTTTGTCCACTTCTGCCTCTCTTCCTAACATGAGTGGGGGCCTCCTCCTCCTGGTTGATTTCAGGACTCTAGGGAGCCTCTCTAACGTGATTGCTTGAGGAGGAGCCTTCAACATATTCCAGGCGATTATCAGGCCCCCAGTGATAGCGACTAGGGAGTGCACCTCTCTGGCCTCCTCTCACGGTTCTTTGTCGCAGCCTAGGTGCCATGGTCAGCAAAAGCAGAGGATTGATAAAGATTTGAGAGGATGGGGGAAGTAGAACTAACCTGAGGAGGGAGGTGTGAAGCAAGGTACTAGTGGAAATGGAGGAGTGCTGAAGGTGAATGCGCGATAAGGGGCACATGCTTATGGGAGCACCTAGGTTTATTGGACTAGCAAGACAGAGGGAGTTAGGGTGAGTTGCACAGTGAGGGGGGAGCTAAACCCGGGGAAGTCTACATAGCGCAACACTAGGGAGGAGGCTGCGCGACAGACTGGACACGCAGGAGAGGAGGAAATGAAACAACAGATAAACCCAAAGGAGTAGACTGTGAGTCACTTTGTACTGAAGGTCCTTCCTTTTAATAGGCCTTAGACACATGCGAAGATGCTAAGCATTATTGTGCCTCGCACGTAGCTGCATGTGTAACGGTTGTCATGAGTAGGCATGTGAGAAGAGCTATGGCCAAGTTGCATGTAAGTCCATGAGATCATTCAAAATGATTGCGGTAGAGAGGTATCCCGAAAAGGTTGATGTTGTCCAAGCATGTCTTCATTATACCCGATCTCTGTCATCTCATGCGGATGATTGCAAGAGTGTGGTTCCACATAGGGTGAAGACCTGCATTATGGATCTTCGACCTCTTGAGCGTGGGAGAGGTAATTGTCATGCGTACTTCTGCTGACACCCACATACAGGGAAAATATATATTTTATTATTATTAATAATATTATTTTTGTATTTAATTTTGTTATTAATATTATTTATGGAAAATATATTTAAATTTTTGAATAAATATTTATTTTCTATATATTTAAATGTGGAGATAATTAGAAATAGAGATATATAAGTTAATGTGCTATATCTATCTATATATATCTATATCTATCTATATATATATATATAGATATATAATAATAATAATAATAATATATAATTTTATATTGTTATTATTATTAAATTATTATTAAATTTTGTTATTAATATTAATTATGTATAATATATTTAAATTTTTAAATAAATGTGGATATAATGAAAGTTGAGATATATAAGTTATTGTGTTAATTAAAAAAATATTAGTTAAACATATTAATATATTTAAACTTTATTAAATAATTAAAAGGTTTATTGTTATTATTATAAAATTTTTATTTAGTTGTATTATTAATATTATTTATGGAAAATATAATTAAATGTTTGAATAAATATTTATTTTCTATATATTTAAATGTGGATATAACTAGAAATAGAGATAATATGAGTTGATGTGTTAGTTAAAAATAAAATGTGTTTAAACATATTAATATATTTAAATATTAAATTTGAATTTAATAATATATTTAAATTTTATTAAATATTTAAAAAATTGATTGTTATTATTATTAAATTTTTATTTAGTTGAGTTATTGATATTATTCATGGAAAATATATTTAAATTTTTGAATAAATATTTATTTTCTATATATTTAAATGTGAAGATAATTAGAAATAGAGATATATAAATTAATGTGTTAAACATATCAATATATTTAAATATTAAATATAAATATAATGATATATTTAAGTTTTATTAAATATATTAAAAAGTGTTAGATCTAAGACTTTTGTGATTCATAATGTACAATGATGTTTTTCAGATTAATTACATAATAAGGGTTTGGTCGAGGTTTCGAACCAACTAATGTGGTTCATCCTCGGGACAAGGTGAAGAAGGAGATTGATCTCATTGAATAAATAGAAAGATGCATCATTGCCCAGTGATAGTTGTTAGGGACAAGGTGAAGAAGGAGATTGATCTCATTGAATAAATAGAAAGATGCATCATTGCCCAGTGATAGTTGTTAAAACTAGCCGTTAATTAGTTAGAGAATTTAAAAGTTTTAATTATTAAAAATATTATTTAGAAAGGTCAACAATTATTATAATAATTTAGTAAATTGAATAAATTATAAAATTAACCTTAATAAAGGGAATAATATATTAATTTTATAATTTATTCAATTTACTAAATTATTATAATAATTGTTGGCTCTTCTAAATAATTTTTTTTTTTTTCTAAATAAGACTAAATCTATTAATTTATAAAAATACTGTTACAAAAATACCACAGCTGCTGCTGTGTGAGCCAGCTAGCTGGGACTGATTATCAGCACTGTTCTTGATTGTTTTGGGCCGCCCAGAGTGGGAAACCGACCCATTAAGCATAATGTACTGGGCCGCCCTTGGAAGGGAAACCGGACAGAGGTTTATACATAAAATGTAAACAGCAATATAAAAGCTAGAAGCATCATACTGCTCATCAGTGGAGCAATTGAAACAGCAAAACTCAAAAAAACCAGAAGTGAATGAGCCAGGGGATTTAACCCTCGTGCTCAGAAGACATTGGTTCCTATTCAATCCTGCATGCATATTCATTCTCCTCGCTACTGTCCTCCTTTCCTGCATGGCTGTCAGTCTTCAAATCTTTGTTGTCAGCTTCAGAACGTAGCTCCGTGAGAGGAGGGGGAGAGGGGCGATGGTCAATGGGAGGGGAGGGGGCGGAGCAGTGCGGGATTTCCTCACGGAGAGAGACAGAGATGAAGGCGGTGATTATGGAGTCGAAGGAGGTGCAGTGGAATCGGAGCTCAGCATTCTGAGTAGATTGTCTGATAGTAGAGCCCCGAAATCGACTGTCCCGTGGATTGGGCTGACTGGGAGGGACAGAGAAGTCTGAGGGTGGCTGACTGGAATGAGCAAGAGCTACAGGAGGACGGCCAAGACCAGGAGGCTCAGAGGCGGGAGGGGGCTGACAGGGGAAATCACCAGAACTCGCAGCACGAGCGCGGCCTCGACTTCTGCCTGCATGACCATAATTCACAGCACGTCGTCCTCTGCCCCTGCCTCTGCCTCCACCACCGCGAGAGGTAGGCGGGGGCGTGTTAGAATCATCCTCAGAGGAAGAGTTGAGTTCGGAGAGCGGCGAAGGAGGATTTTCATGAGCAAGACCTCGACTCGTGCCCCTTCTGCAGCGCATGCGCTGCCTGAGGCGTGGCATGTCTAACGAAAGGTGGCGCGGGCGAGGACTGCCAAGGAGAAGGTGAGGAGCTTGAGAAATGGTGAGGAGACCACCAGGGTGATGCCGACCAGACGGAGGAGCAATATAACCAGAAATACGATTTCTAGAGGAGAAACTGTCCCGAGAATGCAAATTGAGACCAGAGGGAGACAAAGTACCTGCAATGAGCACTGCTGTAGCTCCAATTGAGGCTGAAGCACGGCAGAAGGGGCTGTTGGAGAAATGAACGCCCGGGATGGTCTCCAGACAGGCGAGAATGCTGCAGCGGCGTCCTGTCTGTGTTTTGCAGCTGGAATTGGCACATCCGGGCGAACAAACAGCGTCTAGAGGGTTCAGAGGTCCGCCATGGCCCTCATCGTTCTGCACTCCCTCCATATTGCAAGCGTTCAACAATACCATCACCATATACCCGAGAGCGAAGGTGTAATAACTGCAGCTCTGTTCAGATCGAGGCGTATTAATAACGCCAGCAAGTGTAGTGCTATGGGCCATGTGGGCACGGCGTGTATGCAGCGTTGGGAGCTGCGCGAGAGCCCAAAGCTCATTAACTCTCTTCCGCAGCCGCATCCGGCGGGGAGCAATCCTTGTGCACCAAGGAGGAGCAATTCTGTTGTGTGTCAGCATCATGGATGATAGTGAGATCCCCGTGAGTGAGCAGACTGTTACTCTCAGTGCCATAATTAGCCAGTAGATTAGCAACCTTGTTTCCTTCCCTTTTGACGTGAGTGAAGGAGATGGCTCTGTTGTTATGGAGCCAGTCACTTATCTTACCTATGCGAGCTGCCAAACGCCAACTCTGAGTTACCTTATTGGGATCGGCTCCCCAAAGAAGCTGATTGGAGATATGGATGAGGATTTGAGAATCCCTTTCAATAATGATAGGGAAAAAATTGTGTTGAAGAGTCAGTCTTAGGCCTTGCCAGAGACCTTCAAGCTCCGCTGAATTGTTGGTATCCCAGCCGATCGAACCAAAGTAGAGAAGCCGTGTTTCGCCATTGGAGTTTCTAATAATGCCTCCAAAACCTGCTTGCCCAGGGTTCCCCTTGGAGGCTCCGTCAAAATTTAATTTGAAAAGCCCTGGGGGAGGAGGAGTCCAGTTTAAAGGTGTGTTTGAGGCCACCTTGTTTCGGGTCTTCTGAGTTATCCCAAGATTAAGATTCCAATTTTTCTAGATGAGGACTTCTTGTTGCTGCTTAGGGAGATCTTCTTCTTGCCAAGAGTGGAGATCCAAGGTTTCCTGGAGATTGCCCATGAAGGTGTGCCATAAGGAATCTATGGAGCTAGTTTGGTTTTTGAAGATACGCTTATTACGTTCCTTCCATAAGGTCCAAAGAATTAGACCAGGGAGGAGATGCCAAAGCGCATTGAGGAGGGCTGAAACATAGGGGCGTTTAGGCCAATTTCGAAGAAGGGTGGTGATATCACAGGAGGGTATGCGTTTTTGACAACAGATTCTACATTTGTTCCATAAGGAATTGGCAAGCGGGCAAAACAGCATGAGATGAGGGATGGTTTCAGCATTAAGAGCACAGTTTGGGCAACGGGATGGCCCGATGAAGCCTCTTTTGATAAGATTGTCCCAGGTGAGTATGCGTTTATGACTTAGAAGCCAAAGGAAAGTGGAGATTTTAGGCCAGGTATGAGGATTCCAAATCATCTGCCAAAGAGGATCCCGGGGAAGAGGGGGAGGGTGCATCAGGGCATAGGCCTCTTTGGTAGTGAAAATGCCTTTGGTGGTGTGGCCCCATCTGAGAATGTCAGGGTCAGGGGAACTTCTGATTTGTCTTCTTTGCAGCTCTTGATCGAGGTCTTCTATCACTGTATTCTGGGCTTGAGCAATAATGAGATGAGAAGGTTTCCAGATCCTGTATCCATTGCTATCATTTTCCATCCAATGTTCATTGATTTTCCTGTCTAAAACAGTTCTGGGATCCCCAAGGTTGGTGAGAGGAAATTTTTCCAGGAGGACAGATTCCTGTTGCCATGCGTCTGTCCAGAATCGCGCTGATTGGCCATTGCGCACCTCCCAAAAGCTATGCTGCTGAATAAGCGCATGGTGTTGCTTTGCTGCATTCCAGATTAGTGAGCCCGAGTTGATGGGGGTTAAACGAACCAAATCAGTAGTTGCTCTGTTGTTAGCATACTTCGCTGTCCAGAGTTTGGCCCAAGGAGTGTGGGGATTGGACATCCATCTCCACCAGACTCGGGCAGCCATAACTTCATTACTGTGCGTTGGGTCTCTCAAACCAAGACCCCCATCTGCTTTGGGGGTGCAAACAGTGCCCCAATTCACTAAGGCCCATTTCCGATTTTGACCAGAGGAGCCCCAGAGAAAGCATCTTTGCAGAGCTTTGATCTATTTGAGAACTCACTTCGGGGCTGCAAGAACAGAAAAAAGGTAGAGAGGCATAGATTGCAAGGTGGCTTTAATGAGAGTTAGACGACTGGCCATGTTGAGGGCGCGATAGGTCCAAGAAGAGAGGCGAGATTCCAATTTCTCAAGGAGCTGGTTCCAGGAGGAATGCTTGATGGCTGAGTCTGTAAGAGGGGCTCCAAGATATTTGTCAGGGAGGGTGGCCACAGAAAAACCAAGAATGCGAGCAATGTTAACTTGAGTGGGAATGGGAGTGTGGAAGAAAAAGACCTGAGACTTGGAATCATTGGTTGTTAATCCAGAGGCTTTAGAGAAGAGATTGAGGATTTCTTTGTAGGATCGGGCTTCTTGTACGGAAGGGTGGCCAAAGAGCATATTGTCATCAACAAATTGTTGATGGGCAGTAGTGGGAGCATCATGAAGGGAAAGACCACACAGATGTCCAAGGTTGACTTCCTCATGGATGAGTCTGCCTAGCCCTTCGGCCATTAAGACGAAGAGAAAGGGGGAGAGGGGGTCCCCTTGTCTGATGCCTCTAGAAGGGCGGAAAGGGTGGGATGGAGTGCCATTGAGAAGAATGGATAGAGAGGAAGAGGAAATGAGGTTCATGATCCAACGAATCCACATGCAATCAAATCCATAAGCACTTAGAGTTTGCTGAATATAATTCCAGTTCAGCTTGTCAAAGGCCTTTGAAAGATCGATTTTGAGCAGCATACCTGGCTTCTTGCAGACTTTGAGTGAGTGTATGATTTCGTGTGTGAGAATGATGCCATCCAGAATTTGTCGCCCTTCAACATAACCTGTTTGCTCCGGAGAAATGAGGAGAGGAAGAAGAGGTTTGAGTCTGTTGGCGATGACCTTGGTGATGACCTTGTATATTACATTGCAAAGGGCGATGGGCCTAAATTTGTCAGGTCTGCTGGGCTGCTCCTCTTTTGGTACTAGCGCTACAAAGGTAGTGTTGAGGGAAGGCAGGATCCAGTGCATAGCTCGAGATTCTTCTACCAAATGCCAGACTTCTTCTCGGATGAGTTCCCAAAAGTGGTGAAAAAAGTTGGCTGTGAATCCATCCGGTCCAGGGGCTTTGCCATCCTTGAGTTGAGCCATGGCCATGTATACTTCTTGCTGGGATATTGGACGAAGCAGCATTTGATTATGGTCATCCGTGATAAGTTTTGGAATGAGCCGTGTGATCTGGTCTATGGCAGGCTGTCTGTTGGCTTGTGGCTCCTTCTGGAGGTCCTTGAAGTAGTTAACAAGCTCTCTTTCCATATCCTCATGCCTCTCCATCCTTTCCCCATGTTGGTTCATGATGTGGCCAATTCTGTTCTGCATTCTTCGTTGGATGGTCGTGCTGTGGAAGAACTTGGTGTTGCGCTCTCCTTCCTTTAACCAACGAACTCTGGACTTTTGTCTCCAGAGGATTTCCTCCTGTTTATATCTATCTTCCAATTTTCGTTGAAGTTCAAGCTCTTTGGTAGCCAGAGGTTCAGATCTGCCAGAGTTGATAATCTCCTGCTGGACGTCCTTCATTTGTTGTTCTAGGATTCACTTTTCCTCAAAGATGTTACCAAAGATGTTGTGATTCCAATCCTTGATCTGCTCCTTAACCCACTTGAGCTTTTGCTGAAACTAGTACATTTTGGACCCGTTGGGAGGGGTGAATCTTTTCCAGGCTGAGTAGACCATGTATGTAAAGGAGGAATGCGTTAGCCAAAAAGCTTCAAACCTGAAAGGCCGTTTTGGATGGAGACCCATATTTTTCCATTGAAGCATGATGGGCCAGTGGTCAGAGCCCGTGGTAGGGAGAATAGACCCAGTGAAGTCTCCGCCCACATGGATAGCGTTGTCTGATAGAAGGAATCTGTCCAGCTTGGAAGCTATCTGTTGTCTGCCAATTCTGCGGTTGTTCCAGGTATACAGGCCATTGCAAAAAGGAATATCTATGAGCCAGTTGCTGTTGATGAAGTCCTTGAAATAGGCACTGTCCTGATCAAGTCTGGCCCTTCCTCCAGATTTTTCAGCAAGCTTTGTGATCATGTTGAAATCTCTGCCCAGAATCCAAAGAGGATGAGTCCTGTTGGAATTGAGATGCGCAAGTGTATTTAAGAGCGCTACCTTGCTTGCCAAGTCTTGGGGAAAGTAAACATTGGACAGATGTCCATGAATATTGGTGCCTATAGGGTGGAAGGTGGCCTGGATAATGTTGTGAGAGGCATGAAGGTCGCTCACCTGCAAGGCTTGAGGGTTCCAAGCAATTGCCAATCCTCCCGAAAATCCTGAGGCGTCCACAGCTGCAGATCTACAACCCGGCCAAGCTCTAGTCAAGATGGAGCTCAGCGTTTGACTGTTACATTTAGTTTCTTGAAGGAAGAGCAAGTGGAGTTTTTCCTTCTGTATCAAGTTCTTTATCATTCTGTATTTGCCGGGACCATTAAGTCCTCGTACATTCCATGAGATCAGATTCATTGAGAACTAGTTGGGAGAGGTTTGAAGAACCTAGTGAGCTTGGGATATTGTCCCGATTCCACTAATATTTTCCCCAGGGCCATGGTGCGCTGCCAGTCAGGAGTTCTTCCCCTTTTCTTGGATTCTTTTATCACCTTCAGACTGTCCCAACGACTTCCAGACTGGACATCCAGTTTCTTGTTCTGATGGACTTTGTCCAGAAGCGCCTCAATAGTATCAATCTGCCGTTGGTTGATCTTATCATATTCTTTTCGTTCACAAGCTTCTTCTATACCTGTGAGATCTAACTCTCTTATGAAAAAACCTTCACTGTCTTCGTCCATTTGAATAGTCTGGTCGAGCTGGAGTAGATCTGTGGCCTCCAGGTTGACCAGGGGAGCTGAGACCTCTGAAAAGGGGAGGTTAGGGTCCCAGGTGACCTGTTTCTAATTAAGGGTGGGGGTGAGGTTAGGTTTTTCAGCAGAGGTCGAAGAGGGTGGGAAGGGCGGCGATGGTGCGGGATTGGGTTGATTTGGAGGGGGAATAGAAGGGCCGACAGGACTAGGGGTGACAGGGGTAGGAACAATCGAGGGTTCAGTTTGGGCAAGCACTGCGAAACTATTACTGGTGGAGGGAGTGGAGGCAGAGGTGCTGGGTTTCTTCCCAGGAGTGGATTTCGTTGGCTCTTCTAAATAATATTTTTAATAATTAAAACTTTTAAATTCTCTAACTAATTAAAGGCTAATTTTTAACGGCTAGTTTTAACAGCTATCACTGGGCAATGATGCATCCTTCTATTTATTCAATGAGATCAATCTCCTTCTTCATCTTGTCCTGAGGATGAACCACCTTAATTCATTCGAAACGTCAACCAAATCATTATTATGTGATTAATCCGAAAGACATTATTCTACAATAAAAAAGTGATTATTATTATTATATTTTTATTTAGTTGTGTTCTTAATATTATTCGTCTAAAATATTTTTAAATTTTTGAATATATATATATATATATATATATATATATATATATATATATATATAACAATTATTGTTATTAAATTTTTGAATAAATATTTATTTTCTATATATTTAAATGTAAAGATAATGAGGAGTATAGATATATAGGTTAATGTGTTAATTAAAAAAAAATATTTAAACATATTAGTATATTTAAATATAAAATTGAAATACAATTTATATTTAAATTTTATTAAATAAAAAAACAAAATTGATTGTTATTATTATTAAATTTTATTTAGTTTTTGTTATTAATATTATTTATGGGAAATATATTTAAATTTTTGAATAAATATTTATTTTCTAAATATTTAAATGTGGAGATAGTTAGGAGTAGAGATATATAAGTTAATGTGTTAATTAAAAATATATATATTTAAATATAATAATTTTATTTATTTATTTATTTTCTGTAAAATTGGCATGACTATATTTTCAACATGTCCAATATATCACCTTGATGAGGACTAGGAATTGAACTTGTGACTTTACATCAAGGAGTGCCTTAACAGAGTACCCAATCACTCTATTTCTCTATCCAAGACCATGTGGTTAAACATAACAATATATTTAAACTTTATTAAATATATAATTTTTTTATTTTTGTTATTATTTAATTGGGTTATTAATATTATTCATGGAATATATATTTAAATTTTTGAATAAATATTTATTTAATTAGAAGTAGAGATATATTTGTTAATGTGTTAATTAAAAAAATGTTATTTAAAAATATTAATATATTTAAACTTTATTAAATATATAAAAAAATTATTTTTATTATAATTAAATTTTTATTTAGTTGTGTTATTAATATTATTCATAATATTTAAATTTTTGAATAAATATTTATTTTCTATAAATGTGGATATAATTAGAAGTAGAGATATATAAGTTAATGTGTTACTTAAAATTTATTTATTTATTTAAACATATTAATATATTTAAATATAAAATTCAAATTTAATAATATATTTAAATTTTATTAAATATATAATTTTTGTATTGTTATTTTTATTAAATTTTTATTTAATTGTGTTATTAATTGTGACAACTGTATTTAATGTTAACTAGTTGTTAACTAGTTAAATGACATTTTATTATTTGTTTTAAGAAAAGACTAAGACACTTAATGTTTTGCTGGAAAAATTATTTTTATTTATTATTAATTGTGAAAAATAAAATTAGTTATGGAAATGGTTCCATAAAAAGTAAAAAGGCTGATGGTAAATGTTTTCCAAGAACTGAAAGGTGGTTAGATAGTTTGGAACAGTTACCTGCTCCTCTGGGGGTAAGAGACTTATCCCATTGAGGAATATGAGTTATGTTCAGGGACTAAGGAGAGAGTGGGAAATGTTTCCTAAGTTGGTAGAGACCAGTGGAAATCACTCAGCAAGACCTGAAGTTTTCTGGCACTGACTGGACTCGAAGTCCGAAGGTCACAGTAGACAAGCTATTGTCATCCTCTACCTCTTCAGGAGTGGAGCACGGGGGAAAGAAGAGGATGTAATAGCCTCCCTTGATGGTTGGGTATACACCAACAGCCAAATACAATTTCAGATAAGTGACTGTTATTTTAGAATTAATTAGACTGGAAGGTTGTTTACAAGTTATTTGTACATAGTTAAGTGTTATGTAATTACAGATGAAGGCTGTTATATTCTGGATTATTTTTGCGAATAGAAAAGTGTCAAGATATCAATTATAAAGTTACTCAGTAAATACATGAAAAAATCTATGATTATTACTGTGAGAAATTGTAGAATAATCTGGTGAACTTTTATATAAAAGAAAACATTATAATTTCTGTGAGATACTTGAAGATTTAAGCAGATAATATAAAGAAAAACTTTGGCTAAATAAGTAAATTAGATAACAGAATATAGTTATCATGCTAAAATATTTTATATGTGAAGATGTATTTGAAAGTACCAGGAGAGAGAGACATAATGAATAATAGAGTAATTATTAAGATTTCAAAGTGTTGTACAAAGAAATTGAACTAGAAAGGTTTCTGTCTATTTTAAGTTAGGACAGGGTGAGCTTTTGGTTCTGGGTATGGGGATGAAACCCCAAACCACTACTCGTCGCCACCCCTAATTAGCTATACACGGACATAACTGTTAGGTGGTCCAGTCACTGAGATATATTTTAAGGTAAAATGAACAGACAAATACAAATATATCTTAAGAAAAGAAATTTAACTGGAGATTAAAACTACTGTAAAGAATGTGTACAAATGTTTCCAAAACATAGTTTAAGATACAAAATATCAAGCATATCTCTATATCTATGAAATCGAATGAATCGAGGAACTTAAATATAATAGAATTGAAACATGTACAGTCTTTTACAAATACAAGCTTACGTTTCCATTAAGAACTTGAATAGGTCACTGTGCTTAAAGTAATTACATATGGACTAAAAAAAATACTATTCCAAAAGTAATACTACCGCAGTAGCCATCTTTGGAATTGAAAACTACAAAAGAGTCGTGTTATAGGAATGAACCCTTTAGTAAGTCTTTCATAAATGATGGCATAGAGAAAATTTACAGAGAAATACCTTTTATAATTCCAAATATAATACAAAGTTAACAGTATTAATTAAATATTCTATAGAAAAATAATGACTCTAGCTCTTTGAAGCTAACCAAAATAACCAACGCTTAAAACTGAAGAAAATTCTAGAAATTTCCTGAAGAGTAACATTGCAAAAAAAATGGGGTATACCTAGTTGACGAGATTGTAGGCTAGTGGTGGTCGTCACGGAGTACCTAGAGAGACAAAGGTAGAGGTTAGCTGAGACCTTATTGTAGGAAGAGCGCATAAGCCACTTCAGCAGAGGACTTACTTGCGAAAACCCAAAAGGATGAAATTGTAAGTAGAGGGCAAACGAAGTTTAAAACATACATAAAATCAAACTGAGAATAACGAATGGTTGAGGAAGATGAAAACATGTCTTTTATCTATAGTAAGAGCATCTTCAAACCTGGATGTCAAGCACCGAGCTACATTCAAGCAGAAAGATAAGAAAATTCTTAACTCGAAGAGCAAAAAAGGGAAAACTAAACTGAGTGCGTAAATCCATAACTTCGGGTTAAATACCTTACCGAGATGCAAAGGCACGATGTGGATGAAGGGTCAAGAAGCTTTCCGACATTCCGCAAGAAAATGGTCCAGTCCTCCAATCCCTGCCTTTGGGCATAGGGCAAGATTAAGAAAATGAATTCACAGAGGTGAAAATTTAAGAGAAAACAGAAGTGAAAATGGCTAGGATGACCATAATAGGTGTGGGAGAGAAGTTAACCTAGTTTTCTCCAAGTCATGATTACAATGCCAAGGGCCGATGGTCTCAGGCCGGACTTCCATGGTGGAGCCAACCAAGTGCAAGCAATAGAGCAAGAAATGACAGTGGAGAGACAATCAACCGGGATAACCAAGTCCCTTCCCGTCATCACACATCTACCGTTTATTGAGTAAGGAACAAATAGTGATCGTGAGGGAAGGTGGCCTATACACAGATCCCGTGATCCGACAATTGGCAGTGCATTTAAGTAAGTCAGACGTGTTTCATGCATGCATACAGTAGACTTAAAGAGAAGCAGGTACCTCCATTAATTTGCAAGGTCAGAAGACATCAAACCAAAACCAAAGTCTTAAGTTTAAACCTGTATAAATATACGAATACAATAATTGCGCAAAATCCATCTTAGGTAAAAGATTATATATCTCGAGATATGGTTTAATTTTCCAGCTTGGATTTTGGAATAACCATATGTGTAAAGTGGAGGTTGACACATAATGAAATTGTTTAACGTAGTAATGTGATGTATTAAAACTTATGGTAAGCAATATATGGTAAGTAAAGTAATAAGTTAAATCCATATGGTAAGTAATTGTAATGTGTTAAACTATTTGGTAATTAATTTTTTTTATTTTTATGATTATAATTATAATGGTAAGTGTTACAAGTGGTATCAAAGCAACGTTCATACGCTGGGACCCTAAGGGTCAACTAACAATTTAAGCTATGTGTATACTGATGCAAAGAATATAAGCCTAACAGGAAACATCATGAGAAGGGGATCAATGCAACAACCACCACAGAACACTGGGGAACCCCAAACACATCCAAAAGTGAGCCTTGAGATGTGGGTTCAGCTGAGTGTGGATTGACACTAGAAAACAAGTAGACTGCTGGAGGAACAACAACACCAAACCAACATACTGTTGAATAGAGTACATAAGCTACAGGAAGAAATGATGCGGTTTCAAAGTGACAATGAGCATTTGATGCAAGAGAAAGAAAAGATACTCAAGAGCCTGTCAGATAAGAGAAATCAAGGAATGGAACAACCGAGTGCTGATAGAGACATGCGAGAAGGTAATGACCAACAAACAAGGGATCACACCGTTGACAGAGTGGAAAGAAGCCCTTCAAAGTGAAGCAATAAGAACAAAAAATATAATGAAGCAGAATATGGCAATTTTTCCGATTAACAAGAAGTTAAAAAGAAAAAAGTGGAGCTTCATGGGGAGTTTCGAAAAATAAAACCACCAACATTTTATGGTGAAGTTGAGGAAGTGGCAGAGGCTTGGTTGATAAATATGAACAAGTATTTTCAGGTGTATGAGTACAACAACAAACTGAAGGCCAGATTGGCCATATATTAGTTAAGGGAGAAAGTGACTCTGTGGTGGGAAGAATTAAAGAATGTTCGCAGCATTGAGGACCAAGATGTTACCTGGGAATCGTTCCAACAATACTTTAAAGATAATTATTTAACATAATGTTTCTATGATGAGAACTCTAAATATTTCATGACTTGAAGTTGGGACAGATGACCATGGATGAGTATATTACCAAGTTCACCTCTCTGTTAAGATATGTTCCATATATTAGAGATGAAAAGGCTAAAGTTCAAGGATTCCTGAGTAGTCTGCCAACCCATATGAAAGAGCGAAATGAGTTTGTAAATCCTAGAACCATGGACACAACCATTCATAAGGCATGAATGTGCTACCAGCAGTCCAGGGTGAAAGGGGAAGTGGGGAAAAATTGGCAGCCAAGGAAAGGACAGAAAAGTAGCTCAAAATTCAAAGGCGCAAAAAATAATAACTTTAATAATTCTGCACGAAGTTTTGTCAGTAATTATTTTGGCAGAAATCATAAAATAACCCGATGGCCAGCTTAAGAAAGGCCTATAGAAGCATCTAGAAAACTGGAGCAAGGGCAAGTGACCAAACCACCTCTATAGTGTTGGGGGTTTGGAGAGGCACATTATTACGAAAATTTCCCATAGCGAGAAAGAAGTGAAACAATTTCAAATTTGCAGGAGGCTTCTACAGTAGGTGATGTGATACAAAACATTCCTTGTATCAATGCAACGTTGGAGGATCAACAAGTAGATTATCAACCAACAATGATTGAGTTGTAAGATAAATTATTGTCTCAATCTGTTTCCATTTTGGTAGACCCAGGTGCAATTCTAAGTTATGTTAATCCAAAAATAGTGGAAATTTGTAAATTGAAAGGGAAAAAATTCAAAACCCCTTGGCTGGTACATCTAGCCATAGGAGAAAAAAGGAAGGTAATTGCAAAAATTCCAAATTGCACATTAGAAATTGCAAAACAATAGTTAAACGTGGACCTGAACATACTGACATTAGGGTCCTATGATGTTTTGATGGGCATGGATTGGCTAGAAAAACATTGGACCTTAGTGGACTGCAAGGAAAAGATCATTTATTACAGAATGCAAGATGGAAAATGCAAAGAGATTTAGGGGATCAAGAAATCGGTACAGCTACGTCCCATTACTGCATCCGAAATGAATAAATGTATGAGGAAGGGATGTGAGATTTATGCTATCTAGGTGGGATATGCTAATTCCAAGGAGAAGTCTCCTATGATGGAGAACATACCAGTGGTACAAGATTTCATGGATGTCTTCCCGGAAGACATAACCGTATTACCACCAAGAAGGGATATTGATTTTACCATTGAATTAATTATAGGAGCATCACCTGTTTCAATAACTCCTTACAGAATGAGTGTTCCAGAATTAACTGAATTAAAAATGCAATTACAAGAACTGCTGGACAAAGGATATATTCATCCAAGTGTGTCCCCTTGGGGAGCACTAGTGTTGTTCGTTAAGAAGAAGGATGGAACCATTCAAATGTGCATGGACTATATATAACTCAACAAGTTAACACTCAAAAATAAACATCCTTTACCAAGGATTGATGATCCATTTGATCAGGTGAAGGGGGCTATAGTATTTTCAAAAATAGATTTATGATCTGGATATCATCAGATTCAAATCAAGGATGAAGATATTTGCAAGACTCCTTTCCATACCAGGTACGGGAATTATGAATTTGTGGTATTACCCTTCCGGTTAACCAATGCACCAGCAACCTTTATGAGGTTAATGCATGGTATATTCCATCCTTTCCTAGATAATTTTGTGTTCATATTCATTGATGATTTTCTAATTTATTGTAAGAACTAGGAAGAACATAAAAAACATTTAAGGATTGTATTGGAAATGTTAAGAAAACTCCAGCTATATGCTAAGTTCAACAAATGTGATTTCTTTAAAACATAAATCTAGTACTTAGGCCATGTTATTTCAGCAAAAGGGATTGTTGTTGATCCAGAGAAAATCAAGACAATCATGGAATGGCAGGTATCCCAGAATGTGGTAGATATTCGATCCTTTATGGGATTAACTGGATACCATCAAAGATTTATTGAAGGATTCTCCAGAATTACTTTTCCAATTACCTCCTTGAATAGAAAGGGAAAAGTCTTTAAGTGAACTGTTGAGTGCCAAAACAATTTTGAAAGGTTAAATAAGCTACTGACCATTGCACCAGTGTTGAGGGTAGTTGACCCCAATAAATAATTTTAAGTTTGTACGGACACTTGTAAAGAGGGATTTGGGGTAGCTTTATCTCAGGAAGGGAAGGTAGTGGCTTATGAGTCAAGAAAGCTGAAAGAACATGAACAAAGATATTCATCCTATGATCTAGAATTAACAAAAATATTCATGCACTCCGAGTATGGAGACATTACTTGTTGGGTAAGAAATTTCTACTAAAAGCAGATCGTAGCAACCCAACTAGTTATTTCAAGCAAGCTGATATAAACTCCTGATAGGCAAGGTGGAATGCCTTCTTAAGTGAATTTGATATGGACATCCAGCACATGAAGGGTAAGGAAAACCGGGTGGCTGATGCTTTAAGTAGAAATATGCATTGTGTTTATGAGATTTACTATAATCATCTTGAATGTAAATTTTTGGATCAAGTAAAAGAGGAAGCACAGAAGGATCCTGAATATCAATTTTTATAGCAGCAAATGGAAGAGGCCAAAAAGCAAGGAAATACTTTTGAATATGGAGTTAACCAAGAAAACATTCTAACCTTTAGAGGAAAGTTGTACGTACCAAACCGTGTGGACCTAAAGGAGCTCATCATGAATGAATATCATCAGAGCAATTATGCAGGATACCAGAAAATGTTAACTGCTATTAGAAAAGTATAATTTTGGCCTGGAATGCATAAAAATATTTCTGTATATTTAAATAGATGTTTGGAGTGTCAACAGGTGAAGGTGGAGCATCGACATCCTTTACAATTGTTGCAACCCATACCAGTACCTAAATGGAAGTGGGAGGTCATATCCCTAGACTTCATTACGAGTTTACCAAGGTTAAAGAGGCACAATGACTCCATCATGGTGGTAATTGACAGATTGAGTAAATATGCACATTTTATACATGTACAATCTACTTATAAGACTGTACAGATAACAGATATTTTCATGAGTGAAATATTGAGACTACACGACATTCCCAAAATTGTTATCTCAGATAGGGATGTTAAGTTTACTTCAACATTTTGGAAGACTCTTTTTACAGGTTTGGGAGCCAAATAAACTTTAGTACTGCTTATCATCCCTAGAAAGATGGTCAAACAAAGAGGGTATACCAAGTTTTGGAAGACATGCTGCACATGTACGTGATACAACAACCAACCAAATGGGAAGACTACTTGCATCTGGTTGAATTTGCTTACAACAATGGTTATTAGGAGTCCCTTAAGATGAGTCCTTTCGAAGCCCTGTATGGGAGGCAGTGTCTTACACCCATAAATTGGAGCAGCCCCGAAACGAAACTAATGTTGGGACCAGAAATTTTGGCTGAAATGGAATCAAAAGTAAAGAAGATAAGACAAAACTTGAAAGCTGCACAAGATCGACAGAATATCTATGCAGATAAGAAGAGGACCTATCAATAATTTGAGGTGGGTGATCATGTGTATGTGAGAATCAAACCCAAGAAGAGTACCTTGTGGTGGGCCTCTTGTGCCAAGTTGGCTCCCAGGTTCTATGGACCCTTCCAAACCTTGGAAAGGGTAGGACCTGTGGCTTATCGACTAGCTTTACCTAGTCACATCTGAGTACACAATGTGTTTCATGTGTCCTTGTTAAAGCAATATGTGCATGATTCGAAGCACGTAATTCATTGGCAGAATATACAGGTAGGATAAAATTAAAATTCCTAACTTGAAATATGATTTCTTTATGAAAATTTGATAAGGAACTTTGTTGTTTGTAGGTAGAGATGGACAACGAGTTTCCAGTCGAGCCTCAATGCATACTCGACAGGAGAGAAATTATCTTCCAGAAGTGAGTCATCACCTAGGTTAAAGTGCAGTGGAAGCACTTTGTCCCAGATGAGGCTACTTGGGAGGACAAAGGATTTGTGCGCGAGGCTTACCCGGAGCTATTTTATGAGCTAGAGTGAAACCCCAAGGATGGTGTTACTTCCAGGGGGAAATTTTGACAACTGCATCTAATCTTAACTAGTTTTTAACTAGCTAAATGACATTTTATTATTTTTTAAAGAAATGACTGAGACACTTAATGTTTTGTTGGAAAATTTATTTTTATTTATTATTAATTGTGAAAAACAAAATCAGTTATGGAAATGGTTCCATAAAAAGTAAAAAGGTTGATGGTAAATGTTTTCCAAGAACTAAAAAGTGGTTGGATAGTTTGGAACAGTTACCTCCTCCTCTGGGGATAAGAGACTTATCCCAGTGAGAAATAGGGGTTCTGTTCAGGGACTAAGGAGAGAGTGGGAAATGTTTCCTGAGCTAGTAGAGACCAGTGGAAATCACTGAGCAAGTCCTGAAGTTTTCTGGCACTGACTGGACTGGGAGTCTTGAGGTCACAATAGAAAATATACTGTCAACCTGTACCTCTTCAGGAGTGGAGCGCGGGGGAAAGAGGAGGACGTAATAGCCTCTCTTGAAGGTTGGGTGGAAACCAACTTCGAAATAAAATTTCAGATAAGTGACTATTATTTTAGAATTAATTAGACAGGAAGGTTGTTTACAAGTTATTTGTACATAGTTAATTGTTATGTAATTACAGATGAAGATTGTTATATTTTGGATTATTTCTACTAATAGAAAAGTGTCAAGCTATCAATTATAAAGTAACTCAGTAAATATATGAAAAAATTTGTGATTATTACTCTGAGAAATTGTAGAATAATCTGGTGAAATTTTATATAGAAGAAAACATTATTATTTCTGTGAGATACTTGAAGATTTAAGTAGATAATATCAAGAACAATGCAGGCTAACTAAGTAAATTAGATAAAATAATATAGCTATGATGCTGAAATATTTTATATGTCAGGATTTTTTTGAAAGTACTAGGACAGATAGACATAATAAATAATAGAGTAGTTATTAAGATTTCTAAGTGTTGTACAAATAAATTGAACTAGAAAGGTTTCTGTCTATCTTAAGTTAGGACGGGGTGAGCTTTTGATTTTGGGTACGGGGATGAAACCCAAACCCACTACTCGCTGCCATCCCTAATTAGCTATACATGGACATAACTGTTAGGTGGTCCGGTCACTGAGATATATTTTAAGGTAAAATGAAACAGACAAATACAAATATATCTTAAGAAAAGAAATTTTACTGGAGATTAAAACTACTGTAAATACTATGTACAAATTTTTCCAAAATAGATTTTAAGATACAAAATATCGAGCATATCTCTATATCTATGAAATTGATTGAACCGAGGAACTTAAATATAATAGAACTGAAACATGTACAGTCTTTTGCAAATACAAGCTTACGTTTCCATTAAGAACTTGAATAGGCCACTATGCTTAAAGTAATTACATATGGAATAAATGAAATACTATTCCAAAAGTAATACTACCGCAGTAGCCAAATTTGGAATTGAAAACTACACAAGAGTCGTGTTCTAGGAATGAACCCTTTAGTAAGTCTTTCATAAATGATGGAACATAGAAAATTTACAGAGAAAGACCTTCTAGAATTCCAAATATAATACAAATTTAACAATATTTCATTATAGAGTCCATAGAAAATAATGACTCTGGCTCTCTGAAGCTAACCAAAATAACCAACACTTAAAACTGAAGAAAATTCTAGAAATTTCCTAAAGAGTGACATTGCAACAGAAATAGGTTAAACCCAGTTGACGAGATTGTATACCAGTGATGGTCATCACAGAGTACCTAGAGAGCCAAAGGTAGAGGTTTGTTGAGACCTTCATACAGGAAGAGTGCATAAGTAACTTCGGCAAAGGACTTACCTGCAAAAACCCAAAAGGATTAAACTGTAAGTAGAGGGCAAACGAAGTTTAAAACATACATAAAATAAAACGTAGACTAAAAAATGGTTGAGGAAGATGAAATCATGTCTTTTACCTATAGTAATAGCATCTTAAAACCTAGATGTCAAGCGCCGAGCTGCGTTCAAGCAAAAACATAAGAAAATTCTTGACTCGAAGAGTAGAAAAAGGAAAACTAAACCGAGAACGTAAATCCATAACTTCGTGTTAAATACCTTATCGGAGATGCAAAGGTGCAATGTGGATGAAGAGCTAAGAGGCTTGCTAGCATTCTGCAAGAAAATGGTCCAATCCTCGAATCCCTGCGTCCGGGCATAGGGAAGGATTAAGAAAACAAATTCGTAGAGGTGAAAATTCAAGAGAAAACATAAGTGAAAATGGCCAAGATGACCTTAATAGTTGTGGGAGAGAAGTTAACCTAGTTTTCTCCAAGTCATGATTACAATGCCAAGGGTAGAGGGTCTTAAGCCAGACTTCCATGGTGGAGCCAACCAAGCGCAAGTGACAGAGCAACAAATGACGTTGGAGAGACAATCAACCGAGATAACCAAGTCCCTTCCGTCATCACACAACCACCGTTGATTGAGTAAGGAATGAACGGTGATTGTGAGGGCAGGTGGCCTATACATGGATCCCATGATGCAACAACTGGTAGTGCATTTAAGTAAGTCGGACGTGTTTAGTGCATGTGTACAGTAGACTTAAAGAGAAGCGGGTACCTTCGTTAATTTTCAAGGTCAGAAGACATCAAACCAAAACCAAAGTCTTAAGTTTAAACCTGTCTAAAGATACGAATACAATAATTGCGCAAAATCCATCTTAGGTGAAATATTATATATCGCGGGATATGGTTTAATTTTCCACCTCGAATTTTGGAATAACCATATGTGTAAGGTGGAGGTTGACACATAATGAAATTTTTTAACATAGTAATGTGATGTATTAAAACTTATGGTAATTAATATATGGTAAGTAAAGTAATAAGTTAAAACCATATGATAAGTAACTGTAATGTGTTAAACTATATGGTAATTAATTTTTTTATTTTTATGATTATAATGGTAAGTGTTACATTAATATTATTCATGGAAAATATATTTAAAATTTTAAATAAACATTTATTTAACTAGAGATATATAAATTAATGTGTTAATTAAAAAAGATGTTATTTAAACCTATTAATATATAAGATTAAAATATATATTAATAAGATTTAAATATAGTAATATATTTTAGACTTTATTAAATATATAAGAAATTATTATTATTATTAAATTTTTATTTTGTTGTGTTATTAATAGTATTCATGGAAAATATATTTAAATTTTTGAAGATGTATATATTTTCTATGTATCTAAATGTGGAGATAATTAGAAGTAGAGATATATAAATTAATGTGTTAATTATATCTATATATCTATATTATATAAATATAAAATTTAAACATAATAATGTATTTTAATTTTATTAAATATAAAAAAAATTGTTATTGTTATTGTTATTAAATTTTTATTTAGTTGTGTTACTAATATTATTCATGGAAATTATATTTAAATTTTTGAATAAATATTTATTTTGTAGGGGAGATAATTAGAGGTAAATGTATATAAGTGTGTGTGTCAAGTTGTTTGTGATCTTTTAGGCTTGACATGCGGCTTGAGGAGCCACAACCAAAGAGTAAGTCATCAAAGTCATTCAGGGATCGCCCCTGGCGTGAGCCACACTAGTCCTTTAACTGACTGGATTTTTTAGTGTGTCTCCTCCCCCTAGCACATGGTATAACCACTCCATGAGGTTTTATCTTGGGTCTCCTTGCTCACTAGGTTTTTTAGCATGTCTCCTCCCCATAGCACAAGGCACAACCACCCCCCGTGAGGTTTGATCCTGGGTCGCCTTGCTGATGAGGCTCATCCTCAAGTGGTTGTGCTAGTGAGACTTGAGCATTTAAACATATTTAAATATTTAAATATAAAATTTAAATATAATAATATATTTAAACTTTATTAAATATATAAAAATTATTGTTATTGTTATTAAATTTTTATTTAGTTGTGTTATTAATATTATTTATGGAAAATATATTTATGTTTTTGAATAAATATTTATTTTCTATATATTTAAATGGGGAGATAATTAGTACACGGGGTCTTGTTTAAAGGGTGATGGGGCGAGTGTCTTGTTTAAAGGGTGATGAGGATATAAAAATATATTTAAACTTTATTAAATATAAAAGTTTTATTGTTATTATTATTAGTAAATTTTTATTTAATTGTGTTATTAATATTTTTGATGGAAAATATATGTAAATTTTTAAATAAATATTTGTTTTCTATAAATGTGGACATAATTAGAAGTAGAGATATATAATTTAATATGTTAATTAAATATATATATTTTATTTAAACTTATTAATATATTTGAATATAATAAAATATTTAAACTTTATTAAATATATAAAAATATTAATGTTGTTATTATTAAATTTGTATTTAGTTGTGTTATTAATATTATTTATGGAAAATATATTTCAATTTTTGAATAAATATTTGTTTTCTATATATTTAAATTTTTGAATAAATATTTATTATATATATATATATTTAAATGTGGAGATAATTAAGCCCATGGGGTGTAGTTTAATTGGTGATTGCCTTGTTCCGAAGTCGTATGTAAATCAAGAGATTCAATGCTCAATTTCCCATACGTTAGACTAGCAAAACAAAATATAGAAATAATTAGAAGTAGAGATATATAAATTAATATGTTAATTAAAAAAATATTAATAAATTTAAATATAATAATATATTTAAACTTTATTAAATATATAATTTTTTATTGTTATTATTATTAATCTTTTAATTAGTTGTGTTATTAATATTATTCATGGATAATATAATTAAATATTTATTTTCAATATATTTAAATATAGAGATAATTATAAGTAGAGATATGTAAGGTAACATATTATATATATATATATAAACTTTATTAAATAGGTAAAAAATTTATTGTTAATAATAATTATTAAATTTTTATTTAGTTGTGTTATTAATATTAATATTTATTGAAAATATATTTAATTTTTTATATATTTAAATGTGTAGAAATGATATATATATATATATATATATATATATATATATATATATATATATATATATATATATATATATATATATATATATATATATATATATATAATTGTGTGTGCATATCGAAAATTAACTTCGATAACCATATAATCATAATTTGAATTTCAATATAGTTTTCAAACTATTTTTCAAGAATTAGGTTACTTTAAGTGGAAAATATATACTTTGAACTATTGTAATTCATGTGGGTGTGTCCTAAAATATATTTTGAGATTAATATGTCATTTTATGTGAAAATAAAATTTCAAATTGCTTTTAAATCTTACCAGTGCGCTCATCAGAACAAATCGCACCAACGTGTTTATATCATAACAACACCAAGGCGTTCAAATAATATCTGCACTACTTTTCAGCATATCGAATAATATAAAATATGTTATCATATCAATTCTCTTGTCAAAAATCATATTGATGCGTTTAAATAAAAAAAACACCGGTATGCACCTATTTCCAAGATTTAGAAAATAAAAATGAATTCTACCATCTCATTGCTCTTATAACAATTAAAACATCGATGCATTTAAATACAAACTCCACCATTGCATTAAAATATTAATCGCACTATTTTTGGATTTCAAAAAAAATTTATCATGTCGGTGGGTTGAAAAAATTTGGTGCCTCGACAATATCAATGTGCTTTACTTGTAAACGCACCAGTTCCCTATGCACTGAGGTTTGGATTAAGTGAAAAAAAGGTATAATTTCATAAAGTCTTTTAAATAGTAAAAATTTATTCACTATTTCATTATTTTTCCCAAAATTTCAGGGAAGTGATTTGCAAGAGGGATATATCAAGAGCATTGTGAAGCAACAAAACACTTTGCAGTAGCAAAACTATTTAGAAAATCATAATATGAAAGGTATGATGATTCACTCAAAACCATGCATAGTAAAAATTTTAATTTTAATTTTTAATTTCACTAATAAACAAATTTACATTTTTTGTTAGGGTTTAGATAAAAGAGATATCATTTGCAAGAGAGACATACAGGGAGAAATGTGGAGCATAAACATATTTTGGAACAAGATCAGAATTTGAAAGGTATGGTGATTCACTCAAAACCCTGCATAGAAAACATTTAAAATTTTACTCTTGATTTTACTATTAAAAAAATTACATTTTTTCTTAGATTTATTCGCAATTCAAAAAAAATAATATTAAAAACCCTATATAATAAAAATTTTCTCTTGAGTTTACTAGTAAAATATTTTACGGTCTATGTTCCTATTAAAAAAAAAGAAATTCAATACTTACCTTAAACCCTCACTTCTTCTTTCTTATGTGACTAAAAAAATTCACTTTAGGGTTTAACTCCCTCTACCACTTTGCAATTAGGGTGTTTCATTTAGGAATTTTAGATTTAATGGGTTTGCGTACTTACTATATTTAAGGTGTTTGACATGTAAAGTGGGGGAATCAATTATTGAATTAGATCCAAACCCTATCAACGTTATCCATTTTTTAAATGAATATATGTTTCACAGTGCACTAATTTAATATAACACATCAATGTTCCCTATGTAATACAACGCGCCGATATATTTTAACATTGTTAGCTTTGTTCAGTTTGTTCATCGGTACTCCCAGTGTAATATAATGCATTGACATGCCTTTGTAAAATAACATAATTAAATCTCTGCGGTGTGTTTATCGTTATAAATTGTACCTTCATAATTTAAAATTAATTTTCACTACCGATGTCGAACAGTTAAACACCCAGTGTTAGTAGTTGCCTAAACACAATGATGTGCTTATTCAAATAAATGCACCAATTACCAGAGCTCTTTTTGGGTGAAAAATATTTGAATTATCTATAAAATGTATTTAATGGCTTATGTATAGAATGATACATGTTGTATATTCATAAAAAAATGTCTGAGAAGGTGTCAAGTAATAAAAATATTGATCGACACAATGATAGAACATCGAAAAAATCAGAGAATGTAAGTTCTTTCTAAATTCTCTGCAAAATCAATATCTTGAACTATGTGTAAGTTTAACTAAAATTTATTTGTTAGTGTTTGTCATGTAAAGCCACAAAATGAATAAGGTTGATAAGGTTATTTGTAATGTAAGTGCAGCAGAGCGTAAAAGACTGAGAGAAAAATTGCAGAAAGATGAATAAGGTGAATGAAAAAATATTATTCAATATGAGTTTTTTTTTTAAAATTTTCGATAATAATAAACTTAATAATATTAGATGACATGTTTAAAACAATATATTAATTAATATATGTTTAGTGTTCTACATTGAGCAATAACTAAGGAAAATATCAATGTCGTTATAAGAAAAGAAAATTTGTAGAACATGTAAATGATGATGAATTGGTCCTTAGCTCATCTGAAGTGGTGTTAGAGGTTAATGAAAGGGGGGGGGGGGGTTTACAAAAATATGAGGGATCTAGTATAATGAGAGTATAGGTGTACATTCCACTTACAATACAAAAATAAATCCAATGATTCGAAGAACCAAATTATATCTAAAATACCAGAAGCGTTTCCAGAGAAATGGCCAATGAGACATGTGAGAATTGCAATAGAAAAAACATACAACATCAAAAAAATAATCATTCAAAATGTAATATCCCTAATTAAAATCATTTTCTAGAATTATATGTATATATTACTACAAACCATTCATTTATTAATATCATTTCTTTTATATTTAGTTTTCATACATCGATATAAAGTTATTTTATTACCTTTTTCAAGAATATTATGAAAATATCAAATGATCAACGAGATGGTATGCAAAACATGACAGTAGGAATGCACAAAAAAGTGTAGAGGGAGATGGTCAAAGAAATGGAAATAATTGCATCATAGGAGGAGGCAGGTCAAGAACAACTTTCTTCAAATGTATGTTTTCATGATTGACTTTATACATATAAAAACAATAATTTAGCATTAAATATTATTTCAAGTATTTTCTTGAAGAAAGGAAAACAAAAAGGAACTCATTTAGCACCTACATAGGAAGTCAAGGAAGAAAAGAGTTTATATCAATGTTTGTGAGTAATTGTTTATATTTCCTTATAACAGCTCAAGGTTTCATTTTCTGTATATTTAAAGTTTTTTTACAGCAACCATCCTCGAATTTATTCAAATAGGTGCTAATATACAAAGAAGGGACATTAGAAAAATTGATTGACATTGGGTCAAATATGGGTTATGAGTATATGTTGGCATATCAAAAATTAATTGTGGAATTTGTAACTATATGTTGTTTTACTTCTCTGAGTTTATAATTAATAGACAAAAAAGTTTTTTATATTAAATCTATGATATATAGTGGGGTTTAAAACATGCAAGAAACAAAGTATGGAACTACGGAAACATAACACTTTTTGCAACAAGGAATGAGACTTGGTTTTGAAACAATGGGTACAGTTTATGAGTTACTTCTTTCTATGGTACATTATTATTCGATTTACATTGATGTATATTATTTATTTCCATTTTCATTATTCTAACCAATGTAGATACACACTACACTTTATTTTTATGCTTGCAGATGGAACATGATCAAGAAGACAAAAACAATTGATGAAATCAACAAAACATTTGTCAAAATAATTCAAGTCATGGAAGTAGCTCGAGCACTGACAGTAGTACTAGCGAAGAATGATGATCTATTTTGATATCAATGCAACCTATTGTATTTTTTTAAATAATTGTCTATAAAAATTAGATTTTTTTTTTTAATGCAATGGACATATTGTCCCAATTGAAATACAAACGGTTACCAATAACAATCCTATTTTGTTTGAAAAATAGCTTCTTATTGATATATAATAAAAATACATTTTAATTTATTTTATTGCATTATCCATTATCGTTGTGAAATGTTACACCACTAATTAAATATTTTGACAATTAAATATTATAATGAAGAGATGTGAAATATGATAATCTAACAAAGTAATCCAAACATCATATGCAAATGCTGTAATAAAATTTTTATTTATATGAATATTTTTATTTTTGATGAATAACAGATTTAAAAAATTACAATAATTGCATTATCACAAGTCAATGTTTCCAAACAAAAGAAAGTACCATACAAAAGATTGGTGTGTGCATAAAATAAAAATGCTTTGGGGCATTGTGTTATATAAAATCACTGTGATGACATATTTTTGCATGATCGGTTCCTTTTTGGAAAATGATAGCACCGAGGCATTTAATTATTCAAGCACCAATATTGTTTGCAATTAATGCCTTGATGCATTTTAATTATTAACACACCAGTTCTTTCATAAAACTAATGCCCTAGTCCTACAAAATATAATTTCTAGCCTCGGTGCATTATCAAAATTAATAGCATCGATCATTTTATATCCTTAACACACCAATGTTTTTATAAAAACAATACGCATCGACACTACAAGTTTAAATAAAAGCACCAGGATTGTAGTATTTGTTTGTGCGCCCCAGTGTTGTTCCTTAAAATAATTTCCCAAGACATTTTTGTATATATGTGCACTGGGGCGGTATACATTTCAGGCACCATTTTTCTTTGCTTTCAACACCTCAGTGCTTTTCGTTATGTATGAAGTGTAGAAATTGTACCAATGGATTCAATTCAACCATGTAATATACTAAAACAAGATACTGAATTTTTCTACAATATTTGTGGAAAATGAACATGATCACACAATCAAACCAAGTAAGAGAAAGAAGCAAATCAATCACACAACACATATATTTTTCTTGGGGAAATATTGTTGCTCAAAACTCCTCTATTTTTATTGTATAATCAACCAAGGAATCATGAAACAATACAATGCACTCTTCTCAAAATATTTTGCTACACTCTACCAACTGTCTCACACTGATCTGTTCAAAATCAACCAACACTTAGCCAATTTACTGCCTCTGCTCAACCTTCCTTTCTTGCACAATTATAAGAGAATTAAATCCCTATTATTTAGGAATTTCAGCCTTCCAAAACTGTGCAATGCATCATGGTCATCCAAATGGTTTTTTTGATTGCACTCCACAATCTGTTAATAATACAACTGATAGTTAACATCCCTTTAACATCTGTCTCAACTGGGTATTCATCCAAAATGACATGCATGAAGCTATTAATAGTAAATCATTATTCACTTCATATACCACTACATGTGAATTAAATCTGATTTAATTCACTTGACCTCTTACTCAATCAAAAATTGATTAAAAAATATCACTCAAAATGCCCAATATATAAACTAGTACAACTACTCAACTAGTGCAACAATCAGTTACAACTAGTTAGACTGAATTTAACACACTTAATTGAGTTAACTGATTTCTCATGCATTAAACTAATACACTAACTTCAACTGGGACTCTAAAACAAATAGAATCGCTCTACGTGCCTCACCAACCACCCTCAACTCGAATTCCATGAGCTAAATGAGTCTATCACACTTAGTTAACTATTACAAGTGATTATGAGATAATATTACAATTTATTGTCCAATTTAATTAAGGGAAAATTAAATTAGACACACATTTCTTGTTGAATTTTCAATACTCCCTCTCAACAAGAAAGGAATTTTCAGCTACCTCGATCTTGCCTCTGTGGTATTCGAATTTCCTCTTGGCGAGCGCCTTAGTCAGAATATCTGCATCCTGATCCTCCATGGGAATGTACTGAAGTAACATAATGCGTCTCTGAATACAATCTCTAATATGGTGGTACCAGATATCAATATTCTTGGACCTGTCCTAAAATAATGGATTAAGCAAGAGTTTTATGCAACTCTGGTTCTCACAATTTATCACTGTCGGATCCATCTGATGACCAATCAAACCAACAAGTATCTTCCTCATCCAGATGGCCTCAAATTCCACTTGATTGGTTGTGATGTACTCTACCTTGGCTGAAATGAGGAAAAATTATCTCTGCTTACTAGTGTACCAAGAAACTGTTGTCGAGTCTATGCTAAAGATCCCTCCTGATGTGCTCTTCATGTCTGATGGAATGCCTCCCCAATATGCATCGGTGAAGCCTTGAAGCTTCACTCCCTTTTTCCATATATACCACAATCCATAATTTGTAGTGCCCTTGAGATATCTCAAGAAATGCCTCCCCACCTTCCAAAAGAGCTTGGTCGGCTTAACCATAGCTTAACTAAGCTGGTTAACTGCATAGCATATGTATGGTCGTGTGTTCACCAAGTACATGAATGAATCCACAAGATGCCTATAAATAGTAGCATCCACTACCTCACCTGAAGTAGCATCGTCCTTCCTCCAGTTTCCTGCAAGAGGAGTCTCCATGGGTTTACAACTATCCATGTGGAACTTCCTCAGAATCTCTTTGGCATAATTGCCTTGAGAAACAAATAGCTCCCCATCACGCTGGCATATCTCTAAACTAAGGAAATAGTGAAGGAGTCCCATGTCCTTCATCTCAAAATATCTTTCAAAATCCTCTTTGCAAGAAGTTATGAGTTGCTTATCAGCTGTCAGAATAAGATAATCTACATAAAGTACAATAATTAGAAGCTTACCATCAACCAAAATCTGGTACAGTTTCACATCCACTTCACTCTTCATGAAGCCCAACCCAGTGAAATAGTTGTCAATCCTGGTGTACCAAGCACGACGTGCTTACTTCATCCATACAGTTCTCTCTTGAGTTTGCACACATGTGACTCCCTGTCAAAGGTTTCAAAACCTTTTGGCTTCTCAATGTACACTTTTTCCTTAATAAATCCATTAAGAAATATAGTCGTCACATCCATCTGATGTATCTGCCAACCCATATGCACTAAGAGTGAAAGGATGAATCTAATCAATGAGTACCATGCAACTGGTGCAAAAGTCTCCTCATAGTCAATCCCTTCAACCTATGAGAATCCCTGGGCTACAAATCTAGCCTTGTACTTCTCCACACTCCCATATGCTGCTTGCTTCACCTAATAGATCCATCTGGATCCAACCACTGAATTCTCGACCGGTCTTGGGACAACTTCCCATGCATGGTTCCTGACGATGGAGTCATACTCCTCAACCATGGCGTCAACTCAACACTACAAGGAAAACACCATCTAGTGGATGATTTTGAGGAACACCTTATAAAAATACCCCATACTGTAGAAATTTTAATGCAATTATGTATTTCTTGGATTCTCTTGATCTAAAAATTATATTCCACTGTTAAATACATAATCCTTCTACTAAAATCTTTGCGGAAATTTAATGGCCAATTGTAGACACATGAAGAAAAATCAATTACACATAACACAGATTCTTCTACCGGGAAAGCATAAAGATAAAAACCCCACTATCATATATTATGTATATATCATGGATCATGAAACAATCTCTTACAAAACTCTAATCCAAGAGCTCTCAGTACAATGTACAATTGTCTCACATTGTCATACAAAAATTGGCTAATACATGCACCAATTTACTGCCTCCTGACATCATGCCTCCATTGCGCAATCCCTATTGATCACAATCCCTGAATGAATGAAGTTTTTCCTTGCCTTGATTGCACAATCCTCATGGGAATATCCAATGTGTGTTTGGTTGAACTGGTGCATCCACTAATGTTATGACTGATAGTCAAACTGTCCCTTTCACCTATCTTTGTACTGGGTCGCCACTAGATATGACATGCATGTAGTTAACAGTAGTAAATCTTCAGTTGCAAGTGAGATCACTCCATGTGAATTAATTTAATATTTAATTCACTGATCTCTCACTAGTGTATCTTTAGTTACAACTAGTTACAACTAGTACAACTGAGTTTAACTTACTTAATTGAGTTAAACTACTTTACAACTCACATAACTACACATAAAAATCTGTTATAACTTCGAATCACTTTGTTACAACTAAGTCCACTTTCATGTCCCACCAACCAACCTTGGAATTTGAAATTCCTTCAGCTAACTAGTTTTCGACTTCAATTAACTGAAATCAAGTGCTCCAAGAAAATATATTAATATTTATTGTCTAATTTTTGTTAAGGGCTAAAGAAAATCAACATGCATTCTATTTTTAGACATGCGATCGACGAACCATATTTTCACATGCATTCAACAAATAGATGCCCATCCATCCATAGAATTTTCTCAACCATCTATAAATAGATTACTACTATAAATAGACTTTTCTTAGTATTCTAAAATTAGACATACACCTAAAAATAGCCTGTGGGCCCCACCTAGTGTAGGTGCTTATTTTTCACTAGGATCATCATCTTGTTGAATCTCAACACTCCCTCTCAACAAGAAAGGGATTATCCTTCACCCTGATCTTGTCTCTATGATATTCGAATTTTCTCTTGGTGAGTGCCTTTGTGAGAATGTCTGCATCCTGATCTCTGCGATAGGTGCAAAGGTTTCTTCATAATCTATCCCCTCAATTTGTGAGAAGCCCCGAACGACAAATCTGGCCTTGTATTTCTCAACATTCCCATTAGCAGCTTGCTTTACTTGTAGATCCATTTTGAACCTACCGCTGATTTATCAACTGGCCTTGGAACAATTTCCCAAGCACTGTTTTTGACAATGGAGTCATATTCCTCCACCATTGCATCTACCCATGTGGGCTCCTACACTACTTCCTGAAAGGAAGATGGCTCTCTCATGATACATTTTCTCATGAGGGCCATGTATCCAGTATATCTATTAGGAGACTATCTTTGTCTGCACCATGAAGTAGGGGCTCCTACATTCTGCATAGCGTCAAGTATCAGCCTATCAGCTTCTATGGGATGCCTTCTACTAGTTCTGATGTTTGGATCTACATGAGTGGATTCCTCCACTCCATGAACCTCCTCCTGTGGCTGATCCACATCTAGAGACTCATATTTGGGAACAAGAAGTTCTTCCTTCACATTCTAGTCTAGCTCCCTCTCAAGCCACAACTTCATGGCTTTCTCCTCATTGAATTTTATATCTTGTCGCACCACAGTCATCCGAGTATTTGGAAAATACACACGATAATTATGGGGTATTTTTGTGTACCACAAAAATATCCCAACTTCAGTAGTCAGCTCCATCTTCTTCCTGGCATTCTTGGTCACATGCACATAAATAGATGAGCCAAAAATATTAAAGTGAGAAACATCTGGTTTCTTACCAATAAAATATTCTTCGGGCGTACTCATGCCAAGTACCCTATGAGGACAATGGTTTTGCACATAAACTGCAGTGTTGCATGCTTCCACCCACAAATGCATTGGTAGGCCCTGATCATACAGCATCGCTCGTGCAGCACCCATGATCATTCTGTTCTTCCTCTCTGTGACCCCATTTTGCTGTGGGTTATGAGGTGCTATGAGTTCTCTTCGAATTCCTTCTTTTCTACAGAAATCTTTGAATTCATTTGAGATATATTCACCACCATTATCGCTCCATAGATCCTTCACTTGCTTCCCCGACTCTTTCTCCACCAATGATTTAAACTCACATAACTTTGAGAATGTTTGATCCTTCTTTTGCATGAAGAATATCCAACATTTACAATAAAAGTCATCAAAATAAATAACATAATACGTGTGTTTTGTTGTTGAAGCAACCGAGAATGGCCCACACACATCTGTGGGAACTCTCTCCAGGATCACTTAAGCATGCTTCTCCTTTTCATGAAAGGTGGTCTTCACAAACTTACCCATAGTACGTCCCTTGCACTGATCTAACACCACAAGTGTACCCTTGGGAAGTCCAGTATAAATTTTCTACAAAATTTTCAGGGCACCATGGTGAAGATGGCCCAATCGCCTGTGCCATAATTTGCCCTCATCACGGCTCACCACTTCTTCTTATTTTCCCACCATTGTAGTGAAGCCATCTACCTCCAAATTGTAGATATTCTTGACTTTAATCCCTATCCTCTTGGTTTGATCCATTTTTTTATGTCGCAGGAAATATTTTCCCTCGCTAAAAACAACATCATAGCCTTTGTATTCCAACATCACGACTGAGACCAAGTTATTCTGTAGACCTGGAACATGCATAACATACTTCAATTGAAATGGTTTACCTGACTCCCTCTCAAAGGTAATGGTACCAATGCCGGTCACACTGTATCGTCTATTTTCACCCATCTCTATATGCATTTGGAGATATTTCTCCTCCAAGTCACTGAAAATATCCTTATCTCGCGTCATATGGAAGGAAGCACCACTATCAAGATACCACATTGATCCCACTGCGCTTGAAATCAAGCATGCGATCAAAGAGAAATAAAGTTAAAATTGTGAGGTAAGGGACTCACCATTTGCAGCTCCAACATCCTTCTTGTTCTTATTTTTTTTTGGGCAGTTTGTGGTGAGATGCCCATGTTCGTGATAGTGAAAACACTTCACCTTGGAAAAATTTAGCTTCTTGCCTTTAGACTCAGATTTTGAGTGGAATTTGAAAACAAAGAAAAATCCTCTTCATTATCATGCTTTGATGAAGAGCAATCTCTGGTAGTCCGCGTATGTAATGTTCCAAAATTTTAGCCTCAAATATAAATGGAACATTAGAGTTAGCAGCAGCTCTAGCCAGTGAATAAATAGGAAGAAAAGCCCATAAGTCTCCTAAGGAGGGATAAAATACTCCAAATTTGAATGGGGAAACTCTTTCTAGCATAATAAAACACCTCCATGTGTGAACAGGGATAAAATCAAGTTGTTTCAGTCTACTTTGACTAAGTCAACATCGCAGTTGTAGAGGAGGAGGAATCCAAGGAGGAATAACATAGTTTTGAAGGAAGATGTATCTTTGGATAGAGATGATATAATTGAGTGGGGCCAAGGGCAAGAAAAATCATATTCTATATAAGGAAGAGGATGGTAGCATTATTCATAATGTATTAGATTATCATTCATGTCAGCTCAGACTTTTTCTTCCTCTTGCTGTTTAGCATCGGGTGTTCCCGAGCAGGAATACCACCTCTTTCCTTTGAGGAGCCTCATTGGGAGAGCTTTTATTCATCATTCCACATCAGTTTTTCAGGCCAAGCTTCAGCCAAATTCATCAGCGCAGTTTTTCCAGAGATTGTGCACTGTTGTTGGGTGCAATAGTGGAAGGGATTGGAATCCCAGTTTCTGAGCTAGTTTCTCATTGGAGGAAGGTTTCCTTCATTTGAGGGACCTGTTTGGAAAGCTCCATAGCTGATTTCAGATCTTTGGTATTAGACCACACATTTCCCATACATTCCCAGTGTTTGTCCAGCCAAGGAATGCATTATTTTGGAGGCAGTACTCAGCGCAGGGTTTGGTGGCTCCGTTGGAGTCTTTCCTTGTGATTGAGAGGTTCATCCTTTGATGGGATGAATCCCTTGAGGGATATACATCATATCAGAAGTATTTCAGCCTTATAAATTCTTATGCTTCAGTGTTGCAGTGATGATTCAGTAATTTTCTAAATATCACATTTTGTATGTAGAGTGTTTGAAAAGAAACCCTTGCCAGGTTCTCTTGCATTTTGTATAAGGAGACTAGATCTCTGTTCTTCATAATTTTTAATTGATATATGAGTATATATAATTGTTTCCTTCATTTCTGAGTTGAAACCCTCATAATACTGTGCATTCCCTTTTATGCAGCATTTCTGAGTTGCAGTATTTGGGGTTTTTGGTCATTTTCAACTACACTAGTGTGGGAGGTCTGTTTAACCCACCTAGTTTCATTTATTTCTAATATCCTCTTGGAATTATATCATAGATGGATGTATATATGGGATTCAAGTGTTTATTTTCATTTTCTATGGCATAAATTTCTAAAAATGCATTTTTAGTGCATGATTCATGAGCTATTCCAGATTTGGAATATTACAGTGGTATCAGAGCTGCTTTCTTGGAAAAGCCTGTGGATCTCAGGCCATTACATTTCAGAGGAAGGAGAGATGGATAGAAATTAGAAAGCTTCAGTATGTGAAGGAAGGAAGGAAGACAAGCTTACAAAGCTTCTTCCAAAATCTATGCAGAGCTTTCGAGGAGAGCTGAAGAAAATGAGATTGGAGATGGGATCTCCAAAGGAAGTTGGATCTAGAGCAGAATCTAGATTTTCACATGGTAAGTGTGAGCATGAAGCTACAAACCATGATGCACAGTGCAGTCAAGTGCCCAGATCTATCTTGAGATGGATGGGAGGAGGAAGAATTCCTAAGAGGAGAACTCTTAGTGATTTGTTGCTGGAGTATGAATCTTAAACTAGAGGTTTCAAGATCATATTGATTTCCAAGAGTTTTTCAAGATCCAGGTGGAGAAGAGCAAGTATCAGGATGCAAATATATTTCTTCTATCTACTTTTTCCGAGTCACCTAAATTTTCAGCTGGAGCTTGGGTGAAGGAGCTAGACTCCTATTTGTAGCTGCACCATATTTCTGAAGATGAAGCCATCAGAGTTGCATCATTGCATTTCAGAGGTAAGGCTCATGCATGGTGGATTTTTGAATCTTTTCCCTTAAATAATGCCAACACTTTCTCTTATGAAATATTCATAAAAACATTGATGGAAAGGTTTGGTGAAAAACTTCCTAAGACACATGAACAAGGAAAAATTGATAAAACAAAACCCTTGCATGTGATGGAGGGAACTCCATTTCAAAAAACCATGGGAGGAGCTGTCATCTTGCATTACACATTGCCAGAAGCAAGACCTCCAGTTCATATTATTGAACAAGAGGGCATGGGGATCTCCTTTTTACAGGAGGATCCACCTGTTGAGATGTTTACCATACACATTGAGGAAGATGAGGGAAACAATGTTGTCACATCTAGAGCACATCCAGTGCCTCATGCAGAGGGAGGAGGAGCACATGCTCCAACAGGAGGGATTCTTGTATCCTTGCAAGAATTTCTCCAGGATCTCATACATGGAGGTCCAAGCACAATCAGTGAGCAACATGATTGTGCAGCATTGCAGTTGGAAGGAGGAGGTAGGGAGGAAGAGAAGCATCATTTGATGACAAGCACACACCCTTCTCTATTTCAAAAAGCTAATGCAAGGAAGAGGTACACTAATTTGCGTAGTGAGGGCAGGGGCAAGGTTTCCCAATCATATGTGTAGTCTACTCTTGACATTGATGTCTCACTACATGGAGGCATTCCACCTGGGAGGCCACCTGATCTGGAGTAGATGGAAGACATCTTGTCTTTGGATTCACTACTCTATGATTTTGGAGAGGTGTAGAGTTTGGAGGAAGACTTTGGCATGGGGAATGTCAAAGTAGCAGGCACCAACATGAGGAGAGCTTCACATGCCAGATCACTAGCGTTGTCTCTTAGGGGGATTGATCCTTATTGGAGATCTTAGATCTTGGTAGAGTACTCAAAGGATATTGGTGCATGCATGATTCTTGAGGACCCAAATGGAGATGATAGATACATAGTGGATGATGTGGTCATCTATTACTATGGCAGGATCTTATTGACTAGATCTTCTAGTCTCAAGGAGAAGCTGCTACATGCAGCACATGAGGACTTCTCTTCTATGCACTTTAATGCATATTTCCATTTGATGGAGGAGTTCAATTGGGAGGGCATCTAGCATGACATATATCAGCATATGGAGAGATGCATAGCCCTGATGGTAATGAAGAGGAGGTCACAACCACTGCCCTACTCTTTGGAGGTGAGGGAGAATTTCCAGTTGAGCCATTTCAGCTCAAGATCTCAAGTACATGATGGAGGAGGTATCATTTCATTGTACTTATTTTCATTATTTGAGCAACATGATGTAACAAGAAGAATTATCTCTTCTTGCATATTGTATGATGATGATGTACTTGCAGATCCTTGTAGCATCGATTTTGGCTATCTTTGTGATGGCTTGTGGGGGAAGCCACATGATTCTTGGTGTGCTCCATTGACACCACATTGTAACTTCATATTTTTATCTTATGAGATGAATGTGGCAGCAAACAAGTGGCTGGTAAAGCACTTGTTCCTTCTTACTTTGATGCAGGCAAAGGATGCACTGCGCTGGTTCCATGAGTGGAATTATGATTCACTCTCCAGTTGTCATTTGGCAACTTGTTTTTTGCTTCAATGTATTGTTGATATGTTTTTTCTCAAGGGAAGCTTTGTATGGAGAGAAATACCAATTGGATGGCATGGCACCCCTATGATAGAGTAGTAGAAGACTTGTTTGTATGGGGCATCGTACAAGTTGACCATCGTGATCTTACTTCATGGCTTGTATGAGGGAGAGATGAGGGAGAAGTAAGAGTTGTTGTTGCTGTGATTGCACTTGGGAGAGTATGGGCAACATTATTCCCATATTTTTCATGATATTTCTGGAAAGAAGGAAGGCACATTTAGGGTGCAAGGAGGCTACCCTTCAGCATTGAAGGATCATGAGAGACTTCCATGTAGGAAGGAGATCTTCTCACATAGCAGCATGATGGTGGATGGCTTTGGCATATGGAATGTCAAAGAGAGGAGTCATGGAGCCTTATTTCTAAGGCCTATAGCATTGTCACATAGGAGTATGTTCTTATTGATGGAGTGTTCCAAGGAGTATATGTATCCCTTCTTCTTGCAGATTTTTATGAGGGAATCGTCATGGGGGAACTTATACATGGACCTCACTTTCAGCTTACTCACCATGCATGGTAAGAAATACATTTCTATACTTGTCCACTTGCATGTCCCACCAACCAAACTTGGAATTCAAAATTCCTTCAGCTAACTGGGTTTCCACTTCAGTTAACTTAAATCAAGTGCTCCAAGAAAATAGATTAATATTTATTGTCTAATTTTTGTTAAGGGCTAACAAAAATCAACATGCATTCTATTTTTAGACATGCGATCGACGAACCGTCTTCACACATGCATTCCAAAAATAGATGCCCATCCATCCATAGAATTTTCTCAACCATCTATAAATAGATTACTGCTATAAATAGACTTTTCTCAATATTCTAAAATTAGACATACGCCTAAAAATAACTTGTGGGCCCCACCTAGTGTAGGTGCTTATGTTTCACTAGGATCATCATCTTGTTGAATCTCAACACAGACATCCGTTTGTAGTGGAGGTTACTAGAGGAGGTTGGAAGGTGGAGGTTTTTGTGGATTTTTTTCTTCTGATGCGTTTATCATCTTAAACCACACTGGTGCGTTCAACTAGAGAAAGCACTCATGCACACAAAACATTGGCACACCGGGACATTGTGCGCTTCGTACAAACCCACCCGATGCGTCTTATTATTGTAGCACACTGATTCTTTACAAATATTATGCACCGGTGCATCCTAAAACCTCATGCCAAGACTGAAACAACCCAGTGCGGTCTTAAGAAACCACACTGGTGCATCTATAAAAACCCGCACAACGGAACATGGTTAAATACAAAAGAAAATTATGGCCAAAAATCCACATTTTTCACTTTTCAGTGCTCCAGAGCTCTCAAGCACCGGTGCAACTTTACCTTGTGTGAGGCGCATTTCCATTGGTTCTCCCATTGCACGCGTTGTTGTTGTACATTGCCCACTATCTCCATTTTGAATTTTACAAAACGGTGGGAAAATTTAGTTTTGCAAATTCTACAACGGATATGCCTCCTCAATGGCCAAATGTACAGGTATTTTCCTTATTTTTCCATAATTAAACTTTTTAGTAGATTAGTTTTGTAAAATAGCTTAAAATTCGCCTTCTTTAAATAAATAAAAAATTCCCACGCAGTGCGCTCGAGCCGTTTGGCTCGCACCGGGTCGCAGTGCTGCCTGTAAATTTACAGGCTGCATCGCGATCGGTGCTAAATCTGCACTGGTTCTGGGGCGGTACCAGAAGGTGCACCATGATTTTTTTAAATGTAAAAAAAGTGTGGTGTGCTCGGTTACCCGGTTGCACCATTGACCCTGTCGAATAGTGGGAATGTAGTGCATTGACGGAAATATCTTCCCTAGGGTGGGTAATTTTTTCAGCGAATCGAATTCCTGCAATTCGACATGGTCAATAGTGTGGCCTAGTAAAAGACTGCACTATTGACTATGTAGTGATGTGAGGAGGGTGGTGCACTGACCAAACTATACACCCCGGGGCGTATAGTTTGGTCAGCGCACCGCCCTCCCGACACTGGTCCATAGTCAACGTTGTGGTCTGTTATACCACCGCAATGTTGAAGTTGTAACAATGCCAGGAGGGTGGTGTGCTAAAAATTTGTAGGTACATCACCTCTAGTGCATTGCAAATTTTCTGGTGCATTGCCTCCAGTGCACGACAAAAAAAGAGACACCGTTATAGATGCATGCCTGTTTTTTGTGGCGCACTGACTATTTTTTTTTTTTTTCAAAAAAATTTATATATGTATATTCCTAAATACATGTCTCATTTAATAAAAAAAATTGTAATTAATATGTCAATCATTCAGTGACGTGAAAGGAGAGAAAAGAGGGAACAATAGCAACAACAAGCGAACCAATATAACATGGTTCACTTGTGGGAGGCATGCGAGAGGGAGAGAGATGCGTACCCTCGCCCTATTACAGCAGCTACCTAGGGGTTCCTAAGGCACGTAGGCCTCCTCAAATTCTATGAGGAGGCTACATCCCTAAAGAGCCATGGTGTGTTTTTGCGACATCTTATCCGCAGGTGGAATGCCCACTTATAGGATTTTCGGGTTGGTCCTAACCAGTGGTACGCACTACTGAGGAGGACATCTATTTCATTACTGGCCTATCAAGGAGAGGGGTGGATTTTCCCTCATTCCCAGAGGTTCTAGTTGGCTATGTAGTAGGGAGTCATTTGGTGTACTCCCAGAGATACATTAGCGCAGATATACTGTATCCATATTTTCAGGTCTCCGGAGGTCAATTACATATTGCTTCATTTGGTATTGAGGAGGTGAGGTGCCTCTCACTTCTAATTTCGACCATTTCACACAACACCAGTGACAGGAAACACATTAGTTGCCCGCTTCTATATTATGTTGATTCTTTAGTATAGGAGCCATGACTTGTCAGGTGGTCTGCCATTTTTTTGTGGTAGTTCTGTACAACTTTAGATAGATGTCATGCTCATGTACAAGGGAGGGTCAACTTCCCTTTTGCTTCAGAGCTATTTTGTTTATTTTTTGAGAGGTTTCTAGAGATGAGGCCTACTTTTGTTAGACAACCTCGTAGGCTGATGCTGCATGCACAAATGCGCATGTGGGGACAGATGATGCCTCAGAGGGGTGAGATTAGGTTTTCCACAAGAATATCGCATGATGCACTAGAGTTGCTAGCCAGTGTTTATGAGCATCCCTTTGTTATATCCCCTGTCCTTATGCTGGTTTGGATTGGTGAGGGTGTGCCAACATCCTCTTCACAGATGATGAGCCTCCGGATGATAGAGGTAATATTATTGTTTTATTTAAATTTATTCTAACATGTTCTTTAACTTGTTTTTATTAAACTGTTTAATGAAATTGTCTAATTATTGTTGTGTAATTATATATATTTTACAGACACTGGGTCTTTTGATGGTGATGAGATGCCATTGCCACCAAATGATCCAGGTGTAGATCCTGATGACGATTAGGATATGGTAGATGTTGAGGATCATGAGGCTGGTGTAGACAAACCTGCTCCTGCTGGTGCGCTAATACCACCTTTTGCTAGGTGTAGGCTTGACAGTAGATTGAGGATGGAGTTGGGCGACTAACTCTGTGCATTTTTTTTTGAGGTGGGAGTCAGGCCCGCCACTATGAGAGATATACACATCAATGTTATGCTGGTACATATGTGGAGAGGCATGTCACGTGACATGCTCAACCTGATGTGGCATGTCGTAGGAGCTACGGGCTTAGTTATGCGGTTGAGGAGGGCCCTTTGACGTTATAAGCGTGGTCAAGATGCAGTACGTCGATCGTCTGTGTGAAGCGACACATCATCTGATGACCAAGATCAGGGGAGTGATCATCGTTCACCTCGCGTCGCGCCATATGAGTAACTTGTAGCATCGACCAACATTCATGATGGAGAGCAGGCTAGACCATTGGCCACGTCAAGTCAACAGCCTGTAGTATCCAACAATAATCATGATCATGAGCATGTTAGACCATCGACCATGTCGAGTCATCACGATGAGCAATCGACAGTTGATTGTGATCAGCATGAGGCACCAGGACCAGATCAACAAGCACGTGATGATCGGCATGTGTCTAAGCTTGTCAAGGCTACATCATTGACTGAGCAAGCCTCGGTTAGTACTGCTATTGATGATGTACCACCAGCTAATATTTGACATTTGTATTACAAGTGTATATTTTTGACATTATACAGTTCTATATATATATATATATATATAGTACTTAATTTACATGTTCCTGATCATCATGATGTGTATATTGTTAGGTCATGTTAGATATGTTCATTTAATGTGTAGCTTGCAGATAGATGTGTATGTGATAGCAGTTATTTGACATGAGCTGTATATTTAATGTTTCTGTCGTGATGATGTTAAACAATGCTAATTGCATTTTGTTAGATGATCATCATCACGATGATGTTAGCAAATTTTAATGTGTTTTTTAGTCGAATATGATGTTTGTATGATGGTTATGGTGATCATGATGTTTATTAATTAATTTAATATTAAATTATCATGATATTTACTATATATTATGTCCTGATTGTAATTGAAATTTTAATTTTAATTGTATGTAAAATTGTAAAATTGTGTTTGCATTTGAAATTGTAATTGTATGTAAAATATTTGTAATATTTTAATTGTAATTGTAATATTTAATTTATTGTGAAATGATTGTAATTGTGATTTTAATTGTAATTGTATATATGACAAATTGTAAAATTGTAATTGTAATTCTGATTGTATATAAAATTCTAAAATTGTAATTGTATTTGTAATTGTAATTGTATGTAAAATATTTAATTTATTGTGAAATTATTGTAACTGTAATTTTAATTGTAATTGTATATATGTAAAATTGTAAAATTGTAATTGTAATTGTAATTGTATGTAAAATTCTAGAATTGTAATTGTAATTTTAATTGTAATTGTATATATGTAAAATTATAAAATTGTAATTGTAATACTAATTGTATGTAAAATTCTAAAATTGTAATTGTATGTAAAATTTTAAAATTGTAATTGTAATAGTATATATGTAAAATTGTAAAATTGTAATTGTAAATTTTACGTAAAATTCTAAAATTGTAATTGTAATTGTATGGAAAATTGTAAATTTGTAAATGTAATTGTAAGTGAAATTGTAAAATTGTAATTGTAAGTGAAATTTTAAAATTGTAATTGTAATTCTAATTATAATTGTATGTAAAATATTTGTAACATTTTAATTGTATTACTGTGAAATGATTGTAATTGTAATTGTCTATGAAATTGTAAAATTGTAATTGTAATTGTATGTAAAATATTTGTAAAATTTTAATTGTATTAAGGTGAAATGATTTTATTAAAATTTGTAAATTTGCAAAATTTTAAAATTTTAAATAATTGTAAAATATTAAATCTATAGTAATATGAATTTTTGTAACATACTAAAGTTTAGAAAATAATGCAAATAAATTCATGTACTTTAGAATTATCATTATTTTATTATGATCTTACATACAAAAAAAAAAGAACTTGATACAGTACGCCATTGTTTTTGAGATCAAAATAATTGCAAATTATCAAGTGAAATATTGATTTTAACATTAACACAATGCAAATTACCAATTAATTCAAAATACATATTATAATGTTTCGAAAAAAAGAGTGAGCTTATAAGTTATAAGGTATTTAAGTCCTTTTCTTTATAAAAACCCATCTTAAAAAGTATAAATATTGATGAAATAACACATGTACCATATCACTCTTGGTTCTCATGATCACCCTCATTATCTTCCAGCTCACATGGCATGATAACAATATTGTTCTCAAAAATATGTTTTGATCTAGGGTCATGTCTCAATATGAACCACCAATACCTATCAATCACAATCTTGTGTGATGTGTCCATCATCAGCATTTTCTATGCGAAAATGGTGTCCATATGCCCACATAGATGGGAAAAAATGCACCTATAAAATTTTAAAAATCATAGTGTCATGTGTCTTATAATAACCCAATAGTTAAAATATGAAATATAGATGTAATTACATTTGAAAGGTGAATTATTAAGTTTCAAATGTACATATAGATTAAATATATTATTACCGAGTTGATGCACCTAATCCCTATGTTTAGCGCATCCTCTTCAGCACGCGGGTAACGACCGGTTGCACTGTATTTCTCTCTGACTTGTTCAGTAACCCAATTGTTGGGGCATATTTTTGGCATATTTTATTTTAAATGATTGGGATAAGGCACACTTCTACCATTCAACCGTCTGAATTATTTCATGTCACTATCCCATTTCATCCTCTTTTGTTCGTACAATGCAACCCACGGTTGTCTCGCTTCAATTGTAAAGAACGAATTTATTGATTGCTTCAATTTCTGGATTTGCTGATGAAATAAAATTGACATTATATAGCACATATAGATCAAAATATACATTATATTGAAGTTCAACATGAATATTTACTTTGTGTAAATTTTATAACTCTCTTACTCTTTATCATGTGCTTTTTTCCATTCGTTTGGGCAACTCCCATTCTCTTTTGTATTCATCCCTTTCATCGTCCCAAACCATCACACCTGGTCTATTGTCAATCTGCTTGATGTACTCACTGGCATAATAGAAAGACTCGTAGGATCTGTACCCCTCTAACATAGACCCCTCGATTTTTTCCTTTATCGAACAAATCCTTTCAATTTATTCATGTACCTATCTAAGAAGAACATCCAACGACAAGAAACAACCCCAACTAATTCAACCTCATATACCAGGTGGATTAGAAGATGAACCTGCAAGTCCATGAAAATCGTCGTTAGTTATTTCTAAAACATAAAAATAATCTCAACTATCTCTTGACGCCACCGTGGAATGCTAGCCACATGAATCTCCTTTGACGTGATCCAATGTACAAATGTAGATAATTTAGATATGGCACATCCTAAGTCTTGAGGGAATTCATGTTTCACACACCCACGCACGAAGAAAGGATAACGACACTACAAAGTTATAAACACGTGCAATAATATACAAAATTAGTTATGTTTTATGATCCCTGCATGGGATAAAATTTATTAATATAAAAAATAATAAAATCATGCTTTTGAAATTATTTATACTCTTAGAAGATTCAAATGTTAATGCGATTTCAACCATGACAAATGGTCATCCATGATGAAGCAGCACCATAGTGAAGATGGCACCCTCACACCCATTATAACTTCCTTTTCCAAAGAAAGATTAGTTTTTTTTAAATTCCATGGGACATCACCTTCTTTGAAATACAATGAATTAGAGGGACCAGCGCCTACCTCTGATCCTATACTTTCTAATCATCTTGGTCAATGTTTCTTTTTATTTTTTGAAGTAATAAGATCTTTCCTAACAGCCAATGTGTTACTTTGTTTCGATGATATGTGCCTCCATAAAGAAGATGAAACATTTTTAAATATATGCATGGGATATAATAAGTGGGTAACTTTGAGATTCTCCTAATATGGGAGGTTATAACAGATATATTTCCTTTTCATCCCAATGGGAAATTTCTCAACATAGTTGTCTAAGAATTCTGGGTCATCGAACATAGGCTCCCCATTTGAATCGAACATTTCTATGAACTCCTTCTCCTTCTCTCTCATATGCTCTAATTCATTCATCTGGTGTCATTATTGGAGGCCTTTGTGTTCTCTCTCGTTTACCATTGAAAGCAGATGTTGCTCTTCTGTAAGGGTGTTCTTTTGGGAGGAATACCTTGGAGAAATCATACACTGGATTTCATAGGTCCTTGGACCATCTATATTTCAGAGAAGGTCCACAACATTTACATCCAAAATACCCTTTTGTTACAAGACTTGCGAGATTATTGTATACAATTTATATGCATGGCACGTTAAATAATATCACGAATATTAGAACAATTACAACGAATTAAATAACTAATATGCGAAAGAATATTGTTACGTATATAAAGAAATCAATAAGCATGTAATTTATGAGAGGAAACTTGTTAGCTTGGATAATCATGTTTCGTGTAAGCACATATGCCATACAACGTAAAACTCCTCTCTTTTGTGATTGGTCTCGATACATCGTAGACATTTATCCCATCACATAATTCCTTCAATTCATCTACCAGTGGTTGTAAGTAGACATCCATATTCTTTATTTGTCTTCTACCAGGGACTATGAGAGCCAACATAAGATGTTCATTCTTCACAGATAACCATGGGGTGATATTTTTATTGATCACTGCTACAGGCCAAACATAATAGTTGGTGTTCTGGAGGGAATATGGGTTGAATCCATCCATGGCTATGCTGAGTCGTAGACTTCGTATTTCATCCTTGCATTTTTCGGGCCATGTATCCTCTATGTGCTTCATGGCTATTGAATCACTTGGGATTTTCATAACTCCCAACTCACTTCTGTGTGAGGTATGCCATCCCTGAAACATAGCTAATTATTTGCAACAAAAGAGCCTTTTAATCCTTGGGATTATAGACATGTGCCTCAATATCTTAAAAGGAGGACCATGTGATTTACCCTTCTTTTTTGATTTACCATACCTGTCATGCCCACATTTCGAACATATCTCTTTTTCTACATATTCTCCTCTATATAGAATAAAATCATTTGGACATGCACGATATGATATGTACTCAACACCCAACATTTTCAACAATTTCTTTGCCTCTTCAAAACTGCTGGGCAAGACATTATCACTCGGAAGAGCCTTATCTTTGAATAACCTATAGTTGGTGATCATGGAAAATATTAAGTGTACATTAACACTGATATCATTATTAAAATTAACCATTTGTAATGTTCATTATGTGATTATATTTCTCAAATTTATATAAGGGAGGAATTTGTGATAAATTACCTCAAAATTTCTGAAAAACATGCAATCGACAAGCCAAAATTTTCTTTTAAGTTATATAGTAACATCATTTTCCCCAACTACGTAGACTTTGACTGGCTGTGGTCCAAAGAGAGTGGTGGTGGAAGAAAATTTAAGGCTTTCGAAAAAGGTGCCAGCGATATGACCATTATCCCCTAGCTGATCATCATTTTGGAATGCATCTAACAACATTTTCTCCATGGCAGTCGTATCCCTTAAGTAATCATCCATACCAAGCTCTATTTGATTGCCTCCAATGCCATCTTGTGAAGAAATACTATTGTTGTATTCATTCCTAATTGGTGAATCTCGATGTAGCAGGAATTGAATTAGTGGTTGATTCAACCATTCTTGGTATCATTACTCTCTGATTTTTTCTCTTAATTCAACCTTCTCTTGATTTGACATTGTTGTGGGGTGCAACAGAAGATGGTCGGTAGGTCGTTCATCATCACTAGAATCCTAATAATTTCAAAAAATATATTTGAAAATGATTAGTACAAAATCTATGATATCAATTAGTAATAACATTCAAAATGCATGATTAATTTATTTGACGTTGAAATAATTGCATTAATATACCAAGCAATTATTATTACCATCATTGTCCCGACATTGTGGCTAGAAGATGCAACATTGTTACAATTGGCAGGGTGAAGCGACTGTCCATTTTCATCTGCCAAATACGCCTTGTGGTGTGCTACTCCTGATAAGATATTTCGACATTTAGGAGCTCTTTGATTATTTTGTGCATCTGAACTCGATTCTGAATCTACACGAACCTGCAAATTTATATACATGATAAATTTTATTAAGCTAATTGACATGGATAAAAAACATAAATTCAATTAGATAATGAAAATATAAATAAAATATGAAGTAAATATTACATCTCGAGATGGATAGGGAGAACTCCACGATGGAATTTGAGAAATATTATGGAACGAGCTGGATTTTGAAGAATTTCCCATTCGATATAATTATGATATTTTCTCTCTGTATTTGTGCAAAATCAACAGTAAATTTTAGTGGACACACCTAAAAGTAATTTTGGTGCCTTAAAAATGGATTTATTGTTATCGAGCTTATGTATAGATAACCGCACTGGTGCTATTTTAGTCACTACACACCTATGTCATGTTATTATCTGACGCACTGATGCGGTGTTATTAATTGACGCACCGGCGACAAAAGTTGCAAATAAAAAAACACAACTTTATTTTTTTTAAGTGAAAAAAAAGAGGTAAATTGAAAAATGGATAATAAAATATTTTTGAAAATCTAATTTCATTAAACAATTCTTTAAATACTAAACAGTTTTCATTATTTCACTATTTTTGCAAAAGATCTCAGCTAGAGATTTGCAGGAGACATAACCGGAGTAAGAGAGCATGAGAGCACTATGGATCAACGAAATACTTTCGAACAAAAGTCTTCAGACAATTATAATTCCAAACCTCTAGTGATTCAAATCTTGTAGCATAGAATTTCAAACGATCTCATGATTAAATTTTATTTTATTTTTTTACATTTTCTGCAGCATTTTTTACACAGTAAGTAAAAAAATTCAATTTGTTGCTCATTTTCAGAAAAATAAAATAAAAAATAAAACAATATATATATATATATATATATATATATGTATATATATATATAATAATAATAAATAAATCCATTTTTACCCTAAATCCTTCATTTTTTTGTTTCTTTTCTTGCTTTTTCCTATTTTGTGATTTCAGAATTAGGGCTTTTCAGTTTAGATTTATAGGGTTTTTATTTATATATATATAGGCCTATGACATCCAACCCAAGGGACGACTTGCATAGTCGTATCCCAATCCATGTCAGCCCTTGCATGAACTTTTAAAAAATAGAATTTTTTTAATCGGTGTGCACTCCGTAACCTAACGCACCAGTGCACTGCCTTATCCCAGAGCAACATGCACATACTGTTTGATAAAAAATAAAAAAAATAAAAATTTAATCTAGGAACTATATGTAAAATAGGGCACCAGTGCGCTATTTCATTATAGCACACCACTCACGTACTGTTTGGAAAAAACAATTTTTTATTTTGTGTTAATCGGTGCACCATGTAACATATAACGCATCGAGTCTCCTAGTTGAAAGAGAGCACCATACGATGGTCCCTTGTTAGTGAGGGACATTTATAAGAATAGACCGCACCGCCTCCTCCACAACACCATATGCTACAAAAACTAACACTAGACGATTTTTATTATTTTTTCTGTGTTAATCGATGCGGTGGTTAACACGTAATGCACTGGTATTCCTTTTTGACATAGAGAACCGTAAAATTTTTTATACTATTTGGGTGACGCTTTTATAAGACCACCACACACCGACGTCGGTGCGTACACCATGAAAAGCGCACCGGTTTCTTGATATATTTATTTTTTACCTGAAAAGTTGATAATTTATTTATAAAATATATTAATGAATAATATGGTATAGGTTTCATATTGATAAAGAAATGGATGAGAAGATATCAAGTAACAAAAATACTGATAACACATCAAGAAAAGAATAAAAGGTAAGTTCTTTGTAAATTCTTTACAAAAGATATTATTTTTGAACTATATGTAAGTTTAACTAATATGTATTGTTTGATGTATATCATGTAGAGCCACAAAATGACGAAGCTCGATAAGATTATTTCTGATCTAGGACTAGAAGAGCGTAAAATCTTGATGGAAAAATTGTAAAAGGATGAATGAGCTGAATAAAAAATATTATCAATCCAATATGGGTTTCTTTTTTTAATTGTAATTAATAATATAGTTAAAATTATTATATAACATGTTTCAAACAATATATTAATTCACATATATTTAATGTTTTACAGGGACCAACAACTAAGAAAATGAATGTTGCTCTAAGAAAAGAAAAAAAATAGAACATGCAAATGAAAATGAATTGCTCCTTAGCTCATCTGGAGGGGTGCTGGAGGTTAACGAAAGGGGGAAAACTTTTACAAAATTTTGAGGGATCTAGTGGAACAAATTTATAGATGTTCTTTCCACTTACAACACAAAAATCAATCCAATGATTCCAAGAACCAAATTTTATCTAAACTACAGGAAGAGTTTCCAGAGAATTGGTTAATGAGATAGATCATATTTTTAATAGAAAAAATGTACAACAACAAAAAAGAAGGAATGGAAAAGTAATATTCCTTTAAATGTTTTTCTAGAATTATTTATAAATATCAATTTTGTTATATTTACTTTTCATATATCAATATAAAAATTAAATATTTTATTGTCATGTTACATTTTCAGGAATATTATGAAAATATCAAAAGATGAACGAGCTAATATAAAAAATATGGCAGTAGGAATGTCCAAAAAGGTGTACAAGGAGATGGTCAAAGAAATGGACAAAATTGCATCGCAGGAGGAGCCATCTCAACAACAACGTGCTTCAAATGTAATATGTAATCATTTAATTTTTTGATCATTGGGTACAATAAATAAACAATTTAGCATTAAATATTATTTTTCAAGTATTTTCTTGCAGAAAAGAAAAGAAAATGGAACCCTTTCAACACAAAAAACTGGACGACAAGGAAGAAAAGGGTTGATATCTAAGTTTTTGAGTAATTGTTATTTCCTTATAACAACTTAACTAGATTTCATTTTTGTATATTTTAAGTTGTTTTACAAAAATCATGATTGAGTGTCTTCAAACAGATGCTAACATGCAAAGAAGAACCATTAGGCGAATTGATTGACTTTGGGTTAAATATGGGTTGTGAGTATATGTTGGCATATCATAAATTAATTGTGGAATTTGTAAGCATCTATCGATCTTGTTTTACTTAGCTCCGTCTATAATTAATAGAACAAAAAATACTTTTATATTAAATATATGATTCATTATGGGGTATACAACTTGCAGGAAACAAAGTATGGAACTGTGCCAACCGATGAAATCTTGAAAGATGGCATACTACATGGTTTTGAAAGAATGTGTATAGTTCACAAGTGAATTGTTGCTATGGTACATCATTTCTTTTCAATTTACATTGATGTATATTATTTAATATTGCAACTTTCATTATTCTCACTAATGTATATACACTCATTACAGTTTATTTTTGAGTTTGTAGATAGAAGGTGAAGAAGAAGAAAACAATCAACACCATGAACAAAACATTCCTGAAAATAACCCAAGTCATGGAAGTAGCTCGAGTAGTGACAGCAAGTCAAGCGAAGAATGACGATCATTATGTTTGGATATCAAAGCAAGGCGTTGCATTTTTTGAAATACTTGTATGTGAAATTAGACATTTCGTTTAATGTAATAGACATAGTGTCCCAATTGAAAGACAAATGGATACCGATAACTATCCCATTTTGTATGAAAAATATTGTCTTATTCATATATGTATAATAAAATATGTTTTAATTTATTCTATTGCATTCTCCATTCTCACTATGAAATGTAGCACCATTGATTAAATTGATGGATGATTAAATATTATAATGAAGAGATGTGAAATATGATGATATGATATAACAAATTAATCCAAACATCACATTCAAATGCACTAATAAAAATTTAATTGATATGAATACTGTTATAAGATATGTGTCATCTTTTGATGAATAATGATTTTAAAAAATCACAATAATCATGATATGATATAAAAAATTAATCTAAACATCACATTCAAATGAATTAATAAAAATTTAATTAATATGAATACCATTATAAGATGTGTCAACTTTTTATGAATAATGAATTTTAAAAAATCACAATAATTGCACTATCACAGGTCTATGTTTCTAAAAAATACAAAGTGAACATCGGTGTGTGTCAGTTACTGTACATCGGTGCATTTGTAATACAATGCAACGGTGAATTTCTAAGAACTATGGGCACAACAAAAATACCAATACCAATTATAAATCTCTGTGTGTTTGTGTGATACTGCGCACCGGTAAATTTATGTGAGACTACGCACTGGTGCATTTGTACGACCTATGGGCACTGCAAAAATACCAATACGAATTAGAACAACTGGTGCATTTTTCTAATATTGTGCATTGGTGTTCTTCTATAAGACTATGTACCAGTGCGTTGATCCGACATATGGGAACCGCACAAATCCCAATACGAATTAGAACAATCGGTGCATTTGTCTGATATTGCACACCGGTGCGCTTCTATAAGACTACGTACCAGTGCGTTGATATGACATATAGGCACCGCACAAATCCCAATAACAATTAGAATGGCCCCATGCGTTGTATCACCTACAGTGTGCCCGGTGTGGCTTTATACCTTTATGGCTCGGTGCATGTACCTTCGACCGACCGAGCTAACTGTCTATATGACATGCACTAGTGCATTGACACCTTCGTAGCACACCGATGAAAAAAAAATTCGTAATAACCTCCATCCGCCCAGGTTTTTTTATTTGTGTTGAAATTCCATTAAAATCTCCGCCAAAACCTTCATTAGCAAAAACGGATGTTGTAGAAAATGTTTTTTTGACAATTTTTCCAATTTTATAACACTGAAAACCTCCTTTATAACCTCTACTAGAGGGTATTTTCCTTGTAGTGCAAGTTGGTTCTTGCATTGTTTCCTCAAAATAAGATGGTTCTGTCACAATAAACTTGCTCATAAGAGCCATGTATCTAGTATACATGTATGGTGACTGTCTCTTTCTGTGTTGTGATGTAGGTGCTCTTACATGTTATGCCACATAAAGTCTCAATATTTTAGCCTCTGTGGTGCGCCTCCTACCCTGTCTGGTGGATGGCTCTGCATGAGTGTTTTCTACCACTCCATGATCCTCCTCATGTGGATGCTCCACATCTTGAGGTTAAACCTTTGGAACCAAGAGTTCCTAATCTGCATGAAAATCAATCTCCCTCTCAAGGGACAATCACATGGCTTTCTCCTCATCAAAGTTTACATCCCATCTGACAACTGTCATCTTACTGTTCAGAAAACACACCCGATAGTTCTGGGGAGTATCATTGTGCCCCACAAATATCCCAATCTATGTTGTTGGTTCTATATTCTTTCTGGAATCTTTGGTCACATGGAAATAGACACATGAGAAAAATAAAATAAAATATGAAACATCTCTTATCAGAAAAAGCCTCCTCTGGTGTACTCATGCCAAGTATTTGATGAGGACTACAGTTCTGCACAAATACCATTGTGTTGCATGCCTCTTCCCATAGTTGCAACGGTAGGCCCTGGTCATGTAACATAGCTGATGTTGCACCCACAATTGTTTAGTTATTTCTTTCTGCAACCCCATTCTATTGTGGGTTATGAGGCGCAATCAACTCTCTCTCAATTCCTTCTTTGGCAGAAAAGTTCTTGAATTCATTGGAGATGTACTCACCAACATTGTCGCTCCTTAGAGCCTTCACTTGATTTCCTGTATCTTTCTCAACCAGTGCTTTGAACTCACAAAATTTTGAGGACGTTTGATATTTCTTCTGCATGAAGTAGATCCAACACTTTCTAGAAATATCATCAACAAAAATCACATAATACTTGTGCTTTGTTGTAGAAGCTGTAGAGAATGGTCCACACACATCTGAGTGAAATCTCTCAAGGATTTCCGCTGCTCGGTTTTCCTTCTCATGAAAAGTGGACTTTGTATACTTCCCCTTGAGTACATCCCTTGCATGTGTATATCTGCACAAGAGTACCCTTCAGAAGCCCCGTAGAAATCTACTGCATGACCTTCAAAGCATTGTGGTGTAGATGGCCCAATATTCTGTTCCATAACTCACCCTCATCTTGGCTCACCACTTGTCTGCGTTACTCACCAATGTTGTGCAACCATCTACATCAAGTTTGTAGAGGTTCTTCACATGAACCCTAATATTCTTAACTTTTCCTCGAGATTTTTTATGAAGGAATGCTTTCTCTTCAATGAAAACCACATCATATCCTCTATCCTCCAAGAGAGCAACATAAACTAAATTATTTTGCAATCCTGGTACATGCATGACATTTTTAAATAATAAAGTTTTACCTTACTATCTCTAGAAAGTAACTGTACCAATCCTGGTAGCACTATACCTCCCATCATCACCCATATCTATGTGTATCTGAAGATCCTTCTCCTCCAAGCTACTAAAGCATTATTTGTCTCTCTTCATGTGGAAATATGCATCACTATCCAAGTGCCACACTGATCCCATCACACTAGACACCATGCATGCGATGAGTGGGAAGTCCAACTCGGACTATGAAGCCAAAGCATCACCCACTGCAGATCCTGAAGCCTTCTTCTTGTTATTCTTCTTCTGTGGAAAATTAGTGGCATAATGTCCATGCTCGTGACAGTGAAAAAATTTCACTCTGGACATGTCATGCTTCTCGCCTTCTTTGTCGGTCTCAGATTTGGAATAGGATTTCTTTCCTTTAACATTCTTTTCCTTACCATCCAAGGCACAATTTTCCTCATCAAATATCTTGGATGAGGATCCATCCCTGGCATTCTGCCTGAATTATTCTTGTACCAAATCCTACCAAATTCACTCCCAATCTGGTAACTTCTCCCTCCCATTGACAGAGTCCTGATAACTATGTTAGCTCTTGGGAAGGCCTAGAAGTTCTAGGCTCACCGAGTCATCATCCACTACAGTAATCCTGAGACTTCCAAGCTCATCTCGACATTGGATGAACTTGGTCAAGTATTTCGGAATAGTGTTGCCTTTCTCCATTTTGATTTTCCTAAGCTTGTCCTTTAGTGCCAATTTTCTGTGGTCACTGCTATTATAAAATAGACCTGTCAAGGCCTTCCACATTTCATATGGATTAACCTTTCCATGGAGACTCGATGCAATGTGATCTCGAACTCCCTCTAATAAGATCCTCGTTTCCTTTGCAACCTTCTTTTTTCCAAGCATCAAGAAGAGCAGCGTCTGCTTCTGCGGGCCTTGGAATATCAATGTCAATAAATTGTTTCAACCCGTTTTCCCCTAGAACTGCCTCCATGTTGTCTTTCCATGCAATATAATTATAACTTCCCTCGAGTGCATATTCCAATCTTAATCCATTGAAAGCCACCTTGATCCGCATGTCGCACCAAATAATATTTTTGCAAATTCAAATGCTGTTCAGCACAAACTCAATTTTGTCTGCACTAATTTCATTTCTGGTGCTCTGATACCATGTAGAAATTACACCAATGGATTCAATCTGATCATGTAATATACTAAAAAAATATATTGAATCCTTCTACAATATTTGTGGAAAATAAACACGATCGCACAATCACACCAAGTAAGAGAAAGAAGAAAATTAATCACACAACATATATATTTTTCTTGGGGAAAACTTGCTGCTCAAAACCCCTCTATATTTTTTGTATAATCAACCAAGGAATCATGAAACAATAAAATGCACTCTTCTCACAAGATTCTGTTGCACTCTACCAACTGTCTCACACTGATCCGGACAAAATCGAACAACACTTAGCTAATTTCCGACCTCTGCTCAGCCTGCCTTGCTTGTGCAATTATAAGAGAATTAAATCCCTATTATTTAGGAATTTCAACCTTCCAAAACTGTGCAATACATCATGGCCATCCAAATGGTTGTTTTGATTGCGCTAAGAAATCCATTCATAATACAACTGATAGTTAACATCCCCTTAACCTTTGTCTCAACTGGATCTTCATCAAAACTGACATGCATGAAGCTATTAATAGTAAATCATCAATCACTTGATAGATCACTGCATGTGAATTAAAACTGATTTAATTCACTTGACCTCTCACTAGTGCAACAATTAGTTACAAGTAGTTAGATTGAATTCAACTCACTTAATTGAGTTAACCGATTTCTCATGCATTAAACTAATACACTAACTGCAACTTGTACTCTAAAACAAATAGAATCACTCTGCATGCCTCACCAGCCACCCTCAACTCGAATTTCATGAGCTAACTGAGTCTATCACACTTAGTTAACTGTTACAAGTGATTATGAGATAAGATTACAATTTGTTGTCCAAGAATTAAGGGAAACTTAAATTAGACACACATTTCTTGTTGACTTTTCAACATGAAGCACTGGTGATTTTATATACATAGCACACTAGTGCTCCATGATCCATGAAGTGCACTACCATTAGAGGAAATTTTGGCCTAAAAGTGGCCTCTAGGAAAAGTCACAAAATACAAATTAAAATACTAAAATAAGAGTTATGATTTTTGAAGGGAAAAGAATAAAACTACATTTTTAATTGAATTTTTGTCTTATATCCTTATATATTTACTCAAATTTCAAGTGTAGACACTTATTGGATGCAGAATTAAATTTGACATCCAACGATTACCCATTATGCATAATTTTGAGAAGACCCACATTGATAAAAATTGAAGATACATCAAAAAAGTGTATTGATCAATGTGTCCCTTCTCAAAAGTATGCATAATGGGTACTCGTTGGATGTGAAATTTAATTTCACATCCAAAGGGTGTCTACACTTGAAATTTAGGTAAACCTATAAGGAGATAAGCAAAAAATGCACTTAACAAGTATTTTTTTTCTTTTCCCTCCAAAATAGTTACATATACCTATTTTTAAATTTATATAATTTTGATTGGTTTACACATTATGGCATAGAAATTATGTGAAAATTTCATGAGCACTTTTAGGCTAAAATTTCCTCTAATGAAAAAAAAAACATTCGCTAAAACATTTGGCCGCCTAATTTTTTTTAGTTGTGATGAAGTTCCATTATAATCTCTTCTAAAACATCCGCTATTGTAAGCGGATCTTTTAGCGGATGTTTATTTGACAATTTTTTCCAATTTTATAACAAATGTGAAAACTATTTTTATAACCTTTGTTAGATGGTATTTTCCTCGTAGTGGATATAGGAGGGAACTCCGCTCCCTCCAACAACGTCAACCATGGTGACAACAATTGCAGAGATGACGTGAGTAGTGGGGAAGTCAATATGAAGGTAGGGTATGGTTTTCCCAAATACCCAGAGCTTCTTAAGTATCAATTACTAGCAATGAGATTCTTGAATTCTTATGTAGCATCAATCTTGGAATTTATTAGATTTTTCGAGGAACCGTCTCCAACTTCTACAATTTTCTTATAACTAAATTATAATTTTATTTTAATTTTTTATTTCTATTTTAATTATAAAAAATAATTAAGATATGAGTTAAACATATATACATTTCAAAAAAAACATGTAACAAGATTCTTAACCATGGAGATTCACCCCCACTTTATAATGGATATCCTTAATCTATAAATCAATATTTTAATAAAATTAAAAATATGAATATTTTTATATAAAGAGATGTAAGATTTATATAAATACACATTATATCATTAAGAACTAACATAGATATATCTTAACTTAGTAACTACCATGCACGAAAAAGGAATCAAACCAATTGGGGTGCAAACATTTGCTCAGGTTTTATACTCAAAATGTGGTTTGCATCCTGAGAGTCCCTCAAAGCAATTAGTAGATCCAACATTAAAATAAAACTATGTTAGTTTTAATATATATATATATATATATATATATATATATATATATATATATATATATATATATATATATATTATAAAATCACAATTAATATATAAAAGAAATAATACATTTACATCCATACTATTAGTACCATATTTAATTATAATTTATGTTTATATGTTAATATACTGTGTTTTGTAACCCCTCGACTATTTTTAAAACATAAGTTTCCTTTGTCATATTCACATGTGAGATATTAATACTAGGTTAAAAGTTGTAGTGTATGTCAACAAACTTTGGACTTTGTCCTAATAAGTAAACATTTTACTAGATATCAAAGTAATCATAAAATTTAAATTAAAAATACATCATAATAACATCTCAAATGGTTACAAATTTCACTTGATTTTAAAAAAATTATAAATTTTAATTTAAAACATACATCATAAGAGTATGTTAATAATGATAAGTCTTGAAAAAATATCAAAAGAATCAAAAGGTGTTTTTTAGTTTGTGCCCTAAGGAAGGAGGGTCTATAGTAATGAATGTGGTTATTCATATTAATCCTCACATGGAAATTAAGAAAACTTAACACATGAAACCAAATTTCTAACACAAATGTTTTATTGTGCCTTTCGTCCACCCTGTTAAATACTGACATTGCTTTGTGTTAGCCAATGAAGAGTTTAGACATGTTATTTGGCCTCTTCCTAAGGCAGAGAGACACATACTATACCAAACATTTTTCTAAAAAACACATACTATCAAGCCATTTTTCCATAATCCAGTAATTCTAGCATTACTCTAGCATTACTTGGCTAACATTAAATGTTTGAGAGTAAACACCCATGTAGTTTGGTTCAATAAATTTCCAGGCAGTGGCAGTGACATGAGAGGGGCCAAAGAAAAAACACATGTCATGTACATGAGTTGTCTGCATCTCTCAACATTTGGTTTATATATATATATATATATATCCCAAAACAAACTCAACAAAAAGAGGATGAGGGAACAATTATTTTCAGCAACAATACTTAATTGCACCTATAGCAAGCAATATATGGAGTATTCTAGAAATTCTCTAAGGTGGAGATCGAATTGAGGAACTAGGTAAAACCTCCATCATATTGACAAAATTTCACTTTTAACCTTTCCCTTTTCTGCTCCTGACTGAACCAAAAGGATAACCATTATATATAGTTGTATATTGTTACCCAATATATGGCAATATATATGTGATTAATATGGAAAGCATTGTTACCAGAGAGACCGAACTAGATAGATGAAAGCATGTGGCACAAAAAAAATAAAATACGAAGAAACTCAAATTCAATCATGTATGTTATCCTATGGTTCTTCTTCCATAGATTGGCTTGTGATGGAGTCATGCTCTTTTTCTGCATTTTTTCCAATGAGAAGAAGGAATGTTATGGAAATTGATTCCTCGAAATTAGTTAAAGGAACAACCAATCACTATCACCATATATCTTCTTGCCTACTGTTGATGTGACCAAGTTTGAATTGTAAAAGAAACCCCAATGTTGGACTCAGTGAATTACCATTGTCCCTATGATTTTTTCTCTTAATTGCAGGACTACCAAGTATGTTATCTTATTTCCAATCTCTCGCTTTGTCGTTACTCCTCACGTAGCCTACAAATTATAAGGAAATTTTAAAAACTATTGTCCTCACTTGAACTTTTGAAACTAAAATATGAGAAGAATTGATAAGCTTCCTTCAACTATGTACTATTTGTTTTTTATGTTAAGTAGAGAAGAGAGGAAAGGGTGGTTGGTTGAATGTAAAATAGAGGAGGTGATACATGTCAGTTAGTGGTTTCACCATCCCACTGAGAGCCTGCTCCTTTACGTGTTTCCCCTCACCTTTTTTCTTATGATAGGCCAGGAATTAGAATTATGGCCTATGTCCCCCGACTATTGCTAACTGCTCTTGTTGGCCTCTTGAGGGGTGAAAATGTGAAGTTGGGTTAAACTTTTTGCCCTTTTTTTAGAAATAAATTTCATTTTTTTCTGTTCTTCAACTTTCTACAAGCCAAACATTTTTTTTGTTTAGAATTTCATTTTGCGATAAAAATAAAAGTTGTCAGAAATTTTATTACCTTTCTATTACTTATTTTTTGGAATTTTTTTATACACATTTGATATTTCAACTTAGCCTTTCTTTGAGTGTGTGTTTTTTAACAATCAAATATTCATAAGAAGTCATGTTAATACGCACTGGTGTATTCTTTGAAACTTTGTGTTTTTTAGAAACAAAAATGTGTTACAACAATCTAGACAGAGTCCACTTCGGTTTCATTGTATTTACAAAACCAACTGATGCATATCATAATTACTGGAATTTTTTGAACTGATCCAATATGAAAAAACTGCATATTTTGAATATGTTTCACGACGGACAAAATTTCTCTACATATAAGCTATAAACTAAAAATATAAAAAATACTCATTACAGACGACAAACGAATGTAATGCACCATAATTATTTCAATTTTTTTTACTGTGTATTTTGGAAGATACATAATATTGATTTCACTGAATCATAATGAACTTTAGAAATTGTTTGCACCCATTTTATTACAAAATTAATTAAAATTAGTAAATATTTATGAAATTCCATAAAAGTTTTATTTCCTGAAAGTAGATTGAATTATGAAAATGCTTATCTTGGTTCCAAAAGTTAATTTAGAATGTTTCATGGAGTTTAATCAATCCAAAGTTGAAGATATGTATTCAGAGCTTGGCTCTGCGTAACAATAGACGTGTTAGTTTGGCTGAACTTTTAAAAAAATTTGGCCGAATTGTTTTTTGCGCCGATGGCCCATCAAGTTTAACGACACAAAAGTTCGCCCGAATTTAATATAAAATTTTGGTCGAACATTTACTTAATTTTTGTCCACCAGAAAATACAACGAACCCCCTCCAAAAAAATCATTTCGCGGCAATATAAATTGATGTAAAAGAATTCATTATTTTCACATAATTTCACACATTTCTTCATTTGGTCTAATTTTTCAAAGGTCTGATTTCACAAAGGATTGTTTTGGGTTTAGGGACTTTTCTTGGAGGTACATTCAAAGGACATTTTTGCAAAGGATTGTTTTGGGTTTACGGAATTTTCTTGGAGGTACATTCAAAAGACATTTTTGCAAAGGATTGTTTGGGTTTAAGGACTTTTATTGGAGGTTCATTCAAAGGACATTTCTTGGAGGTATGTGATACACTTTTTGGATGTTTTTGGGGCTTTTTTTTTTTTTAAGGTATTTTATTTTTAGAGGTTTTGGGCTTAATTTTCATTGTTTGTTTTTTAAGGTATTTTGTTTTTAGAAGTTTTGGGCTTAATTTTCATTGGTTTTTTTTGAAGTATTTTCTTTTTAGAAGTTTTAGGCTTGATTTTGAAAGGACATTTTTTTGGATGTATTTTGTTTTTGGAGGTTTTTGGGTTTAATTTCAAAAAGACATTTTTTGTTTTTAAGTTATTTTGTTTTTAGAAGTTTTTGGCTTAATTTTCATTTTTTTTAGAGGTTTTCGGCTTAATTTTCAAAGGACATTTTATTGGATGTATTTTGTTTTGAGAGGTTTTTGGGCTTAATTTCCAAAAGACATTTTTTGGACTTAATTTTGAAAGGACTCTTTTTAGACTTAATATTCAAAGGATATTTTTTGGAGGTATTTTTTAAAGTGATATTTTTTTAGAGGTTTTTTTGAAGTATTTTTAAAAGTGGCATTTTTTAAGAAGTTGGAATTAATTTTCAATGGACATTTTTTGGAGGTATTTTTTGAAGTGACATTTTTTTAGAGTACACGTTTTGGGTTGAAGTAAATTTTTTATAATGATTTTTTAAAATGAGTTTTTGTCTAACTTTTTAAATGAAATTTTTTTGTAGGACTTGGAAGGAAATATTTTGAGCTTCGTTTCATTTTTATAAGACATTTTTTTCTTAGATTTTTTAAAGTGTTTTGGATTGAAGTATGTATTTTTTGCAAACTTTTTAAAATGAGTTTTTTTTTTTTTAAATTAAATCTTTTGTGATGTTTTTTTTAATTGAGATTTTGTCTAGCTTTTTGAAGGAATTTTTTTGAACTTCATACTCTATTATCATGGGAAATCGAAGGAATTGCACGAGAAAATACTATCAAACAAGAGACCCTGAGGAATGTAGAGAACAAGGGAGATAATCTCGCAAAAGAAAGAGAGAAGCACTCTCAAATATTGAAAGGTAAAATCAACCTCAACTAGAAGTTGAAGTAGGTATGTAAATATAAATATTATGAATTTTATATTTAAAAATTTCCTAGTGTAAAATGTGTTCAAGCTTAATTTTTATTTGATGAACTAAGTTAAAATATTTTGCAAGGTAAACAGAGAGAGATATTCCTCAAAACATTGATAATGAGATACAAAATTTTGAAAGAGAAAGTGAAAGAGATATTGAACCAATGATTGAAGATGGTGAAAATGTTGAAATAAATTCAAGTGAAGAAATTGAATCACAAGGTATGTGTGTGTGTGTGTGTGTGTGTGTATAAATATAAATAAATAAATATATATATATATATATATATATATATATATATATATATATATATATATATATATATATATGTTGAACACAGGAAGGTATTATTGAAATTATACATATTTATTAATTTAGTTATTTATTGAATATGTAAACTTATTATGTACTATTCATTCGGATATGTACAGATGAAATCAATGTTGGTGATGAGATGTTGGAAAATGTTGACACTCACACATATGGAGATAAAAGAGCTAACCATGTTATATGATATCGTGTTAAACATATTTTTGATATGTACTGCACAAAGGAAAATGTGATAGTTCAAGCCCAAATGTTGAAAGGTATCCTATAATTAAGGAAATTAAAAGAAGCTACAACTTTATTGGGTATTCGAAAATCAACAAAATATAAAAAAAAATGAAGGAAAATGTGATAAAAATATAAATAGTGCTATAAATTCAATTAGATCTAGACAGAAAAACATTTCAGTTGTACGTAGAGCAACACATATGGAAGTGGTTTCATCAAGTACTAAAGAGAATAGCTTGGTAAAATCGATGGTACGAGCATTAGGAAACTCACGAAAAAAATTGCAAACATTAGAAATTTCAGTTGCAAATAAATGTAAATGATGAACTCACTTGTTGGAGAGTTGTTTGTAGGCAACCATACGAAGATAGACTAGGAGAAAATGTAAAAAAAACAATATATGAATATTGGAAGAAAAATTCACATGTTTCCTCAAATGAAAGGGATGTGATACGAAGAAGAATAACACAAAATCAGTATGAAGCACATGATAAAAATTTCTTGGACACCACTCAGCTAGAGTTGTTCAACAAGTTCAAAGAAGAGAATCATGAAATTCCTATCTCAATCAGTGCTTTTGTTAAAAAAAAAAACCATGGTATGTGAAACCTATCACCGTACGTGACACTTGTTGTTATCATTATCATGTGGAATTTGAGTTATATTACGACACATTCCTTAATTTTGGTAGAAAATTTTGAAAAGATTCACCTCCTCCTTCCACTATCCGTGATTTCATATCTCAAATTCAATGTGAAAGAGAAAGTGATGAATTATTTTATGAAAAAAAATGTGTTGGTGGTAAAAAATGCGATGATTGTGGAAGTTTGACTAAATTTAAAAACAAATATCGTACTAATATAAATGATCAATCATTGTACAACATGAAAGTGAAATGGAAGAGATATGAATATCTCCAGACATCGATTTAAGGTTAAGAAAGTGCTAAAAGAATTGAATTACAAGAAGAAGAAATTTTGTGATAGATTTTTTGAGAAAGTCTTAGGAATATATTTATAAATACACCAAGAATTCCCATAGAGCTCGATGGAAAGACTTGAAATTCAAAAAATCTCGTGAATGTTTTCCATCAGATACCATTTCCTCAGTAATTGATTTTGCAGAAAACTACACATTTGTTCCACAAAATGAAATTCAGAGTGAATACTATCATTCTAACCAAGTCTTCGTGCTCGTCCATATCCTATATAGACATGCGGAAAAAAAATTCGATCATATAGAAATCACCAGTGAAAATCGGCATGTTATTAAAGAATATCACTTTTATATCAGTGATAATCATACACATGATACATATTTTGTACAACACTATTTTGGAAAGATTTATGACTCCTTGAAAAGTGGTGGAATAAAAATATATGAATATTGGATATGGTCAGATCGATGGGTAGGTCAATTCAAATCTTCACGATCATTATTTTGGTTGTGTTGTCTTCATAAGAAAACCTGCATTAAACATAGTTGGAATTTCTTGGAGACTGGCCATGGAAAAGGAGAACATGACGGTCTAGGGGCATGTATATAATGAGAAGTTCGAAGATATAAAATGAACCCCTCTACAAACCAACTTGTGGATGCTAAAGAAGTTGTTCAATGGTGCATTTTTGCTCTATGCCATGAGACTAACCGATCAAGGGAAGTGCGAAGGTACATTAAATTTAATTTTTATTGGATATCCAATTTTAAATAGTGCACATTTATCACAATGATTATCTTCGATGGTATTTTGATATCATATTTACATTATTCTTTGAATTTTTCATATATAGGTTTTTTTGGCATATTGGGATCAAAGATGTAGATAGATCAATTGGAAATGATGTTGAAAAAATAAAAGGGACTCGAAAATTGCATTCAATTAAAACAAAGTTGTCAACAAATGTGTTTGCATTAGATAAAAGAAAATATTCTTATTTTTTTCATGTTTTCATATGCAACACAGAATCCAATAACGTTTGTGAAAACAAAATGTATGTAAAATATTGGAATCATAGAGAGATAAATACAAAGGGGAAAATGTTCATTGCAATGTTTGAAGAAATCCAATCAGAGGAGACTACAATATCATCTGATGGCGATCGAGTTTCTGATATTTTTAGAGAAGGTAACATTTGAATTGATTTCAAATTATATGGATCTAGAAATAGATACTAAAATTATTTTAAAGTTATTTTTTCATGTTAATTATAATCTAAATTTAAGTATATAAGTTTGTTAATTTCGTTTTATTGTGCAGGAGATATTTTTGATGTAATTGCACCTACTGACAACTATGAAAATGTGAAGTATTATTTTATGCATTGTACTAAATGAAAGATGAAATTATTAGAAAACTATAATGATCATGGGTTTCCATATGACAGAGGATCTATTATACTGAAATATTATTTTTTCAGACAAACTAATCAAAGTGGGAATTTTTTTTACTTTGAAGACTATGAAACTGATGTCATAAGTTGTCAATATAGTCACTTAGTGTGTGCAACATGCATAAATTTGATAGAGGTTCAATCAAAGAAAAAAACGAAAATTAAGAAATCGAAAATGTCAAAATATGATCATGAACGGATCATTGAAGATGGCATTCCGTTGGAGTTTTTTTATTGAACTACCCAACGATTTCTTCTCTTTGGATTCATGTTTTAGAACTTCCAGAACTTAACTAAAAATTGAGATGCCTTGTTATGCTATTTGTGCAAGTGTTTGGACATGTACATTGTTTTGGTACATGCACACTAGTATCAACTGAAAGTAGCTTTTCTATACATCCATTGATGAAAAATGTTGCATATATATATATATATATATATATATATATATATAGATGTTCAAGAATGCAATTCACTGAAAGTATCTTTTCTATGTGCATTGATGAAAAATGTTACAAGTACTGGATATATATGTTCTAGAATTCAGTTAAATGAAAGTAGTTTTTATATGTGCATTGTTGAAAAATGTTGCACGTACTAGATATATACATGTTGTAGGCAATTAACTGAAAGTAGATTTATATGTGCATTGATGAAAAATGTTGCACGTATTGGATATATATATGTTCTAGAATGAAATTAACTGTTCAAGTAGTTTTACTATGTACATTGATGAAAAATGTTTCACGTATTGAATACATATGTTCTAGAATGCAATTAGCTGAAAGTAGCTAAATTCTATTTGCATTGATGAAAAATGTTAAAGTACTCGATATATATGTTCTAGAATGAAATTAACTGAAAGTAGTTGTTCTATGTGCATTGATGAAAAATGTTGCACGTACTGGATATATATACATTATAGAATGCATTTTTAAAATTTTATGATTGTTTGACACATCTAACAAGACCTATAATCTTATACTTCAATCGTTTTAACATATATATTCAAACATGTGTACTTAAATCATTTCTACATGTACATATATTGATGTGATTTTTTTTTTCTTGGAAAACAACAACTTGAATTTTAAAAACAAAAAATTACATCATAATCACATGCCAAATGTAGTTCAACCATCCAAAACTAGATTTTTAAAAACAAAATCACTATATCACAACATTACTTCACATGCCAATTGTAGTTCAACAATCCAATAAAAACAAAACATTATATCACATGCCAAATGTAGTTAAGCCATCCAAAACTTAAGTTTTAAAAACAAAACATTATAAATCACAACATTACTCCACATGCCAAATGTAGTTCAACCATCCAAAACTTATGTTTTAAAAACAAAACAAATTATAACACAACATTACTTCACATGCCAAATGTAGTTCAACCATCCAAAACTTGAGTTTTAAAAACAAAAACATTATATCACGACATTACTTCACATGCCAATTGTATTTCAACTATCCAATTAAAACAAAACATTATATCACATGCCAAATGTAGTTCAACCATCCAAAACCTAATTTTTAAAAACAAAACATTAGAGATCACAACATTACTTCACATGCCAAATGTAGTTCAATCATCCAAAACTCAAGTTTTAAAAACAAAACAAATTGTAACACAACATTACTTCACATGCCAAACTTAGTTCAACCATCCAAAACTTGAGTTTTAAAAACAAAACATTGTAGATCACAAGTAGCAAGTATCAAGTAGCATTACTTCACATGCCAAATGTAGTTCAACCATAACACTTTAAAAACAAAACAAATTATAACACAACATTACTTCACATGCCAAATGTAGTTCAATGATTCAAAACGTAGGTTATAAAAATGAAAGGAATTATAACACAACATTACATCACATCACATGCCAAATGTAGTTCAACCATCCAAAACTTGAGTTTTAAAAATAAAACAAATTATATAACACTGTAACATTACTTCACATGCCAAATGTGGTTGAACCATCCAAAAATTAAGTTTTAAAAACATTATATATCACATTCACATGTACCAAATGTAGTTCACATAAAATATGTCCAAAATTTATAGATATCACAAGTATCAAGTATCAAGTATCAAGTTATATATGACTATAGCTAGGTATGTCTATATACAAAAAAGTAAATTTACGACTAAATCTACTGAAAATATAATGTTTCACGTGTGCATGCACATCATCCATCAAATAGTGCATGTGTATCATCCATAAAATATAGATGGATGTAGTGTCTCTCCCAGCAAAGTTGCGACCCTCGAGTTATCCTGCGAAGAATTCCGAACCTGTACACAATGTGTACAAGCATTAAAATTTAATGTTTTAAAATTGACTGAGAATATATAGAACTTCATGTAAAAAACAAATTGTAAAAAAAATCATACAATACCTCATGACGTTCCCTCTCCATTTGTTGCTTGTCTACTAAAACTTCCACCACATGAACATCTTCAACAGTAAATTGTACAATATACATACATACATACATACATACATACATACATATATATATATATTAAAAAAATTCAAACGAAAATGCATATATAAACTTATTTTCAAAAATATTAAAAAAAAGTTACACAACTTGTTCAAATGGTTAAAATCGTGTGTATGTTCATATCTCCATCGCTAGAGTTTGTGGAGAAAAGAAATCCTCTAGGGGAACCTAAAATTCAGAAAATTTAAAAGTATAAAATAACTAAAGATCAAGATCTCAATTAATAATAAAACTTTTAAACATCAATTTATAAATTATAACTTAAAAGCATATATTTAAGTGAAAAATTGAATACTTCAACTGGTGGATTTGGCACATCTCCCAAGAGAGGCTCCAAAAGAAAATCTTCAAAAACCTAGAATTCAAAAAATTTAAAATAACTCAAAATCTCTAGATCTCAATTTATAATAAAAATTTTAAACTTCAATTTATAACTTATAACTTAAAAACATATATGTATTTAACTAAAAAATTGAATACTTGTGCTGGTGGATTTGCAACATCTCCTAAGAGTGGCTTGGAAAGAAAATCTCCAAAAACTTAAAATTCAAAAAATTTAAAATAACTCAAGATCTAGATATATATCATTTTTTAATGGAACTTTTTGAGGTGGAATATATAACTTAAAAACATAAAATTTAAAAGTGAAAATTTGTTCATACTTGTGATGGTGGATTTGGCACATCTCCCAAGGAAGAAGAATGTACCACCATCCCAAAAACATCTGACAGAATCAGAATCTGTTAAAACACTTTATTATATATATGTACATGTACATGTGTGCAAAATTATTTATATAAAAAATATCTCATCATGTTTTCATATATATAATAATAGATAAAAAATAATTTACGTCATCATGTTCACTTAAAAATCACTAACATTTTCCAACATATCTTGATGGTGAGAACCATCTTGATTTTATGATTGATGGTGAGACCCATCTTAATTGTTTGAACTAGTGGCTCCAACCATGATATTAACATCTTCTTCATTCATCAAGCATGAGAACTGCAAATGGTGTTAACATATAATGATACATTTTTTTTAGATTAATGTATACAAATAAATGTATGTATATATGTATTTATTACAAATTGTACATGTGTTAAAATAATTGAACCCTAACCATTAACACATACCATTCCCATTCCCTCTTCCTCATGAACAATTAGGTCCCACCAACCATTACGAGAATTCTTTGCATATGCTTTGAGATCTTCAACACTCATGTACAATTTTATCATCTATATAATACACAAAATTAGCGTGTGCATTCTCATGTGCTCTTTATCAATTCAGAAAAACATCGACTCCACCCAATCCACTGTGAACATTGTCAATGATGACTTCCCTTATTTCTTAACTAATTTTAGAAGTGGCATCCATCTCTAATTGCAAATTTTCGACACGAAGAGGTCGACTAACCAATGGTGACTGAGGGTGAGGAAACTCAACATCACACTTAGCGCCCCTACGGTCACACAATCGACCTCTCCTAGGACTAAAAAATTTAGATGTAAGGTCATTGTAATTGCTTTCATTTGAAAAAATAATTATGCATACAATAGTTTTGAAAAATAAATTGGAACCTCGTCGTTCCATGGGAGTATTCCATAGGCCGCAAGGTGTCTATCATAAAAATAGTGAGCTATATGAGGGTGCTCGAAATATTGCACCTTCAACATCTTTCTTTTCGGCCCTTCTTTGAAATTAAACATAGACTTGGCCATTTTTGTTGTAACTCTTTGTTTAACAACCTCTCATTTATCGGGACCCATCATTATTTTCTTTCTTTTTCTCATCACTTCTACAAAAGTATCAGTGGTTGGCCCAAGCTTTCGGTACACATCTACTAGTTCACCTAAAGAGTGTGTAACTATTTCCAAGCCTTGTCGACTCTCAGAAGGTAGAGTCAGAACCACGAGATATCTCTTCAATTTTGTATGAAGATGTTGACACATTTCTAAGGTGCACTAATGCATGTTTTTTTCCCAAGGTATATCGAAAATTTCAGATGGATAAGTCGTGGTTGGTGGATAACATCATTCTTGAATGACACGTTCTACCCTATGTCTTTTTGAGCAACATTTGGAGCAGCATTTTCAGCCTCTACATCAATATATAAAATTGTGTATATTAAAAAAACACATGTAAACAAATTTGTACAAATTGAATGAAAATAATATTCAAATTGATGGCCACCTCAATGTGGTTGGCTAGCATCTTCCCACCCTGAGACTATTGAGAACCAGAATGACCCTACTAAGAATCAATATGACCACCCATTGGTTGAGAACCAACAAAACCATCCATTGATTAGCCTATGGGAGAATACATATCACCACCTTCACGAAATTCACCGGCACTTATTGATGTCCCTCCAATGGAATGTGAACCACCACCAACCTCAAGAGACGAGAGCGAAGCTTCGTAAAAAAATATGAATTTATAATCAATTCAAAAATACATTCATACATATAAATACATGTACATATTCATTAATTAAATTGTGTGAACCATCCCACAATTGCGTGAACCATGGACATGCTCCATTGATGTAGTAGACACCCTTCTCCTCTTAGCTCCTAAAAATAAAAAACGAAACTTATTAACAACTTAGTTAACTCACAAAATTGATAAAAAATCAAGTCCATATGTACACACATGTATGTATATGTATGAAGATTTAAGATTATATTTAAATACCATGAACACCCCTCGATCCCTGATCCCCCTCTCTCATAGATATATGGGATTTTTTTTATCTTCGTCATTCATCCTCCATGATATATATATCTACAGTGGACATTTACAATTATTTTTTTTATTACTATTTAAAATAAATTCAAAATAAATTTCATAAATTTAATGTAATTTAGTGTACACAAATGATGTAAAACACAACTTTCAAAGCACTAATTGATGTGTGAAACTCAATTTAAGCAAGAATATTTATAAAAATGTTAAGTTCACCAAATTCTGCTTTACATGGTGGGAGTACACTTGGTATAAAATTGAACAAAACACATGGTCATTAAAAAATAAGTGTGAAACTCCATTTAAACAAAAATTTGTTGAAGTCCTCACATTTTAATTTTATAAAAATGTGAAGTTCACCAAGTTGCACTTTACATGGTGTGGTGGGTGCCCATTAGGTATATAATTGAAAAAAAAACATGGTCATTAAAAAAGATGAATTTATAAGTGAAAAACACACAAATATCCAAGATATGTTACAATGTCCATCAATAAATTTTGAAGGAGAGCGTCTCAACACTAACTCATCTTTGAGAGATGAGTCTTTAATTTTTGAAGAAGAGTGTCTCAAAAATATATCATCTTTGAGAGATGAATCTTGCATTGGCATTGCCTTGTATAATTCTAATTCATCTATTAATTCATATTGGATAGATGAATCCTGAATTGGCATTGCCCCATGCAATAGATATGCAGACATCTTATTCACATTTGTACAATGTCTTATACTAAAAAAATGAAAATGGCTTACAATATTATTTGCTATTCCATGCGGTTCTTTTAGCCTCTCCTTCTTAACTTGCTACACGCCTTTCATCTGGTTGTGCACAAGTTCAGAATTGGTGAAAAAGGCAATTCCATTTGATCCATACTCCCTACCTATTTTGAAGCCTTCTATCAATGCAATATAATATGCCTCGTTGTTTCTTGTTCTTCCTAGTATATTCATTTTCCTTTGGATTACCTTGCTAGTCACAATATTGGAAGCACATATGTAATCATTGCTTTCCTTGGATTGGGATAGAAAGAAACATCTATGTATAATGTCCATTTTTCAACCATATTTAGTGGGTTTTTTTATCCCTGAAAAAAAATAAATTCAATAAAAATATATTACATTAACATTTATTGCAAATGCATGGGAGAAATGACACATGTGCATGAGATAACTGACATGTGCATGGTTTATCTTAAATTTTGACTTAAATTTTATGGTAGGATTCACATATAGAAATGAGTTGCTTTAAAGATTGCATTGCCTAGAGTTTAAGGGAGATTTATGACACATATACATGGTTTATGCATGGTTTTCATGAAAGTTTTCCTTACAATTTATGGCAGAATTCACATCTATAAATGTTGTGTAACCAGCTCCAAAAATAGAAGAAAAGAGATATCAACGCCTTAGAAATAAGCCACTTTGAGGGGGCAACCTCCAATACATTACATAAATGAACAATTCTTGGATGATACAATTTACAAAACCTCCTTTATATATATAGGAGTCCATGGGGCCATAATGTAATCCTAGTGGGCCACAATGTAATCCTAGCCGACCTAACAATAATAATTTAAGGGCACCATAATAACAAAATGGGGGTTACAAGGGTACAATAATAACAATAAGGGGGTTACACTAACAACAATAAGGGACTATACTAGTAATATAGGGACCTAACATGCCCCTCTCCTTCAAAAAAGTGTTGTCCTCAACGCTTGAGTAGCTGTGGGTGCTTCTGTATAAAATTCTCATCCTCCCATGTAGAATCTTCAGTGGGTAAGTTCTTCCACTTGATGAGATACTCTGAAATTGATCGATTCCGTAGCTGTCGAGTTCTTGTTTCCATGACCGCTTCAGGTTCCAATATGATTTTCCTTCCTCATCAAGTTCTGGCAATATTGTTTGAACTGGAAGATTTTCACCTATAACCTTCTTTAAGCATGAAACATGGAAAACTGGATGTACTCGCGAAGAAGCAGGAAGCTCCAATTTGTATGCCACAGTACCAATCTTTTGCAACACCTTGTAAGGACCATAGTACTTTGGCGATAATTTATTATCCTTCTTAGCTTGCTTGAGGGACATTTGTTTGTATGGTTGTAGCCGTAAAAATACCCAGTCTCCTACATCAAAACTTCTCTCGCTGCAATGTTGATCTGCTTGTTGTTTCATTCGATTTTGTGCCAAATTCAGGTTATCCTTTAAGAGTTGGAGAACTTCTTGTTGATGCTCGATGTGATCTTCCACTGCTTGAAACATCGAATTTTCTCTTAAATATGATGTGATTGACAGTGGGTGATATCCATAAAGTGCCATAAATGGGGTCATTTTTGCTGCAGTATGGAAGGAAGTGTTATACCACCATTCGGCGAGAGGTAACCACTTGACCCATTGTGTTTGTTTATCAGATACAAAACAACGAAGATATCCTTCCAAACATTTATTTACTATCTCGGTTTGACCATTAGATTGAGGATGATAAGATGAGCTATGAGCTAATTGAGTACCCAAACAAGAAAATAACTCCGTCAAAAAATTTCCAGTAAAAATGGGATCTTTGTCGCTCACAATAACCCTTGGGTTTCCATGTAGCTTTTGAATTGTGTCCATAAATGTAGTAGCAACTGTACTTGCTTTAAATTGATGAGATAATGCACAAAAGTGTGCATACTTAGTAAGTCTATCAACTACCACCATGATGACACTCTTTCCTTCGGACTTAGGTAAACCTGTGATAAAATCCATTGAAATCTCCTCCCAACGTTGACTTGGAATGGATAAAGGTTGTAGAAGTCCTGGGGTCTTAATTGTTTCCACTTTATTCTACTGGAAAACCAAACATTCCGCCACAAACTTTCGAATATCAGATTTAAGGCCATCCCAAAAAAACTCTTTCTTCACCCTGTGGTAAGTTTTTAAAAATCCTGAGTGTCCTCCTAAAGGAGAAGTGTGCAATTCCAGAAGAATCTTTTGTTTTAGTTGGGAATTCTTACAAAGATAGAAGCGATCTTTGTACCATAAGGAATCATTTTTCCAACTAAATGTATCAGATGTACTAGGATCTTGCTGCAACTTTTGAATGAGTGTCCATACATCTTTGTCCTTCTTCCATTCATCTCTTGCTTCGGTCATCCAATCTGGTTGGATAATAGAAATGTCACAAAGCAATGCTTCCACCTCTTCATTCTTTCTTGAGAGTGCATCTGCAACAACATTAAGCTTTCCTTTTTTGTAGATTGTTTCAAAGTCATAACCCAACATCTTTGTGACCCATTTTTGCTGCTCTTCTGAAGATAGTCTTTGTTCCAAAAAGTGTTTAAGACTATCATGATCATTTTTACCTTGAAGTGTCTTCCCATTAGGTAAGTTCACCATTTCTTTAGTGCATGCAGTATTGCTAACATTTCCTTCTCATAAATAGGTTTTTGTAAATACTTTCCTTTGATTGGACGACTTTCAAAAGCAATGGGTCTTCCTTCCTGAATTAAAACTGCACCAATTCCATTTTCTGAGGCATCACATTCCACAATAAAGGTTTTTGTGAAGTCTGGCGTAGCTAAGACCGGTGCTAGGCACATTGCCTCTTTAAGATGTTCAAAGGCCTTAGTTTCTTCAGGAGTCCATGAAAATGCATCTTTCTTCGATAATGTTGTTAGAGGTGCTGCTATTCTCCCATAATTCTTAAAAAACTTGTGATAATAGCCTGTTAACCCGAGAAATCCTCGCAACTGCTTTATTGTCTTGGGGACTTTCCATTCCTTAATGGCTTTAATTTTGTTAGGGTCTACTTTAACACCCTCGTGAGATATAATATGACCGAGATATTCCACCTCTTGTACTCCAAAGAAACATTTGGATGTTTTTGCATATAATTGTTTCTCCTGCAATAGTTTGAGCACCCTGTCAACATGTTCAACATGATCCTTCCAAGACCTGTTGTAGATTAGTATATCATCAAAAAATACTAGCACAAATTTTCTAAGGAAGGGTTAGAAAATGGAATTCATCAACCCTTGAAATGTAGAAGGTGCATTGGTAAGGCCAAAAGGCATGACCAAAAATTCATAATGACCCTCATGAGTTTGAAATCTTGTTTTTGGAATATCTTCGGTCTTCATTCTAATTTGATGATATCCTGAACGAAGATCCAACTTGGTAAAATTAATTGCTCGATGTAATTCATCCAATAATTCGTCGATCACAGGAATGGGAAATTTATCTTTAATGGTGAGCTTATTGAGCTCCCTATAATCCGAACACATTCGCCATGATCCATCCTTCTTGTGTACCAATACTACAGGAGCAGAGAAAGAACTTTGACTAGGTTGAATTATACCTGCCTCTAACATTTCTGCAATCAGACGTTCAATTTCGTTCTTTTGGAAGTAAGGATATCTATAAGGCCTGATGTTTGGAGGAACACTTTCTGGAATCAAATGAATAGCATGATCATGATCACGAATAGGTGGGAGTCCTTTGGGAGTTTCAAACACCTTGGAATGATTGTCCAAGACTTGTTGGAGATCTGCAGAAATAGATGCTTTTGATGTTGGAACTTCTAGTGAGCATAATTGTGCAATTACGCCTCATTTTTCTTTCTTTAGAAGCTTTGTCATGACATTAGAGCTTATTATCCTTCCCAGCTTCCCTTCAATGCCTCGTAATTCGACTTCCTTTCCTTCTGAAAAAAATTTCAAGAAAAGTTCTTGAAAATTAAAAGCTACCATCCCCAAAGATTGTAACCATTGTACTCCTAGTACAACATCAACATCTCCCATAGGAATGGAAAGCATTGGACTATTCAATACATATTCCCCCATGGTTAGCTTGATATTATGGCATTTTCCAGAGCAATTTATAGTTCCTCCATTTGCAACCATCACTTGACATTCTGTTGCTAGGTATAGGAAACAATTTAATTCCTTGGCTACCTTACAATGAATAAAATTATGGGTGCTACTGAATCAATCAACACTATTACCTTTTTCTTCTTGATATGTCCTTCTATCTTGAGAGTTTGAGGAGTGGTAATTCCTGCCAATGCATTACACAATATGGTCAGACTCATTTCTTCCTCTTCTAGGGCTAGTTCCTGGTGTATATCCTCTTCTTGTTCATTTTTTTCTTCCTCTTCACAATCTATGTAAAATAATTTCTTCTCATCACACTTATGACCTTTAGTGTATTTTCTATCACAACTGTAGCAAAGCCCTTTTTCTCTTTTTTCTTCCAATTTTTGTGGTGTCAACCTTGTAGGTTGTGGAAATCTAGGCGTAGCAACATTTCCTTCTTTATAGAATTGAGTGGTAGGCTTCCTTGTCGCCATAATTTTACATTCAACTTTTCTTGCCAACTTGAATGCCTTCTCCAATGAATCAGGTTCCAAAACACGAACTTCATGTTGGATGTTATCCTTTAGAGTACCTATGAAGAGATCAATCCTGTGTTCCTCTGGAATATCAGTTACCCTTATATTCAATTTTGGAAGTCCTCAATGTGCTGCCCCACTAAACCCTTTTGTTTGAGATTTATCAATTGGCTAAAGAAGGTGTTGCTCTTTGTATCCTCATAATGTGCTATCATTTCCTCGGTAAAAATTGACCAAGTGACAATTTTTTTACGGGAGCAAAGCCATCGATACCATACAAATGTATTTTGTTCTAAATGTAAAGTTGCAATGCGTACCTTTTGTGTGTTTTGCACGTTATGGAGATCAAATATTGCTCCATCTGTAGTATCCATGTTACAGGATCCTTTCCATCAAACTTCCTCATATCCATTTTTGGAATATGGTGGTTCTTCCCGCCAACATTAGAGTTTATGAAATCAAGATTAACATTTATTTTGTTCTCATCATGAGGTTATTCTACTATATTTCCGCCATTAGGAATCATTTCTTGTTTTAAGCTTGTCATCAAGCCTTCCATGTATGCTTTTAGATCATTCTTCATGTTTTCCATGTTGTCTTTCATGTCATCCATCTTAGCTTCGATGCCCACTTCCATGCCATCCATCTTAGCTTCCATGCCATCCATCTTAGCTTCCACGCCTTTCTTCAAACCTTCCATCTTCACTTCCACGCCATCCATCTTAGCTTCCATGCCTTTCTTCAAACCATCCATCTTCACTTCCACACCTTTCTTCAAAACTTCAATTTCATTTTTTGCTGCTCTTTGCGAGAGTGAAATTTGTTGCACTTGTTCTTGTAATTTTGATAGATCATGTTGCAATTCTTCATCTTCATGAGTCACAGAGCTTTCGAAGGCTTAATGTGGTGCTGAATTACTCTTTTAGGGCACCATTTGTGAATCAGCTGATACCACTACAATAGGCTCCTGCAATCAATCCAACTTATTCTTCAATAAGACTGCAATTCTGAAAATACCCACCTTTTACTAGCTTTGAGGAGCTCGATATTGAAATCGTATTATCTCTGTGCTTGAAAATCTTCGATATCTGAAATTCAGCCCTGTAGTAGCCCTCTGAAGCTTCTTTCAAATGCCACAGGTCTGACCTGATTTTGATGCTCAAAGACAAAGTTGTGTCCAATCTCCCACAATGACCTAATTATAATCTGCTCAATAGAGGAATCCAGTGGCTGCTTACATGTCACCTGCCATTCTTATTATCTCTAAAACACAGTCATAAATCCAAAGTCTGCAGGTGACTACAGACTACCTCTTTTACCAAGACTAAATCAATGCTCCGAGGAGAGAGAGTTATTGAACTTTTCCCACGATCACCTCTTTGAGATGAAATTCAAGAGCCTGAAAAAGCACTACCTTCCACAAATAATATCTCCAAAAATGTTGTGAACCAAGATCTGAAATTTTTTGACGAATTTCCTCAGGATTTCAGATTTATACCATATGAATTTCAGATTCTGACCCTTCGTAGAAATTTTTTTATAGCGCAAATTCCACGATGACCTGTTTAGGAGCCTAAAAAAATACCTAACTTCCACATATCATATCTCCGAAAATATTGCGAACCAAACTCCGGGTAATCTGCAAGCTTCCTTCGATTTCTGCACTTTTCACCCTAAACATTCTAGCCCCAAGCTTCTCTTCTGAGAAAAATTTATAGCTAGCAAATTCCACATTAATCGCTTTGGAGCAAATAAACTTTAATCCCAAGCTCTGATACCAAATGTTGTGTAACCAGCTCCAAAAAGAGAAGAAAAGAGATATCAACGCCTTAGAAATGAGCCACTTCGAGCGGGAAACCTCCAATACATTACATAAATGAACAATTCTTGGATGATACAATTTACAAAACCTCCTTTCTATATATAGGAGTCCATGGGGCCATACTGTAATCCTAGTGGGCCACAATGTAATCCTAGCCGACCTAACAATAATAATTTAAGGGCACAATAATAACAAAATGGGGGTTACAAGGGTACAATAATAACAATAAGGGGTTTACACTAACAATAATAAGGGACTATACTAGTAATATAGGGACCTAACAATAAATGACATGCCTTAAGAAAGGATGAAATCGAGAGGCTACCTGGCCCTTTACATGCCTTAAGAAAGGATGAGATCTAGAGGCTACCTAGCCCTTTACAGACTCCTTTAGAACTTGTAGAAGTTAAGACTCAACCAAAAAACTAAAATCCTATGGAAGTTCAGCCACTTTAGGTTCAGTTTTTAGGCCTTAAATTTTGCCTTTAATTAATGGGGGAAAGCCTTAAGTTTGGGGGATCCTATCTTATGAGAGTTCAGCCACTTTAGGTTCAGTTTTTAGGCCTTAAATTTTTCCTTTAATTAATGGTATAAAGCCTTTATTTTTTGGGATAAATGACATTTACATGGTTTGCGAAATTATTTTATGCACTTACTAAAACAACTAGTTGTGGTGGTTGATGAAGTTATGTCAAAAGTCACACCTTTAAGGGTTTGTGGGAGAAATGAAATAGAAATGTCACGTGCCTTAAATTTTTCCTAAAAGTTTATGGGAGAAGGGAGAAAGGACACATGTACAAGGTTTTCCTTAGAGTGGTAGTGGTTTATGGATATTAAAATGAAGAAATTATATTTTTGTTCTAGAGACTGAATGTAGGGGCATTTACTGGATATGTCACCTTTAAGAAAATATGATATCCAGAGGCTACCTGGCCCTTTACAGACTCTTCTTTTAGAACTTGTAGAAGCTAACACTCAACAGACAGACTAAATTCCTATGGAAATTCAAAATCCTCTGAGAGTTCAGTCACTTTAGGTTCAATTTTTAGGCCTTAAAGTTTGCCTTGAATTAATGAGAGAAATCCTTTAGTTTGTGGGAGAGATGACATTTACATGGTTTGAAAAATTATTTTATGTACTTACTGAAACAACTAGTGGTAGTGTTTGATGAATTTATGTCAAAAAAGTTTCACCTTTATGAGTTTGTGGGAGAAATGACAAATTTCCTTATAGTTTAGGGGAGAAATAAAATAGAAATGACACATGCCTTAAAGTTTTCCTAAACGTTTATGGGAGAAGGGAGAAATGACACATGTACAAGGTTTGCCTTAAATTGGTAGTGGTTTATGGATATTAAAATGAAGAATTTCTATTTTTGTTTTAGAGATTGACTGTAGGGGCATTTACTAGATATGTCACCTTTGAGAAAAGATGAGATCCAGAGGCTACCTAGCCCTTTATAGACTCTGCCTTTAGAACTTGTAGAATTTAACACTCAACATATAGACTAAAATCCTATGGAATTTCAAAATCCTATGAGAGGCTAACTGGCCCTTTACATGAAATGACATGCCTTAGAAAGAATGAGATTCGGAGGCTACATGGCCCTTTACATGCCTTAATAAAGGATGAGATACAGAGGCTACCTGGCCCTTTACAGACTCCTTTAGAACTTGTAGAAGTTAAGGCTCAACAAACAAACTAAAATCCTATGGAAGTTCAAGCACTTTAGGCTCAATTTTTAGGCCTTGAATTTTTCCTTAAATTAATGGGGGAAAGGCTTGTGTTTGGGGGATCCTATCATATGGAAGTTCAGCTACTTTAGGTTCAGTTTTAAGGCCTTAAAATTTTCCTTGAATTAAAGGGAGGAAGCCTTGAGTTTGGGGGATCCTATCCTATGGAAGTTCAACTATTTAGGTTCACGTTTTAGGCCTTAAAGGTTTCCTTCAATTAATGGGAGAAAGCCTTTAGAAATGAGACATGATTTAAAGTTAATGGGAGAAATCGAAAATGACACATGCTTTAAAAAATTTGCCTAATAATTTACGGGAGAAATGACACATGTACACATATTGCCTTAAATTGGTTGTGGTTTATGGATATTAAAATGAAGAAATTCTATTTAGATCTCTTCCAGAGGTTGACTGTAGGGGCATTTACTATATATGTCACCTTTCAGAAAAGATAAGATCTAGACGCTACCTGGCCCTTTACAAACTCTTCCTTTAGAACTTATAGAAGTTAACACTCAACAGATAGACTAAAATCATATGGAAGTTCAAAATCCTATGGAATTTCAGCCACTTTAAGCTTTTAGGCCTTAAAGTTTGCCTTGAATTTATGGGAAAAAGCATTTAGTTTGTGGGAAAAATGGCATTTCCATGATTTGCCTTATGTTTATGGGAGAAATTAGATCTATAAATGGCATGCCTTAAAGTTTTTCTTGCCTACAGTTTAAGATAGAAATGACATGTACATAGTTTTCCTTAAAGTTTGCATTGTAGTATATGGGAGAAATAACATTGTCTTATAGTTTTTTGGAGAAATGACCTATGTCAAAAGTCACAAGGTTTGCCTTAGAATTTAGTTTTCCTTGAAATATATGGGAAAAATCACATCTAGAAACCTTTATTTTGACATCTATAAATAGGCTAAGAACATTATGAAAAAAATTTCAACTTACAAATTAGTTATGTCCTTAATAAGAAGTATGATTTAGCACTTATCAAATTGTTTAATAATTTATAATAATGTCAATTTTGGCTTGTACTATCATTCATCCTTGATATGTACAAGAATTTTACAACTTCAACATCCACCTACACTAATAAGAAGTATTATTTGCACTTATCAAATTGTTTAATAATTTATAATAATTCATATGTACAAGAATTTTACAACTTCAACATCAACCTACACTATCATCATATCACTGTATCCATGTCAATCTAGATTATTTATATCCATTACATCATAAAACACTCCACTTTTAACATTTTAAAAGAATAAAGCAACATGGAAGGTGTTAATTTAAGTACATTAATACACTCCGCTTTTAACATTTTACAAGAATAAAGCAACATGGAGGGTGTTAATTTAGGTACATTAATAAAATACAGCCATGTCAATATAGATTATTAAGATCCATTACATCATATTTAACACAATCTAGATTATTTATATCCATTACATCCTAAAACACTCCACTTTTAACGTTTTACAAGAATAAATCAACATGGAAGGTGTAAATTTAGGTACATTAATAAAATACAACCATGTCAATCTAGATTATTAAGATCCATTACATCATAAAACACTCCAATTTTAACATTTTACATTATAATCACCTTGAGTTTTGGGGATCCTATCCTATGGAAGTTCAATACAACCATGTCAATCCAGATTATTAAGATCCATTACATCATAAAACACTCCACTTTTAACATTTTACATTTTACTCCATTTGAGTTTGGGGGATCCTATCCTATGGAAGTTCAACTACTTTCAGTTTTTAGGCCTTAAATTTTTCCTTGAATTAATGGGAGAAAGCCTTGAGAAATGACACATGCTTTAAAGTTAATGGGAAAAAACCAATGACACATGCTTTAAATTTTGCCTTAAGAGTTTATGGGAGAAATGACACATGTACACAATTTTCCTTAAAGTGGTTGTGGTTTATGGATGTTAAAATGAAGAACTTCTATTTAGATCTATTCTACAGATTGACTGTAGGGTCATTTAGTAGATATGTCACCTTTCATAAAAGATGAGATCTAGAGGCTACCTGGCCCTTTATAGACTCTGCTTATAGAACTTGTAGAAGTTAACACTACCTGGCCCTTTACAGACTCTACCTATAGAACCTTATAGAATTTAACACTCAACATACAGACTAAAATCCTATGGAAGTTTAGCCACTTTAGGTTCATTTTTTAGGCCTTAAAGTTTGCCTTTAATTAATGGGATAACTCCTTTAGTTTTAGAGTAACCTTATAAAATGCTTTAATGTGAAGATAGTACTTTACCTAAAAAACAATGGAATTGAAGATTGTTCTTATATATCAGAGTTTTGTTATGACATATTTATCTTCCCTACCTAAAATCCTATTATCTTCATTTCCCTATATATTTCAAGGTACTGAAAGAACAAATTTTCTGAATGGCATGGTTTTCAAGATTTGGAGTTGTTATTTTTCATTTCTATGAAACTAACAGTTTGTTATTTTTCGTTTTTCTTAGAGCTATTCCATATGAGTCTAATTCCCATAAGTGTGACATATGTTTATTAATTCTCTGTTTTCAATTTTGTTTATAGGGTTCTCTATTGAAACTAACAGTTTGTTATTTTTCATTTCTATTGAAAATAACAGTTTGTTATTTTTCTTTTTTCTTAGATTTGTTCCATATGAGTCTAATTCCCATAAGTGTGACATATATTTATTAATTCTCTGTTTTCAATTTTGTTTACAGGGTTTTCAATTTTTCTTTTCAGTATCTTTTCTAGTTTGATAACTAACAAGTTTAGAGTAGAGAGTAAATCTAGAATGTCCTAAATATATGAAATTAGAGTGTAAAGAATAGGAAATGATGCCATGGTCACAAGGGTGGGTAATTGCAGGAGGGTTGATTTCATAAAATTTTAAAACAAAGAACTAGAATTGGATGACCCTAGACCAACTTAAATTTTTCCTCTTAAAGAGAAATGTTTGTAGTAGATCATGGACGATGTCGATATTTACATAGATTCCAGCATATGTGTGAAAAATATTCATATTCCTCTCAAGATCTACTTCTATGTAACTATCCAAGGTACCTTTGATATCATTAAGGACTTATAAATTCAAAAATTGAAGGGGAATATTAGGGAGGTGATCCCACTTGCATTTTGGCTATAGATGTAGTGAATGGGTAAAATTTGGGGAACCATGGATTAACAAATATACTTTGCCTCCTCCAAAATAAGGGAAACATATTTCTATACCACATAATGATTTTTACGAATCAAATAAATCTATTGGCATAGGGCTAATATATAACCTTGTAAACCATTAAATATGCAAATTAACAAAATTGATTTATAAAATGATTTTTTTTTGTAATGTCATGCATACACTAGTTTGGGACCTATTTATATTTCTCTATAATATAGGCATATTATATAGAGGAGGGATCTTAGAAAATGAATTAGAAAAATTATTTTAAATTTCATACCTCGAAAGCGAGGGAGTGAAAAAGTTATCATGCAAACGTTGGAAGAAATTGTCTTGTTAAATTAAAACATTCTAGCAACCTTATCTACAAAAAAATATTTTCCACCAGTGGCTTTCTTTTACCATTACTGGCCTTATTTTCCCAGGTTGATTGTCCACTATTATGCAGTTCAAAAGTGGAGGATGTGATGAAAATAGCACCAAATCCTCTTTCTTCTCATCTCTTAGCTTCCCAAGTCATTGGGCAACTATTATTAGCTGGCAAAAAGATTATCAGGAAAATCAAGATTTTGAAAGACCTTCTTAAGTGGAAGTCCTTTGCCAAAAGGCTTTTTGTCCTAGTTTAAATTTCCATGAGCTAATATTTGACCCCTATATCAATATGAGCTTCCTTTTTTATATCAATATGAGTTATTCTATCTTTTCTCAGTTCCAATCTATCAATCTGTATTAGCTTTCTTATTTTCTATAGGTCTGTGTTATCTAACTTAGTAGTTATTGGTTTGATTATAAGCTTCCTTGAGATATTAGTAGTTGTTGTATACTGAGACAACACAACTAATGACAACACAACAAGTGGTGACTACTTAATACTAAGACTAAACTGATTCTAAAAAAGGTCAAGAGTGTATTGTGTTGAGCACTCATGGCAGAGCCTCCTCCTAATCTCTCTAGTTGGAAAGTCATTACAGAGTTTTTTTATAACTATTATTCGAACCTTATTCAAGCCAATATAAGTTCATAAAACTTGATTATGACTTACTTGTAAATTATGATGTGAGTTTAATTTTTTTTTCAGGAAGAAAAAAATTGTACTGTTATTATTATATAATAGCAGTTACATGTTCATCATTTTGAGGATTATATTGGCAATACATACTTCTGGAAAAAACCAGCAGGAGAGACAGGATCTTCGCCAATTAGACCATAAAACATAATATGATAAAAACAGATGTGAAAATTACATTACCCACCAAATATATGTATTCGAGTTAGAGTCTAAGTTTACAAAAAAAAGGACGATGAACAACATATGAAAAAAGAAACAAAATTTAACCCTATATGTTGTAAACCGGGTCCCTAGGACTAAGCCATGAATTAGCATAGTCACCATATAAAAGTCTTATATTGTTGTTTGACAATATTAAATAAATATGCTTTCATTGGACTCAACTTGAGTTATGTTATCTCTATGTGATAGGATCAGTGGAAGCTGAAAATTATCACATGATTACATACTCAAACGTAGTTTTATTGATATCCCTCGTTATCTCCATTTATATTAAATGAATATGGTTGATAGGTTTCATTTATTTAATTACCGCATAATCTTTATGATAATTTTCACAACACTTGTGATGAGCGAAGGTAATAGCGAAAACCATAACATATATCTACCTAATTTAATCAAACCCTCTACAAATTATTTTTCCATTCATGATAATGAATCTGAAAATAAGGTGGGATATATAGCAAGGTTCCAAGTTTGAAATTTGGAGCCAAGGCTGCAATTCGATGGCGAGACCGCAATTTGGAGCTGAGGCTGCAATTCAGAGATGAGGTAGCAATTCGGAGATGAGACCGCAATTCGAAGACGAGGCCGCAATTCGGAGATCAATGAGGCCGTAATCAACGAGGAAGTTGGAGGAAAATTACCTGCAAACAGAAATACAACGATAAAATTCAAACAGAATGAAAAAAATTACAAAAGAAATAAAGCAAAAACAAACAGTAATTACCTTCCCAGCAAGACTTTTCCAAGACCCTACAGAGAACTAGACGCAGAAGCGATAAGAAGATGAAACAAAAACACAACAGATGTAGATGAAACACAAACAAAACAAATGCAAATGAAACACAAACACATAATAAGCCCAAAACCTATTAACGGATCCGGGCTGGTGCATTTATAAACTAATGTTTGGCCAAATTATTTTAAGAGTTCGGTCGAACTTATGTTGTCGGTTTTCCCATCTCTGGCCAAAAATATGTTTGTCCACGCCGTCAGTACGCCGTCAATTTAAATGGTAGAATGAGTTCGGTCGAACTAATTTCTAAAGTTCGGCCGAACTCTATAACATTTCGGCCGAAATTTAATAAAAGTTCGGCCGAATTGTTGAGAAAAAAAGTTTTCCACCTCCTATTCTCACAAATGTATAACCCAACTTCGTGGGTTTATCCAGAGTCTGTATCCATTATTTTCTTTTGTCTGTTCAAGATAGGTTTTTAAAAAATTGTAATATTAATTTTTGAGAAGGTTGAGCTTGGTGGTTCAACCAAACTAACTATCTTCACAAGTGTGTAGTCACATTTATAGAAACTCCCAAGGATCATTTAAATTTCACATAATAATAACTATATTGACTGTTCTAATTATTATTCCCAGTTTGAATTCATATGAAAGAATGCCAAGGCTATTAATATTGCAAAACCAGGTATATCCTTAAATTTAATAGAAATATCTTCTTCACTGCATCTGAAAGGAAACTATAGGTGAAGAGTCGATACTGCATTTTTGCATGTGTTATCCTTGAATAAGATTTTAAAAACTACATTGTGGAGAAAATTACTACAAGGTTTAACATAGTAATAATATTACTTGCTCCATTACCATTAGAATTGGAAATTTATTTGTAAGATTTATTTAAAAAAAATAATGTTTGTGAATATAGAATATGTTATGAATTTGGTTGATTTCATTTATGCCAAACAATATACACTTTTATGTAGAATTAGTTGGATTTACAAGGCATGTTTACGAAATTTGCAGGTAAAATGAGGATGCTCAAGGGGAGGAATTGTTTCATCCATACCTAATGTTTTATCAAAAAAATTAGTCTTTTATCTATTGTTTTTTATTGATTTATCTTTTGAATTTAATTCTTCAATGAATATTTATTAAGGAAATTTATTTATAAAGATGAAAAATTGTTTGAGGTGGATTCAACACACTTGGACCTTCATTTGTACTTCATCAAGCTATGATGTCATTCTTTTATTCATAGTAACTAGCTAGGATCTTGGATTCATTCAAAATTTTCCCTATTGTCCACTATTCATTTTTTCTTTTCTACACCCATCAAGGGGACGGGCACCATGGAGGTGCAGGTGGGAAGCCTAGTTCATCGAGAGCAATAGACAAGACTAGCCTTCATTTCTATTTCTATGTCTTATCTTTGACCAGATTTAATAGTAAAAATTGTAGGCTACCATCTACTAGCTTTAACGGGAAAAATGGCAGTGGTAGGTAGAAGGGAGACACAAATTGAGAGGATGTTAGTTCCCTTGGTAAACATGCATGTCAATCTCGATCTCATCACTGTGGAAAAGTGGTTAGAGAATGAGCCCATCTGGGGTAGTTGTGCATGTGTGAAGGAATGGTTACCATGTGTCAAAAACATTTCATCACCTAAAATATGTTTAAAAGCTATAAAAACATTCTAAAGATTATATAAAGATTTTTTTGTCATTTTAAATTAATATTTTTATAAATTTAAATAATATATTTCAGATAAAAATTGCATAAAAAACAAGAAAAATAGTTGCAATGCAACATGGTCCCTACCTCTACTCCTAATTAATTGATTAAAAGTTGTGTACTATGAACAATGAAATATTTCTACATAATGAAATATTTTTGCCCAAATATCTTTGCACAATATATCACTACCTCTACCTCTAATTAATTTATTAAATATTATGTGGAGTGTGGAGAAAAAATCCACACAAAGAAATCTATCCACACAGATCTCCTCACACAATGGAAACTCTCGCGCAAAGCTCTCTACACAGTGAAAATGCTCCACATAAATCCACATATAATATATAATTTGAGTGCTTAATGTTGATAACTCCTTATTTTTTTGGTTGACGATTAAAAAAATATTTATATTTTTCCTTATGAAATCTTTCCACACAATGAAAGCTCCTTGCACAAAGATATACTGCTAATTAATTGATTAAATATTCTGTACTCTGTGCAATGAAACCTTTCCACACAATGACTTATCTTCGCACAAAACTCTCCACACAATATCTTTGCCTCTACCATGAAAAAATTGATTAAATATTGTGTGGAGTGCAGAAAAAAAATCCACCCAATGAAATCTCTCCACACATAACTCTCCACATAATGAAATCTCTCTGAACAGTGAAATACCTCTGCAAAAATCCACATAAAACATATAATTGGAGTGTTTAATGTTGATGATTCCTGATGCTTTTGGTTGACGGTTAAATTTTTTTTTACATTTTTATTTATGAAATCTCTCCACACAATGAAATCTCTTTGCACAAAGCTCTACTACTAATTAATTCATTAAAGGTTGTGTACTCTGCACAATGAAATCTCTCTGCACAAAACTCTTCACACAATTGAAATTCTTTCCATAGTGAAATCTCTCCGCATAGTGAAATATCTTCACAAAAAACTCTCTGCATAATGAAACCTCTACATACAAATATATTTACATGGTCAATGCGCTTTGTATAGCGAAATATCTTCGCACAGCATACATTTAGGAAACGAAACTAATTATTGGTTAATGATTGTGTCGAGTTTTATCGTTAATAACAAAATTACTTAACAATAACTAGAATACATGAAATAATCACAAATTACATAATTCATGCAATTTGGAAAAATAATAGTAGATACTTTATTATATTCAATGTGATTTTGTCTAGGCATGGTTATATTGTCTAGCTGTGTGATTTTGACTAGAGGTATTTGCTATAATCTTGTCTTACTTTGGACATTAATTAGCTTAAGCTCTAAATATATAATGATTTTATGATTACTTTGCTATAAATTCTTAATCATGAAATTGGCTTACCAAGTGAAGCTTTCTTTCTTTGGATTTAGCATAAGGCCAATTTAACATTGTAAGAGAAATTATATTATGACTTATATCATAATTTAGATCATATTATGACTTATATAAATTTTCTTATATTAAGGTGTGGAATAAGAAACGTTGATACGTTGTGAGAAGTGCTTAAATATTATATGGATATTTAGTAGAGTTGTGTGTTTCATTTCATGAATGCAAAGGAACTATATATCGTATATTAGAAGGAGGGGCATTGTGTTGTATGCCAGTTCAAAATTTTGCACTCATTATAGATAGATGTGCTAGCAGTTCAGAGGGAAGGATCTGCAGGTGAAACGCATGTGCGGAGAAGGACACACATATATAGCATAGCTTCAGAACAAGTTCCAAAGAATCAGGTGATTGGAGAACATTATTTCTAAGTGTGAAATAAAAGGGAATTGAAGAGTTGACGGCTATGTCACTATTTTATAGATTGTGCAAGATTTATTTTATGTTATGAAGTGTCTTTTTTTGTGCTTCTTATATACAATATTAAATACCGGAGAGTACATAAAAACATCTCGTATTAAAGTTATCATTGTCTTAATTGAAATATTGTTTTAATTGAAACAATTGGAAACACTAAATAGACTTAGAAAAATAGGAGTAGAAGGGTTCTTAGCAATAATTCTTGTGGCTAACGCTTTTTGTTAACTAGTTCAATACCATGTTGTACTATTTTTTCTCCATTCTCACTTTTTACGATATTTCAAATTAACATCATGCAAAGATCCAAAAACGTTGTCAAATGTTCATTTTTGTTTTAATAAGTAACGCAATGATTAGATATAAAGCAAAGTCTCAAAGAAGATGTTAGAAAACATATAGAAGACATTATCATAAAAATGATACAGACTGAGATTTAGTAATGATAATTGTATCCATGTTCAAATGGAAATCCACGTAACTATTATATATATATATATATATAGGAGATCATATTCAAAACATATAAATAAAAAAATACTTGATCAACAGAATCAAAACTATAATCTCAAGAGTTCTTTCGTTCTACATAGAAAGGGTGTGTGGGAAACATAATTATTTATTTAATATGTATATGCATAAGTAAACATAGCTTTAATTGTGTAGAATGCAGGAGTGTGGAAGAGCTATAAAGAAAAGTTTCTTCAGACTTTCATATTTTGTATAATGGAATTTATTCAGTTGTAAATATATGGTGCTAGCATTATATTATTCAAATATGTATGCCTAAGATCCAAAAATATTTCCAATTTTCCAAAAAATTTTAATCAATAACACAACATTGTATATAATACAAAAGTGAAAAACATATGTTTGAAAACTTATAGAAAACATTACCATAAAATTGATATAAAGTTAGATTCAATAACAAGTGTATATACATTCAAATGTCAATGACCATAGCCATAGTTTAGATGTATATGATATCATATTCAAATCATAGTCATAAAAAACAAAATTTCTCAACAAAAATAGTATTGTAGTACCGAGAATTAAAAATTCCTAATAAAAAATCATAAAACTAAATGCATTTGCTCCAACGGGAACTAGGATTGGGCTCCCATGAACCAGAATATGAAAAATGTATCTCCAACAAAAGACAAGATTTTGTATACAACAATTAGATAATTTCATCATAACATAATCAACAAATATAAATTATCTAATAATAGTTAACAACAAATCGAATGTTGAAGGAATTGGCAACAGTTACAGTATGAAAAAGTGTCCATCATGACTATGTTTCTGTTAGATATCTTACGGATTCACGATTTATTCAAGAAATTTGTTCACCATAGTTTTAATAAAATCTCTATTAAGAGCAACTGATTTTCCATTTTAACATTTTTATTGAATATATCCTTTTTATTTTTTCTAGCTGCTTCTTGCATTTGCGTAGCCAAGACATAGTTATTGTTATTAACTCTAACAAAAGTAATTATATATTTGGTAATTTATTCTGGAGTAAAATTAACTATGCCATCAAAATCCATTTCCATTGACTGCTTTAGTTGGTTCAATTCATATTTTAACGTGTCTCTTGATATTAATTCATAATTACGTGTTATGTGTGGATTGTCTATGCGCTCTACAACTTTTTTCGCAATTAGATAAGCATAACTTCTTCTCTTGGTTAGGTTATCACATTCAAAAATTATTTCCTCAAGTGTATTTATTCTCTCGACCATCCAAGTTCCAGTTTCTTTATTCAAGTAGCATCTGTAAGTCCCTTATTTTTTTTCTCTATATCCGAGAGTAATACAAGCCTTTGACTAAGAGTAACTAAATCATTGTTAACAAATTTCCTATCTACTTAAATATTATTATCAAACAAATTCATAAGTTTCCTAATTTCCTATTTCAAACTTGTTAAATCGAAAACTACTTGCCATGCATGATTAATAGTTTATAATATTTGGAATATGTTATTTATGATATGTGATTTGACTACATTTAGCATATTTACAACTTTATTAGATCCCTACGGTGTTGCAATAGCATAAATTGACAATGATAGTGTCCATATTTCTAGTAGATTCATTAACAGAGGACCCAAATTTAGAGTGTCTTCTATTTATTTTAATCTCTTTTTCAGTCTCATATTTTATGCAGTTTGTTCATCAACAAAGCATCCAAGTGCATGACCGATAGATTGATGGAATATCATGAGCCTGTAAATTTTTCATAGGGATACATTGATCTTTGTTCTAATATTTCCATTTCTTTATTAACACATTAAGTTCACCCCATATCATTATATCATTATTTAGATTTACACTATTAACCATCAACATATAAAACTATGAAGAAAGAACAATAACATCATCATCATCTAGGCAATGGAACATAAATAAAAAATTGGAAGAAAATCATGCACACATAGAGACACCAATATTGGTCTAAGACCAGGGAAAAACCCATTGTGGGGAAAACCATTTCAAATTATACTTCTTAGATTGTCATCAAATGATTTAGTAAACAAGATTACAATGATCCATTTGTCCATATATTCATAATGTAGTAAAAAAAATAGCACATGCATAATATAACCTTAAACATACTTAAGTTGAAGGATCCTAATTCTAAAAATTGTAATGCATTGGCACTGCCTGTGGCATACTGTTGAACATTGTTTTCACTGAGTGGAAACTTCGGAGAACTGTAATTCACCTTTGAGGGACCGATCTACCTTCTAAGGCTCTTGCCACACCCATAACATTATGTGCCTACATCTATGGGTCCTAGGACTCTACCACAACACTATGTACCTACAACTATGGGTCACTGGTCACTACCATAGAACTTTGTGCTTGCAGTTGTGGGTGAGTGAAACCCAATCTTCCTCTAAAGCTCTAGTTGCTACCACAGGTTAGCATGCCTGTAGGTTTAGGTTCCTAGCCCGTATCATGCCCATATAAGGTCTGTGGCTAGAGCCTGAATCCACCATTTTTGTGCCTATGGTCATAACAAAAACCCTAACATTTTGTGCGAGCTTCATACCTGTGATTTCAGACCTCCACACGAACTCCTTCCATCAAACCTATGCAATCCAATACAAAATACAAGAGAATAATAGAGATTGATCAATGTGTCCAAATGAGCTTAAGGTCTCTTCTATTTCTAGGCTTCAATGGGGTCCACTTGGGGTTAAGGCTAACTTAGTAAATTTCACATGTGCTTAGGCCGACCCATTCCCTGATACATTAATAAATAAAATAATTCAAAAATCAACCTCCTCTTAACAAAATAGGGTGATATTTATATTTAATTTATTCCTCTTGAAAAGAGGAATCTATTTCAATTATTATCTTCATCGTATGAGTTGTCCAAAGTGGAATTTGACCACAGTTTCATAATTTTAACACTCCCTCTCAACTAGGAACAATTCCACCTACTAATATTTGTTCATCATTCAATATGCCATTCTGGTATCTTCAAGCATCATTAAGTATCGTCACTCATCATCTCTGTTATGTAGTCATCATGTTGTGATCCTTCATCATTATAAATCATTGATTCTCTTCTCATATTTATTACTACTTATCTCTTGATTATTTCCACTTATATGTTGAACATTCTTGGATCTAAAAGAAGAATAATTTGTCATAATAGGGGAGCTTAGTCTACACCCTTCATCCATCAGGATGCCATTCAGTATCTTTTCCAGTGGGATACTACCTAGAGTATCATCATCAATAATAACCGGAGATCATATCATCAAGGAGCACATCTCGACCTGTAACTACATCGGGATCATATCTTGACCCATAATCACATGGGTAGCTATACATCTAGAACCCCATATCGAGCAATAGGATATTAAAATACGCAGGGGATCCTGTCTCGACCCTGTGATCACATCAAAGAGCTCAATATCAACCCAAAACTGCATAGGGTTATCTCAACCCATCTCCACTCCTATTGATCTTCTCATATATGATCCTAAATAGTCATGTGGTAGAACACCTGCATCATAATCGACTTGGGTTGTACACCCCAAGTACACTATCAAACCTATGGAAAAACGAGGAGCGGTATTCCTAACAATCCCTACTTGTGGGTATGTGTCCAGATCTTGTGGGGAGGCCCCCAATATCTAAATAAATTGAAATGGATCTGAGAAGATCTCCAAAATTAGAATGACAGAAAAGAGAGAGATCACAAAGCAAATAAAACTATTGGGTGTGGAGCCTAATTATCTTGTTCATTTTGTATCACAGCATTTGACCCCTGTACCTTAATGGGGTGGCAACTCCACCCATAATTATACGGTTCTGTTGGCTCGAGGGATCCTGACCTGGGTTCGGAGGTTAAAGTTTTCCAACAAACCTCTATACTACTGGCCCTTTCGGCAGTGGCCTGCTTGTGCAGGCCAAAGTCTCACCCGAAGTAGTATGGGAGGGTACTAGAACCAGGTTTCCACACCCTGGGAGAGGTCAGGTAAGTCAGGCAGAGCTACGCTCGACTTGAAAATTATCAGATCACATATTACAGAACCCAGATATATCAGCTCTTCCACATCCAGGTGCGCAATATCATTAACTGCAACGAATCACAGATATAGGAAAATAAGGCAACTATCGCAGTTATTCTTGCATCAAGTCTAATAAATAGATTTATATCAACGGTCAATTCAACATAAACACATAGAACAGTTACTTGCGGAGCTCAATATAGAATTATGCATACCATAATAGATATAGATCACAGTATAAACACGTAACACCAGTATTTGCATAGCTTAAATCAATGACACAGAGCATACATAAACATATATCATAGATCCAATAGATTCAGAGATTTCAATAGATTTCCACATTCATTAATCCTTTAGTTCCTTTTACAATACCCCAAAACATAACCTACACACACAGCAGTAGGTTCCACACACACTAGGACTGAGGATCTCTGCGTACACAGCCAGCAGGAGTCCTTTCCCAAAAACCCAAACAGATCTACTAATTCACAATTCACACCAATCTTAATCCAAGTCTGTCTTCCAACTCAAAAAGGTTCAACTACTTATAATATTTTATCCTATGCCTCCAATGGTCCACAAACTGTGGTTTCCGAACTCTTGGTCTGCCATTGACCCACTTACAATGCATTAGGGGCTTTGACCCACCCCAAAACCCCTGTGTTAGACTAAATATAATAAAAAATATACAAAATTGGACCATATTCGCAGCTCTTGTAGGAGACCCTGTTCCAACAGTCCCCCAACACAATCTTGTGACTCGTCCCGAGTCACTTGTGGTAGTGGGGTCTCCACCTGTGCCTGTATGGCTACTCCGGCCATAGAGTCATTTGATCTGATATGGTTTTAGCCGGCTACCATTGATGTAGCCAAGGAGAATATCTCCACACAGGGTAGCAAGCCTAATTGCTCCGCCATCTGTGATCTCCTTAACTGTGTAGGGACCAAGCCAATGCTACTGGAACTTCCTGGGATGCTTTGCAAACTGGCTATCGTACAAGAGGACCAATTTGCCTTTCGCGAAAGTATTTTGGCAAATGTGTCAGTCATGCCAGGCTTTATTGCGTGCCTTCTAGACTTGCTGATGGAAATTCATAATAAACTGATCTTCCTCCAAAGCGATAAGCTACGCAAATCACTCTTCCATGACGTCTCGTTCTGCGATGTTTGTAAATGCTACGATACGCAGACTAGGAACAATATGCTCCATCAGAATAATGGCTTCTTTACCATTAACCATCTTGAATGGGGTATTTCCTGTTAGCTTCTTATAGGTTGTTGGATAGGCCCAGAGGACTAATGGGACGCACACGTCCCAATCACTGCGATCAGCATTGCATACCTTGGTCAACACATGCTCCAAGATTTTATTAAAAGCTTCTACTGCGTCGTTGGCCTGGGGGTGATATGGCATGCTCTTCGCATGATGGATCTGAAATTCCTTAGTCAAAACACATATTGTTTCATAAACAAAGTGCATACCTCTGTCACTCATGAGAATCTTCAGACATCTAAACCTGGTCGGGATCTGTTCAAAGATGAAATGTGCAGTGGTATCTGTAGTACAATCCTTTACTGCTTGAGCTTCTGCCCACCTGGTTACATAATCAGTGTCCATAATAATGTAGCGCACACCCGTCTTTTTTCTTGGGGGGTTGATAGGACCGATGAAGTCGATAGCCCACTTATCAAATTCTTGTAGGGCCATTTGTGGTTGAAGGGGCATTTCATCTCTACGGGATGGCCTCCCTGTTCATTGGCATGTATCGCAGGCTTTACAATATTTGTGGGCATCAGTATGTAGGGTTTGCCACCATAACCCAGCCCTCAAGATCTTTTGTGTTGTTGCTTTCCCTACGTAGTGACCTCCTGCTACTCCGTCATGAGAGTCGGTCAAGACAACATGCCTTTCATGATCCAAAACATATCTCCGCAATACTTCATCTACCCCCATCTTATATAAGTTCCCTGTGATGATGGTAAAGTCTGCTGCCTGGGTGACTAACTCTTTTTTCTGCTATACAGAGTACTCTATAGGTGTAATCCCAGTAGTCAAGAAATGAATGATATCAACGAAGTGTGCATTTACTACCTTGATAGAAAATAGTTGTGCATCAGGCAATCTGGCTTCCAGGTCGGTTGGCTCCTCGCCACTCTCTATTCGAGACAAGTGGTCTGGCTCGGCATTCCACTTTCCTGGCTTGACTATTATTTCAAAGTCATGCTCTTGAAATAGCAGTAGCCATCGAAATATTCCCCCCCCCAAACATAGGCTTATTGACCAAGTATTTTAATGTTGAATGGTATGTGAACATTTTGAAGTTACCTCCTAGCAAGTAATGTCGATATTTCTGCAACATGTAAACCATGTCCAATTCCTCCCACTCGGTGGTGGAGTAGTTGTGTTCTACTCCAGAGAGCTTCCTACTTGCAAAGGAAACCAGATGGTCAATATCTCTTTCCCTTGGCTGCGTAAGGACAACCCTGAGAGAAATTCCTGATGCATCAACATGAACATGAAATACCTTCTCCCAATCTGGAAAGATGAGAATAGGTGCCAAGACCATCTTTTCCTTTAGTAGGTCGAAGCTCTTTTGGAATTTTTCATTCCAAAAGAATGAAACATCCTTCTTGAGCAATTTTTTCATAGGGGAAGTAATCACCGCATAGCCTTGAATGAATTTCCTGTAGTAGCCCGTGTGTCCAAGCATAGAGCACAGATGTTTCTCCATGGTTGGTACTGGAAAATTTATGATAACTGCGATTTTGGCAGGATCTACCATTAGTCCTTGTTGACAAAATATGTGGCCAAGCAAGATTCCGAAGGGTACGCAAAAGATACACTTCTTGATATTTAGGGAAATCTGGTGTTTTCGACAGGCATCGAGCATCATGTGAAGGTTTGAGATGTGTGCCTTGTCCAGGCTGAAGAAATTCCAATTATCGAAATACAACTCAAGGAACTTGTGAATGAATTCTTTGAATACTGCGACAATGACCCGGGAGAAGATAGCAGGGGCATTTTTTAGTCCAAACAGCATGACAGTATACTGAAACGATCCCCACTCAGTGGCGAACATGGTTTTATTGCTGTCCTCAGGTGAAATTCTTATCTGATAGTATCCTGAGAACCCATCCGTGAAAGAGTATGCTTCCTGTCCTCCCACACTGTCTAATATTTCATCTGAGAATGGCGTTGGGAATGGATCATGAATGCAGGCATAGTTTAACTTGCGTAGGTTCACACAGATCCGAATCTCTCCCTTAGTTTTTTTCTTTTGAACCACCATTGGACTGACCCAATCTAATTTTTCAATAGGTTTGATGATACTTGTAGCAAGCATTTTATTGAGCTCCTCCTTGACCTTCTACTTATATTTGGGGTTCAACCTATAAGGTTGCTGCTTTATGGGCTGCGCATGGGGTTTGAGAGTGACATGCATGACCCCTAAGTCCCTCGTGATCCCCTTTAGCTCAGAAAATTTTATTGGGAAACAAGTCCTAATATTCTGTAAGTAATTCAACCACTTTACCTACTCTATTCTCATCCCAATATTCCCCGATCTTAGCCAACTTAGGGTGCTATTTCATCTCAATGTTTACTTCACGCAGTTTGAGAGGCTTAGTGACATCCACTTACTTTAGGGGAGGTCCTTCAATGGCATGCTCCCCTTGCGACTCCAGGATAGAGACATACCATGGATCGTCTTCATCTTCCTCAGTTGCCAAGCTACAGCAGTTGAAAATATCCTACATCTATGTTTCCCATGTCGGCATTCTGAATGCTACAGAAGAGCTAGTATTTCCAAACACGAATGTATCTATGTTCTGTAGAGCTTCGTCAAGCGCCTCAGAACCCCCTATCAATCCAAATGTTACTATAAAGTCATTCTTCAAAGTTTCCCAATGGCGGGTGCCCTGATGTAGCTCCACATCCAGGTACCAGGCAGTGGGGATTGGACCCAACGCGTGAATGAATATGTGAACCCACTCTCCTGTAGTTCGGTCATCTCGTGCCTCCATCCATGCAACCACGTTTTCACGCAGATCCCCTGGGCCAAGGAACAACTTGACCCGTACCTCCATTGGGGTCTTAAATCGCAAGAGCATGTTGCCTCGACAATCCTACCATGCCGGTAATGCTTCCTTATGCCTCTCCCACCATCGTGCAGGGGTTGCACGCATTGCTAGGTTAAGGGCCCATAACCTTCATTCGCTGGGAACCTTGGCTTCAAATTCCCGCAAAAAGTCCCTAACATTACCAAAACCATCGAAATAAAGTAGATCTCTTACCTTTGAGGAGATGCAGTGGAAGTTCTTCGTGATCCGAAGACATCTCAGCGCAGAGACATCATGTAACCAGTTTTTCCAATTCTCCATCTCCCTGTCAGAGTCAGATAAAAATTCTCCGTCCTTTTCCCAGAAAACTACCCCCTCTGCCATGGGATTGATCCAGTATTCATCTTGTGTAGTCAACTTATAGATGTGATATACATCCTCTTCGTCACGCACTGGTTCTGTGTATCATTCACCCTCTGTTGGATCTAATGGTACTATTACCCTTGTACCATTATTATCGAATACCATGCTTCTCTTCTTTAGGTTAATGATGCCTCCCATATTGATGGCCCAATCCAAGCCTAGGAGCGCATGGTATTGGTCTGCATCTTTGACAATCTGAATTACTTCAAAGTTATCCTGGACCTTAATCCATGTGATATCCACCACAATCTTCGATAGTATTCCTAATGGAATGATCTTATGTTGATTGGCCATACGCATCTGTATAGTGGACCATTCCAACTTAGGTTCCCCCATGTGTTGCCAAGTTTGTTTAGGTAATACATTCGCGTCCCACCCTAGGTCCAAAATAACCTGATCCATCTCGTAATCATCGATCTGCGTAGTCAACCACATCTCCTTTCCGATGCGTTTCTTATAGATTTTATGTACGTCCTTGATTTCTAGAGGGAGGATAGGTCATGTTGCGCAGCTATCTATCAATGCCTGAAGATTTTCCATAGCCCTCGGGTTGCACAGCAGCTTCATACATGCTTGTAAAAAGGGTTTGACCTCCTCATCTGCCTTGAGGTCCTCAGGAGGTTGCGAAGTAGATGCCTCTGCCTCAACAAAGTCCTTGTGAGTTGCAATAAATGGTTCTTTCTCCTTTTTTAGATCCAACCCTTCCTGTTTGCTAACTGTTGGTTGGATCAGAGTCTCGGTTGTAGTTTTATTCCCAGGCCCTCTGCTGGCCATCCCACTGGGTGTTATGACATTTACGCTTGGATCTTTGTCTCGTAGTTTGGTCTTAACCCTCTACACATTCTATGTAGGTGTCGACTGCTTTTCCTGCATATTTTATATCAAGACTGAACAATATTCAATCGCATTGTCCAGCTACTTGCAATACCAGTAGGTCTGTCTTGTAGGGTTTGGACAGTCCCTGGCAAAATTCCCTACCTCTCCACAGTTATAACAGATGAGTTTCCCTCGTCCTTGACCTGCGCTTCCACCTCTTTTGCCTCCCCTGCCCCTTTCTAGGGAACCCCTTATGCTCAAGAGGGATATGGGTGAGGATGGATCCAAATACACCCTATATAGATTCCCTGAATTGATCATCAAATCATACATTTTGCAGTTCTTTTCATCATGTCCTACCGACCTGCAGAACATGCACCATTGTTGTTTTACTTTTGGGATGTACGCAGCAAGGTGAGGTATAGTGGTTTGTGTCGTGCAACCTTGCAATGCGACAATCATCGTACCATAGTGCTGGCCCACTTGGTCTTGCCACTTCCCTAGGGCACAGTGGAATAGGTCCCCTAGCTTGGATGTAGTCTATTAACAGCGGGTAGTTATCCTTAGTGTGACTATTCATCCTGCAACGTATGTACCATATTTCTGGGCTAGCCTCTGCGCCTCGCCCCTTTTGCAGGTTCTGGATCTCTATGTGCATCGCCACTAGTTGTCCTTGGATTTGCTGGACGCCTAGCTGGGTATCATCTTTAGGTGTAGCTTCTAACTTCATAGCGACCTCCAGGGCTTTTTCCAGAGATTCAAAATTTTGGTGACCCATAGGTACACACAGGTGAGGTAGAAACATAGAAATGAACCACTCTTTGTTTTGTCTATCATCGTACTGAAATCCTCCTTCCCTAATCACCTTCTTTAGCCGTTGATCGGACTCCCATACCGATTCAGAAGGCCCTTGCTTGAAATCCTTTAGATCGACCACTATTTCAGAATAGGACTTAGACTTCTTGAATTGTTGTTTTAAGGCGTTCTCGATCTCTTTGATGGTTGAGTTTGCATGCTTTCTTATGTATCCCATGTACCAATCCAACGCTCTTCCTTCGAAGGCAAGGGACAGTTGTGCCCTCTTCACCGCATCACTAGCTACGTTTTGCGCAGTCCACACCGATTTTGTGGCAAACCAGAACTGCTCCATGTCCTCATCTCCCACACCCTTAAAGGTAGGAAATTTCATGTGCGCAATCATGCTGTCTTCTGGTGGTGGAGTTGTAGGTGAATTCTTACCCCTACGCTAGTTTGAAATTGGTGTGGCTAGAGGACTCTGCGTAGCTACTTGTCTTACCGGGCTATAGATAGATCTACCTCCTGCTAGGTTGGTCTAATAGTATTTTCCCCTTCACGTCGTACTTCCGTCTGAATAAGCAGTCATTCACTCAGTGTGGCTACACATAATACTTTTTTCATACAGTAATATCTTAATCAACAATGGTAAAGTCTTCAGAAACTTACCCCTAAATCCTTTGAAGAATCTTTGCTCTGCTTTAGAGTAGGAGACAAATTGATCGATCACAAATTCCGTCACAAATCCTCCTAGCACGCTGTCCACCTAGTGATCTATGGTGCGAGTGATGGTTATATCAGCCTTCTCTAACTATTGAATCAATTTTGGGGTCCACTGTGTGACCCGCTCGTCCTTCCAACACTTCTGAAATTCAACCAACCTTGTGAGCCACTCCTAGAGCTTGATCGCAATAGTTACGAAGAAGATCTCGTAAATCTCTGTGAAAATATACCTATTTTTCCACTCTTCGGTGGTCAACCTCTTACTGCAGTTTTCTTTCACTGCAAATTCCTGAACTTTTTGTTCGAACCATTCATCAATTTCTTTTCTTTCAGGTTTCTAGTACAGCCTTTGCATTACCGATCCCTTTCTCAAAATTCTCCCGGTCCTAGCAACGGAACCATTTGTTGGCTCGAGGGGTCCTGACCCAAGTTTGGAGGTTAAGGTTTGCCAACAAACCCCTATACTACTGGCCCTTTCAGTAGTGGCCTGCTTGTGCAGGCCAAAGTCTCACCCGAAGTAGTATGGGAGGGTGCTAGAACTAGGTTTCCACACCCTAGGAGAGGTTAGGTAAGTCAGGCAGAGCTACGTTCAACTTGAAAAATATCAGATCACATATTACAAAACCCAGATCTATCAGCTCTTCTACATCCACGTGTGCAATATCATTAACCGCAACAAATCATATATATAGGAAAATCAGGCAACTATCGCAGCTATTCTTACATCAAGTCTAATAAATAGATTCAGATCAACGGTCAATGCAGCATAAACACATAGCACAGTTACTTGCAGAGCTCAATATAGAATTATTCATACCTTAATAGATCTAGATCACAGTATAAACATGTAACACTAGTATTTGCACAACTTAAATCAATGACACAGAGCATAGATAAACAGATATCACAGATCCAATAGATTCAGAGATTTAAACAGCCTTCTGCATTCATTAATCTTTTATTTCCTTTCACAATACCCCAAAACCCAACCTGCACACATAGCAGTAGGGTCCACACATAGTAGGACTGAGGATCTCCATGCACACAGCCAGCAGGAGTCCTTTCCCAAAAACCCAAACAGATCTACTAATTCACAATTCGCACCAATATTAATCCAAGTCTGTCTTACAACTCAAAAAGGTTCAACTACTTATACTATTTTAGCCTACGCCTCCAATGGTCTGCAAACCGTGGTTTGTGGACTCTTGGTCTACCCTTGACCCACTTACAATGAAATAGGGGCTTTGACCCACCTCAAAACCCATGCGTTAGACTAAATATAATAAAAAATATACAAAATTGGACCACATTCATAGCTCTTGTAGGAGACCCTATTCCAACAGCTGCCTAGGGGCTCCAAGGGGGGGCGGTTGCGACTTTATGGAGCCCCCCCCCTTGGCGGAGGGTTTCGAGGGAAACATCCCCAAAGCTAAAAACAAATGTAAAATTGCATTGTAAAAGTATAGTAATTTCTATTCAATCTGGGTCATTCTTTAGGCGGATGATCTGACGGTAGAAGTTATGTTTAGTTTAGGGTCTTTTGCCCTAGAAGGCAACTCCTCTCATGTATGAGGGTATTTTATTGTGGTTGTGTATTGTATGTGTATTCTTAGAGCGAGAAACATATAGGGAGACTATGAGAGAGAATAGAGGATATTACATCAGATATGTTGTAGGTTGTGTCTCTTCATTTTGTTGGATAATAGAAAGGAAGGAGTGGTTGTTCGGGGTGGACGTAGCCCAAATTGGATGAACCATGTATATTTGTGTCTCTCTAGTTTTATGTGTTTTGTGTGCTTCTATTTTTTGCATTTTTTATGTGTTGCATTGCTCTGTAATATATAATTTTCTAACAAAAACCACAAAGAAACTTGTTTTATTAAAATAGAGAATAATTGTAGAAGCTACATTGTGGTGGACAATCTGTCTTTTTAGAAAGTGAGGCTTATTATTTATATCCTTTTTTTGAGTTAAAATACCATGGTTAGATAACATAGGTGGATACCATGGGTCAATACCATGGGTAAATTCCATGTGTGGATGAATAGCATGGGTGAATACATACCATGGGTGAATGAATATCATGGATAGATGTCACGTACAATACCATGGGTGTAGGCCACTTTAAATTTAGATCATTCCTCCCTCCTTAAGAAGCAGTGGTCTCCATTATGTGAATTTCCCTCCTGAGAAGCCCTTTCTGAATATGAAGATCCCCTAAAGAGAATGGTTTTGTGTGGTTAACCCATACCATGATGAACAAAGATCTGAGGATAGAGATACCCTGTAATGCTTGTGACCAACTGTGATACTGACAGTGGGTAGCGTAACAGATGGAATTTGATGAAGTGTGGGTTTTTGGATGACCTAGAACCATGACAAAGGAAGATCCAAGGATAGAGATACCCTGTAATGCTTGTGACCAACTGTGATACTAATAGTGTGCATCCTAGAAAATGGACTTCGATGAGAAGGATTTTATGCGGTTGAACCATAACCGTGACATTGATTGTTGATGAAGTAGTAGGTGGATACATAGCTTGGGGTGGGAAGAAACTTCTCCAAATAACCCAAGCTAAATTCTGCTATGTTGAAACTGATGAATGTGAAGCAGGTGCCTACTAAAGCGAGGTGGGAGGGCACGTCTCCAAAGGGAACTCGCTTCAAATGCTGCTCCAGATTTATAAGAATCATAGCTCGGCCAATATAACTCTCAATATTTATTATAACCTGTTTGTGGAAATGGAATGATTATTCTGCATCTTCCCATGTGTTTGAAATTTCTATCAGGAGACTCCAGACTCTCAGATTCGTACTGGAACTGTCTCGTCGTCACAAAATTTCTAAAACAATAACTGATTTTAAATTAGTGATAAGTCCCTCGTCTGGACTCCAATTTGAGCGATTTGTTTTTTGAAATCGGTTGCTTTTTCAATGGGAGATCAAATCCGTAACCATTTCTCTAAAATTTGGCATTAAAAATTGCAAAAAATGATGGCAGAGCTGCCGTCCACGAATTGACGTCAAAAAAATTTCTGCAACATTGCTCATTTTGAATCAACGATATCACTCTCATTCGAACTTCAATTCAGAAGATTTTATTTTTTTTTTTTTGAATTCGGGTGTTTTTTCGTAAGGAATCCATATCTGTTCTTTGTTTTTATGTTTTTTTCACAAAAAATTTCAGATCTGATTTGGAAACTCGCCGCCCAAAAAATTCATGGAGTTTGTCGAAGATTGCTGCAAAACATTGAAACTGAAATATGCTTCAAACCCTCATTCCCATGGATTCGTAACCTAAATCTGATACAACTGACCCAGATCTTGGGGGGAGCCCCCCAATATCTAAAATATTTGAAATGGTTCTGACAAGATTTACAAAATTAGAATGCCAGAAAAGAGAGAGCACAAAGCAAATAAAACAACAAAGAAACTTGTTTTATTAAAACAGAGAATAATTGTAGAAGCTACATTGTGGTGGACAATCTGTCCTTTTACAAAGTGAGGCTTGTTATTTATAGAATTTTTTTTATTTATAATACCATGGGTAGATACCATAGGTGGATACCATGGGTCAATACCATGGATAGATACAACTTACAATACCATGGGTAAATTCCATGTGTGGATGAATACCATGGGTGGATACATACCATGGGTGAATGAATATCATGGATAGATGTCACGTACAATACCATGGGTAAATTAATATTATGGATAGATGTCACATACAATACCATGGGTGGATACATACCATGGGTGAATGAATATCATGGATAGATGTCACTTACAATACCATGGGTGGATAAACTATGGGTGGATGAATACCATGGGTGTAGGCCATTTTCCATTTGGATCAGTATGATGCCAACTGGGGTATACTCTGCAAAGAACAGACATGGGAGAAATATTCTCCAGCCCTATGAATATAGGGGAGAAGAATATATAACCCTATGGGTAACAAATAAGGGTCATACCCTATTTTCTAGAGTTCCCTCAACCCTAGGAGCCCTTTATCTCAATTCCTCATCCTGGTAGCTCATTAAAGGAGGAGAGTTAGCTTAGTGTCCTCAATCAATGATTCTCTCATCATACTCAAATATGCTATCTTCTCCTCTCAATAGCATATGATTCATGTTCATATATTTTCTCAAATAAAATATTATGTAAGAGCATAAATAATCATATAAAATCACAAATGGATACCATAATCATCCTCCCTCTCAAGGAGGCGTCAATCACAAGCCTAAGCTTGTATTGAATAGCTACATTGTCTCAATGTATGGAGAAATATTAGTCCCAACAACACACACACACACACACACATATATATATGATACTTTTTTTCATCACTATGTTTCCATGTCTTATCTAGATCATGCTCATACAACTCTCTACGGAGCTTCTACATCCTTCCTCACAGGTAGCCATGCTAGCAATATCGTATCCAACCTCGGTCGTGTTATGGACCTTCAATCAATACATCATGGAATATCTCATATTAAGGCAACATAAAAATGTTCTCATCAATAACGATCCCAAACATCATAAATACATTCATGAAAAGACATATCATAGGAGAAATATCTCAGCCTTTAAAAATATAATGTTTCATGCAGATATTTCAAAGGATGTTTGGTGGTAACTATGAATGAAGTGGATCAATCATGAATTTAATCATGTTCGATATATACAGATGGATGTTCAAAACATAACATAAATTCTTCGATCAACTGTCAGATGTCATGTCAAGTTCAACCACATTTGAATAGTAAATTAGAGTGTTCAAGGATTTACATTTCCATTAGACAAATACATTTTTCAATAGATTTGCAATATAGTATTTCTTTCCTAAATTTCAGAAATGGATTCATCATGCCATGATACATTATTTCAAGCTTCAGAAGCCATATCCCTCTTACTTATTTCATCAGGGGCTCATCATATGTCAATTGTAGACCATTAGTATGTAAATACAAAATAAAAAAACAAGGCAATGCCTTGGAACTCATCATCCTGACTTCATTAGATAAATGTTAATTATGGACAAATCTGAATTGGGAAGCTTACATCATGCAACTCTTTCTGCAAGCATAATTCCCTACCAAGCCAACATAATCAACCTTACATAAATCAATGTTCTGTAAATGCATTCAACTCATCAAAGTTTAGAATCTATACCAAAACTATTATCAAAGACATTGATATCATAGTATCAATTCTTTCAACCAGATGACAGGTGATCAGATGCTCAATGTAAAAGCTCAAAAATGAAATTTCTCAGAATTGAATGGAATCTGAATGAAAGCGAAGAGCTCGCTGCTAGTAATCTGGCACAATTCATTTTGTTGAAAACAGAGTCTGGATGAAGGAGATATCGGATGTTGTTTGTTTTCCTAAACAACTAAAAAATTTGCAGAACAATGACAAGTTGATGACATGGAAACCCAGTCAACATACAGGGTATATTCTAGGAATATTATTCAATTTTTTCCAATGGAACTGTGATAAGTGTCACAACAGGATTCACCGAATTGGTTTGAAGGTGATTTTTTTTTACAATTTCTCCTAAGGCTGAATTCGAATTTATATATATATATTGGTTTGGGACAACCCAACCAAAGGCTGACATGTGGTGTAGCCAAGGGCCGCTACGTGCCCCCTCTGGTGGACCCTATCCACAATTCAAAGTTCAAATTCTAACTCCAAGGTCCGAGTTTGATATTATGGATGGTCGAATCGATATCATTATTCCAAAGTCTATGATTTGGTGGAACAATACATATTGGTGGGCAGATATTTATTTATTTAACCCAAAGTTCGAACTATATTACAGATCCACATTTCCAAAGTCAGCTTTAATATTTGTATTATGTTCTGAATTAAATCATATTCCAAAGTCCAAGGATTAATACATATGGTGGCATTTTATTTAAACCTAAGGTTGGGTTATATGGTGTGGCAAAAACTCCACCACTTTACCGCTAAGCCACTACCATGGTTATTAATAGACCACAGGTTCGACATATATTTTTTATCAACTGTAATCAATGGCGGGGGAACAGAGGGGGTCAGTCCCCTCCCCATTCGACCCTTCCACAAAACCACAGGCATGGAGATTTTTAAATATGCACATTAAAGTTTAATAAGTGGGTTATTAGACCCTTGAACTTGTAACCAAGCACTAATACATTTGTAATTGTGGATTAGTGTAAAACGTGCTTATAGCACCTAATATGCACTTATCAATAGTTAATCTACCATTACCATTAATTAAGTCACAATTGAACTTGGTGGAGTTTTAGGGGCGCCTCCAAAACCGACGGGTTCTCCAAATTTGGCGCTCTTAACTGGAGACTTCTCTAGATTTGGAGGAGATTTCCTAGGAAAATTAAATGAAGCATACTAGGAGAACTTTTAGACTAATTTTGGCTCAAAAAGAGTCATTCCTAGCAAATTGGCATGTTCTGAATCCATTGGTATAGGTTGAAGAGGTAGAGGAGTAATTATAAATGTGTTTTTTTCACTTTGAAGAAAACATAAGCCCGGGCTACTAGGAGGGAAGGGCATGCCTACATCAGCTGAAGACCAAATTGAGAGAAATAAGAGTCATTTCTGATAGATTTGGAAATTCTGGACTCATTGAAGCATGTTTCAGGAGCTATAGGTGAATGTAAATAACATTTTTTTTCACTTTTGAGCTAATACAGAGGCCCAAGTCACTGAAGATGGACCAAGGAGATGTAGCCCAGGACTGGTGAAATCATTCATCAAAACTCTTTGTTGATGGATCAATTATGATGGTTTTCTGTCCTTTTTTTTATTGTTGTTAAACATTTGTATTTCATGCTTTATGCTCTTGAATTTGATTTTAAAACTCAGCTAATTTACCTTTTTGACACACATAAACAACAAGGAAACCTATGAATATCAAGCATAATATCAACAAATAAATTTTAAATCCGAAGATGAAATTAGCACAACAAAACTAACATTCATACTTAGATAAAGTTGGAATTAGAGCCTGCATGAAAGGAAAGGTTATTTTCTTGATAGTTTCTTGAGTTTTGTGCAAGTTTAATGGTTGCAAATTTGTGATGCTAACAAGGTTAAAGTTGTAGAGAGGTGAAGGGACATTTTTGGTTGAAAGTCCTGAGACTAGGAGTAGAATAAGGAGAGCCACAAGGGCACCATCTCAACCCAAAGTTTCATGCATGGCTACACTTGAAATACCTCAAGTTTTATCTCAAGAAGTTGAGATTGAAGAGGTACTAGCATCAGAAGCTGAGATTGAATCCATAGCCATCATGTCAAGTGTTGGAAAAATTTAAGGTCATTCAGAAGAGGATGATATTCAGAGAGACTTAAATGACATAAAGAGGATGGTTAAAATTATGTTTGATGCATTTACTACTGGGATGACAGGAGAAGGTTCTAAGACTCCACATGGAGAAGGAACTTGAGATGATAAGAATTATTAAGAAAAGAGTTCAAAGGGAAGTGGAGGAAATCCACCCCCATCTCCACCATATTCATCATCTTCATCATCACCATCAACATCATGTCCCACTTCGACCACAAAAACTACCCATACTCACTCAAAAGCCACAAGAGGAAAAACACCCTTACTCAAACTTGATGTCAAATTTGAGCTTCCAATGTAGTATCAGTACTCTTAATGACAAAATTTCTTCACATGGAAGTTGAGGCAGATAGAGGTCTTTAATCAAGATGATATACACACACAATATAAGGATAACACAATGATTTCATTCCTAAATGAAGTCAGAGCATAACAATATGAATTCTGAGTAACTAGAACTAAAATCCATTGCAAGTGATTACATAAAAATATACATAGTATTAACACATCAAACACCTCATGAGAATCTCATGCCTGGAAGTAGAATGTCACTGTATACTACTAATAATGGACAAAAAACATACAAACAACAATTTGGTGCAATATTATCCAACCCTTTTCTCTTCGATGTTTACTCTATAAATAGACATTCTTTACAATCTAGATGATCTTCCAAGTTGGCTAGATCTTCAAATTATACTGTGAAACCTATCGTAACTGAAACCACTAACTTGAAATAGAAAAATGGCAGTGAACCTTTAAAGAAAACAAAATCCTAATAGGACTATAACTCATGTATATTACATTCGTTTATCCTATTAATGAAACAGTTACATAATGAATGTCACATGATCAAAGAATAAATCACCATAATTCATCACCACTTTACATCTTCAAAACACCCCTAGATCTGTGAAACATAATCCTACATTTTAGGGATGGATGACCTTCACTTTAAACACTATTTCGACTAATGATTTGGTTGTGTGGCACGCCTTTTGAGCCATGAATTTCTGTTGATATGGTCTAGTGACATGCTAGAGGCCTCCAGCTAGAAAATTTGTTGTTGAGATGCTGAAAATTATTCAAAAAGCTCCTTGCTACGAAAACAGGGCAGTTTAGGAAATTTCATAGCGAGTTTTAACTGTAGCGTATGAAAACCTGCTTTTCCATCTATCTCTTTGACTCCTTTGTTGTTCCAACACCTTAACTATGCAAATACACCTTACAAACATTAAATCTTCCTTTTTAAAACTTGAGAAAACTGAGTTTTAAGGAAAAAATGCACCGAGAGGAATTTTCATAGCATTTTTATGGCCTCAAGCCTAAGGTACACTACGAAACTGTCCAAAAAAAAAAAAAAATTTGAGCTCAATATTGTCTTAAAAAATTGTTCTCGAGTTGCAAAATTTTGGTTCTCTGCATGTTATGAACCTTATCAAACACATTCCAACTTAATTTTTTACTCATGTGGTGTTTCATCTTCATTTACAATCAATTGGCTGATGGGTTCTTCTATCACTTTCATCTTCAGCCCTTTCTTTTCTAACTCCACTTGAATAAAATCCAGCTACTCCTGAATATCTTCCACTTGATATTTTAATGCTTTTTTATTAGATTGTAAGTGTAAGTTGATCTTCTTAATGCATTTGACCTCCCCTCTTAATGGTTGGGTCCATTTCAACAACTTTTCTGCATTGTCTAAGGTTTTTGAAACAATTGTGACTTGCTCCTCCCATATTTTCCTCATCTCCTAAAATTGAACTCTTTCAGATCTATGCTTCTTTGATTCTAGCTTTAAAACTGATATCTCTTTACCTACCTCCTTCAACTGCTCTTTGAGGGTTTCAATTTCTATTTTTTCAATTATTTTTTGTTTTCCCTTTCTTTGCTTGATAACCAATTCCTCCTTTGTTGTTGAAGACAAATCTATGATACTTGGTCGTTGGGCAACTTCATTGGTTTTCTCAGTGTCTTTGCTTTCCATGACCTTCTTTGCATTTCTGGTCATTGGTTTCCTATGTTGAAAAATGGAACCAACATCATCACCTGCAAAATATAGTTTTTTAGCAGTCTTACCTTTCTTTAGCTTTCTTCCTCCATCTTCAATGTCTTAAACTTGCACAATGGGTGACTCTTCAATGTCAATTTCATGCAAGATATCTTCCAAATTTCCTTTAGCCAATTTCTGGCTCCTAGTGACCCTCTTGTTGCCTTGTTTGCTGACTTTTTGCTTCTGTTTTGTAGGTGTTATTTTAGGTGTGACAGTCTCCTGCAAAGTTTCTACTTCCATGTTCACTGGGTTTGGAGGAGATGATCTATTTTCTTCCTCAACTTCCTCTGCCATAACTAGTGATGAAGTATTTCTAGTTTTCAAGGCTTTCTTATGAGTTACCACATCAATTTCATAGACACTCATGAATAAGAATGAATTCCAATCTCTGCCTAACCTCCTCAATTCCTTTAACACTAATAGCTTAATTAAACCATGATGAAAAAGAGAAGTCTCACTTGCTTCTGTCTTGATTTGGACCTTATCTAACATTTTTTCTAGACTTCTGTATAAATAAAAAGGCAAGTAAAGTGACCTCTCACCCACAAAATGTAGGAGAAGTCTGAGATGATAGGAGTAGACCATATGAAACCTTCCTTCACAAGTAAAATACTTTTGAATGACCATCAACAGCTTTGCGTAATTCTCCTTCATGAAGCTCCTAGGGATAGCATTTGTCAAATCAATTTCACAGTGTGCTTGCTTGATGAACTCTTTGCAATCTTTCATTGTGAATTTCATACCTTTAAACCAATGTTCATCTTCTCTAGGGATTCTTGTAGATGATGAGATGCTATCGGGTGTCACTGTAAGGTTTAGCATTCCAACCTTTGAAGCTATTCCTGTGAAACTGGTGGCAAAATCCTTTGAAATATGTAAATGAAAGCCATGCAACCTATGACAGAATTGCAAGCAACTAGTTCTTCTATAAATCTCCATGGAAATAGGGTCTTAATTGAGTAAATTCATGTCCATGGGCTCATACCTATGACAATGGCCACCCTTATTTGTTTTTCTTCTTGTAGCCATGGATATCTTATATTCTTCATAGCCTTGCTTGCTTGATGACACCTACAGAATTCAAAATTTCTAGCCACATGCTTCGCTCGATGATGCAGCTCTCCAGAAGTTGACTCACATGCAAGGATAATAAAAAATATGACAAAATATAATTGAGGTAAGATTTAATGGTTTAACTGACAGCTCAAGATTCAATCATGACACATATAAGCCTAAAAAGGTAATGATGACATCAAACACAGCTATGTACATTTGAATTTACCATAACAACCTTCAATGACCCCTACCTTAATTTACCTAATGATAAAATTACACCTCCTACAACTTCTGACAAGCCAGGCTAAAAAACAGATTTTCATAGTGAAATTAGTTAAGCCTCTAACAAATTCGCTACGAAACTATTAGGTAGTTTCATAGCGAAATCTATTGTGTTTCTGTGCAAAACGCCACGAAAATTTGAAAAACTGACAGAATGCGCTCTTTTGATTTTGAATGCATGGGGAATGACAACTGACACCATATGTGATTGATTTGGATGAAATGGCATAAATGAAGGTGATCATGAAACTTAGGATAGGCTAAAAATGTAAAAAAAATTCCTATATCACATTTAAATGGCTTAGAAGACCTTACCCATTTGGTGAGTGACCTATATGACCTTATCAAGAAATTTTTCACAACTTAATGAGTGATAAAAGTGGCTCCACTTGGGATGGTGTGCCCCTATGGTACACCAAAGAACCTATAATTCCAATTCCATCCATCTTTTTGGAAATAAAACTCTGAAATTTGTGAAGCCTTCTTCAAACTCTTATGGCCTTCACTTTGGGCTCAAGTTTGATGATCAACCTATCTTCATTAGCAAAAAATCATAACAAAATGGAATATATACAATGGAGTGAAAATTGATTAAAATTTCAAGAGGAATAGTGCTTTAGAAACCTGCCATTGACAGGCCCTCCAGCACAGGGTTTTCCATCCATCTCCTGAAGCAGATAAGTGTTGTTGCCATGGTATGCAACTACCTGAATGGTCCCTTCCAAATTTTTTCAAACTTTCCATGTTTTCCCTTTTCTTCAATTCTGGCTTCCCACTTCAACACCACATCTTGGATCTGGAAATTTTCTTCTTTGAACTTCCTATCAAATGTCTTATTTACTCTGTTTTGTGATTTTTGATGACCATTGTATACCTCCTCCACTTTTCCCTACAGAGCTATAAGCTGGTTTATTCTTCTTTGAATAGCATTAGGCTCCTCCTCTAGTCCTTGTGGAAATTTCATTATAGGCACTCCCAATGAAGTAGGAAAAATAGCTTCAGCTCTATACACCAACTGATCTTTTTGTACATACTCTATCAGCCCATAGAGCATACTTCAGCTTCAGATTCCAAGATCTCTAATTTTCTTGCATTATTTTCTTGATAATTCTCACAATTCTCTTATTAGAAGATTCAACCATACCATTGCCTTGTGGGTAATAAATAGTGGAGTGTTCAAGTGTTATATGGTACTAATGAAAAAAACTAATTAATCTCTTGGATTTAAAATCTTGTGCATTATCAATAATGATCTTCATAGGACAACCAAACCTGGAAAAAATGTTGTTCTCTACAAACTAAATGATGACTGAATCATTTTCCTGCCTTGTTGGGATTGCTTCAATCAACTTGGTGAAATAATCTGTTGCTGTCAGGATCTAACGATGTTTCCCTGAAGAAGATGGGTGTATTTCACCAATAAAATATAGCCCCCACTATTGGAAAGGCGCCTCAACATAAATTGGCGTCAAAGGTAGTGGAATCATCTTTTTCTTACCATCAAAGATATGACATTCATGGCAGACAGCTATCTTCGTGTAGACATCTTTGAACATGGTGGGCTAGTAGTACCCTGCTATAATAATTTTGTTTGTTATCGCCTTCCAGTAGTGGTGTCTTCCACAATATCGCTTATGAAACTCTTCAACCACCCTTTCAGCTTCCTCTTCCAGCAAAAAATTCAAAATAATTCCACCAGTATCTCTCCAATATAGATTCTTATATATAATGCAGTACCTTAGAAATTTTAGCTTCACAAACCTTGCTTTTGATTTATTCAATTCTGTAGGAGCTTTGTGATGATGCAAGACAAAGATAATGTCCCTATAGCATTCAGACAAGATGAAATTATCTTCTATAGGAATTAAATCCTCATCTTCATCTAACAATTTTGAAATTTCAACAATTAAATTTATGTCAAGATAGTCAAAATTAGATTATGCCATCATCTTTGCCAACCCCTATTGTTGGAACGGGGTCTCCTAAAAAGCTACGAAACTGGTCTATTTTTGGTTATTTTTTTTATATTTAGTATAGCGCAGGGGTTTTGGGGTGGGTCAAAGCCCCGAAAAGCATTGTAATGGGGTTAAAGGGTAAACTAGGGGTCTGAAAACCATGGGTTGCGGACCATAGGAATGTTAAAGCTAGATTGTTATAAATAGGGAGGCATTTCAGATTGTAAGAGGTAAGGATTTGATGAGATATGGATGTGATCTATTGTGTAAGCGATCTGTTGGGGTTTTTGGGGAACGAAATCCTACTAGCCGTGTGCACAGAGATCCTAGTTCAGCTGTGTGTGGACCCTGTTGCTGTGTGCGCAGGCTGGGAAGGGAATTGTAAGGGTGATGAATGAATGAATATGCAAGATTATTGGATTTGAATTTGTGAGTACTACTGAATGAATTGTTGATGATTACTGTGCTATTAATTTCTCTGTCTTTTCACTATGAAGGTATGTATATTGAATGATTGGATCTATTCTTCTTTGGTTATATTATGCTGCGAAATTCTGTGTATTAAGATAAATCTAGATTTGTTCGGGTATGTAATGTTGTGTTAATGTTATGAAAAGCTTCTAATTGTAGATCTAGTGCACGTGGATGCAATTGGACATATACTTGACCTTGTGCAGAGATAATCTAAACAAAACGTAGCACTCCTTGCCTTACCCCTCCTTTCTCAGGGTGCAGAAACCTGGTTCCAGAACCCACCCATAATACTTCGGGTGAGACTGTGACCTGGGCAAGTAGGTCACTGCTGAAAGGGCCAGTAGTATAGGGGTTTGTTGGCAAACCTTGCACACCGAACCTGGGTCAGGACCCCTCAAGCCAACAAATGGTTCTGTTGCCGGGACCTGAAGAGATCTAAGAAAGGGACCGGGTAATAACAAGAGAATACTAGAAGCCTGAAAGAAAAGATATCGAGGACTGGTTCGAAAGGCAGATCCAAGAGTTTGCAATAAGAGAAAATCGAAGTGAAAAATTAATGGCGGAAAGGTGGAAGAATAGGTACGTCCTTACTGAAAGCTACAAAATATTCTTTGTAACCTTTGCAAATTGAGCTTCAGGAGTGGCTGGCTAGGCTGGTAGAATTCCAGAAGTGCTGGAAGGATGAGCGAGTCACTCAGTGGACTCCCGATATTCTTGAACAGCTGGAGAGAACCGATAACACTATTACACGCATGGTGGATCACTGGGTGGATAGTTTGCTAGGAGGCTTTGTGATGGATTTTTCCATTAATAAATCTATATCATACTCTGAGGCCGAGCGATGATTATTTAAAGGATTCCAAGGTAAGTTTCTGAGGACATTACCATTACTGATCAAGAAGTTGTTGTGCAAAAAGAGCATTCTATGTAGCCATACAGACTCAATGACCTCGGATCCAGATGGGAGTGCGACACGCACTGGTAAGTATTATTGGACCAACCTTAATGGAGGAAGGGCCGCATACAGCCCAATTAAGGAACTAGCCACACCACCACCTAGGGCATGCAGGGGTAAGAACTCACCTAAAAAATTGTCCCTGGATAGTGATATGGCTCCGTATCTAAAACTACCTACCTTCAAGGAGGTAGGAGATGAGGACATGGATTGATTCTGGTTCATTGCAGACTTTGTCTACACTGTGCAGAACGTGGCAAGTGATACAATCAAGAGGGCCCAGCTGTCTTTAGCATTCGAAGACAGAGCTCTAGACTGGTATATTCGATATGTTGCCCAGAATGGAATCGCTTCCATTCAGGATATTAAGAATTCTCTGAAGCAACAATTCTGCAAACCAAATTCCTACTCCCAGTTAGTGGCGGACGTAAAATATTTCAAACAGGGTGTGTTTGAATCAGTGTGGGAGGCAGATCAATGGCTGAAAAATACAATTAGGGAAGGAGGGTTCGAGTATGATGATAGACAACATTTGGAATGGTTCATCGCCATGTTGTTACCTCACCTGCACACACCAATGAATCAGCAGACCTTCGAATCATAAGAGAAAGTTGTAGAAGCTGCTCCCTGGGAGGATACCTCAGCAGGAGTCCAACTAATCCAGGAACAACTTGGAGCTATGCACCTAGAGATATAGAACCTATGAAAAAAGCAAGGAAGAGACATTTGCGCAGATATCTAGTGTATACGTTGCTGAGTGTCTGGTCACACAAAGGATCAGTGCCCTTTACTGATCATCGGCCCAAGGCATAGGAGGCTCGAGAGGAAGCGTAGGTTGAGGACGAGGTCAGCTGATCTGTTATAATTGTGGAGAAATAGGGAAATTTTCCATAGAATGCCCTAATCCCTCCTGACTGTCGTGTAAACACTGTAAATAGCTGGACCACGAGGTAGAAGACTGCCTGATCTTGATAGCCAGAATGCAGGAAAAGCATCCGACCCCTACGTAGAACATACAAAGGGTTAAAACTGAGCTAAGAGAAGTAGATCCAAGTGTAAAGGTCATAACATGTAGTGGGTTGGACACCAAGGGAAGCAAAGAGGTACCCTGTGAAAAACAGGCACTACCAACAGCCCCTCCGTAGTCTCAAAGCGAGGAAGAAATTGAGACCTTTTTGAAGGCATGTCTAAAATTACTTAGGAACCTGCAAGCCATAAGAAACCTCTTGGCTTTAATGAACACCTATGCAGCTTGACCCACCTTGATACCTAAGACCAAGGATGTGCACAAACTTTACAGCTCTAAGAAACGCACGGGGAGGGAAATGTGGTTGACTGCACAAATCAGGGACTATGAAATGGATCAGGTTATCTCAAATCTTGGATTTGATGCCAACGTTTTGCCTAAGAAAACATGGCAATGAATGGGGAAGCCCAAATTAGAATGGTCCACTATCTAGCTGCACATGGAAAATCAACAGAAAATCATTCCTTTCGGAAATTTACCAAAATTTATGGTTGACATTGCAGGTGCAAGGGTCCTAGCTGACTTTGAAGTGATTGAGATAGTTGAAGATGCGGACCCCTACCCTACGCTCCTTGGATTAGATTGGGAAATGGACATGGGGGGCATTATTAACCTAAAGAAATAGATCATGGTGTTTTAGAGCGGAAGTACATGCGTTATAGTACCCCTGGATCCCGTGGAAGGTGCTCAGTATACCGAGCCTATCCACACGAAGGAGGAATTAGATCATATCTATAAGATCACTGCGAAAGATTAAGATTGGGTTAACCCCATGTATGAAGGGTTGCTTTGTTGGGAAAAGGACATTGAATGCTTTTCTAACTCTGATGAGGAGCTAGAGAACTAGCAGAGCCGGCTACATGAGGTTTCAGTAGTTCGCAGCCTTCAAACTGTCAGAAGCTTCCATCGCATCTCTACCATCGCACGAACCTTGCCTTGCCAAGAGGCCACAGATGACACTTTGAAGCTTGCGAAGCCTAAGGTATCCATGGAATGTAGGTCAGAGGAACTATCACTAACCTGGTATGAAGCACCTACGTAGGGACCTGTCTCCCCTACCCGGAGGAAGTACTGGAGTAGGGTAATCCTGTGTATAGAGACCCCCTTCACCAGATGGGCCCCAAAATCGGTTGACCCACATGGTGACCTACTTGCGCGCAACACTCAAGGGTGTACTCGGCCTTTGCCCAACCAGATTATGGACTTGTCTACAATCATGAGTATCTGGGAGAATTTGTGAACTACTGAAGAATTAAATCACCTACGGACGTATGACGCAGCTGTCCTGCACAAAAATTCTCCTTCCATGATCAACATAAATGCCTCGAAAATACTCTCGATCGACTTGAAGGCTCACCATGTGTCAACCATCCATTGAAATACGAAAGGACCTCCAACGCGTCATCCATGCCTTGACGTCACAGGGATGCGACCTTGGATACAAAGGAAGAATATCAGCTCATCCCGAGTTAATGCGGAAAGACATTTACAAACGCAGGAAAAGGGTAGTATATTATCACTTTCACCATTTATGATAAGCACGATCGAGGGTATGCACCACATACGGGCTACCTTGCCATTAAGTAGCTTCGATTGGGGTGCGGGTGGCTAGAAGATGATGGCTCGGGCTATTTTTTCAATTGTCAAGTGGTATTGGCTACCTACATTATGGTTTTTTCTACTTATTTCTACGATTCATATTGCTCGTATCTCCGTTATGGATCCCAACACATAGGAGGAATTGATAAGAGGGTTGGGAGACACTGAGTGTAGTAATAGGAGTGCACGTAGGCCGCCTGAAAGGATTAACTGTGAAACAAGTTTGGTAGTGTGGTACTGGAACCTGCTACAACATCTCCACCATTTCCAGGCCCTGCCCTACTAGAAGAAAAATATGTTTACTCCCCCGCACTGTCATTTATGAACCAAGTTCTGGGGACATACAAGTCGACTTAGCACAACTCTCTACTATAGAACTACAAAGACTATCTGCTAGCATATTGCAAGAAGTACACCGTTGTGGCCAAGAAAGGCGCAAGCAGTATGACCTAACCCTAGAAGAACGTGCCTAGAGAATTGCCGTGGTCACTAATGCCACATGCATTATTCAGGAACAACTATCGCAGGGGGCCCAATTGTTCGAAGAGGCTACACAGCTATGGACAAAATCACTGCACCACCCCATGCTTCAGCATGCCCAAAGAGAGTTGATATAGGCAAAAGATGCTCTAGATTGACTTCGGGCCTCCACACCCCCTCCCAGCCACGCGCAGCGCTTGGCTGCCATGCACCAGATTGAGGACCTTCATCACTCCAAGGAGATTGTGTACAAAAAGTTGAAACCATGGACTGATGCTGCACTCTAGCTTGCACATGATGCACAGTCCACCATTGCAAGCCTCCACCAGTTTTTGGAATGCGTTGGTCCGGATCTCGATGGGCTTGATTCTTTGACAATGATCAATATTGTACAACACGTAGCGACCCGAAGTAAGGAAGTGCTTCCACCCCTCCTTCGCTCCCTGGCTACCTTAAGGGTGTAGATTGAAGGCGAGCCACCAAAGTGACTCAGGATGAGTCACAAGATTGTGTTGGGGGACTATTGGAACGGGGTCTCCTAACAAGCTACGAAACTAGTCTATTTTTGGTTATTTTTGTTATATTTAGTATAGTGCAGGGTTTTTGAGGTGGGTCAAAGCCCCGAAAAGAATTTTAATGGGGTTAAAGGGTAAACTAGGGGTCCAAAAACCATGGGTTGTGGACCATAGGAATTTTAAAGCTAGATTTTTATAAATAAAGAGGAATTTCGGATTGTAAGAGGTAAGGATTTGATGAGATATTGATGCGATCTATTGTGTAAGCGATCTGTTGGGGTTTTTGGGGAACAGACTCATGTTGGCTGTGTGCGCAGAGATCCTAGTCCAGCTGTGTGCAAACCCTGCTGCTATGTGCGCAGGCTGGGAAGGGAATTGTAAGGGTGATGAATGAATGAATATGCAAGATTATTGGATCTGAATCTGTGAGTACTACTGAATGAATTGCTAATGATTACTGTGCTATGCATTTCTCTGTCTTTTCACTGTGAAGTTCTATATATTGAATGATTGGATCTATTCTGATTTGGCTATATTATGCTGCGAAAGTCTGTGTATTAAGATAAATCTAGATCTGTTCAGGTATGTAATGTTGTGTTAAGGTTATGAAAAGCTTCTAATTGTATACCTAGTGCACGTGGATGAAATTGGACATATACTTGACCCTACGCAGAGATAATTTGAATAGAACGCAACCCTGCTTGCCTTACCCCTCCTTTCTCAGGGTGCGGAAACCTGTTTCCAGCTCCCACCCATACTACTTTAGGTGAGACTGTGACCTGCGCAAGCAGGTCATTGCCGAAAGGGCCAGTAGTATATGGGTTTGTTGGCAAACCTTGCACACCGAACCTAGGTCAGGACCCCTCAAGCCAACACCTATCCTTTCACCAATTTTTTAGGTCTTATTTCTATGTCATACTCTAGCAGATTAGCTATCTACTTCCCTCTCTTGCCATTAGGATCAACTTGTGTCAAGATGTCCTTAACTACAGTGTTAGATACATATTCAATGACATGAGAATGCAGAATATAAATTCTGAACTCTTTAATGGCTTTGATCAAAGCATATGTCTATTTCTTTTAAATATTGTATTTTAGCTCTGAGTTAGCAAGGGTTCTGCTAAAGAATGAAATAGGTTTCTCTGTACCTTTCTGTCCTTTATGCAGTAAAACTCCAGCAATGGTATTTTCAGATGCAAATGTAAAACCAGAAATTCCTTTGAAAAAATTGGACTAATAAATACTGGGGCCTGAGTGAGTGCTTTCTTTATGTCTTCAAATGCCAACTTGGCTTCAACAGTCCATTTAATTTTAGCTCCTTTCTTCAACATCTTATTAATGCTTTTGACAATATCAGCAAAGTTTGGGATGAATCTTCTAACAAAGTTTATTCTTCCAAGCAAGGACTGAATTTCCTTCTTATTCCTTGGCAAGTCTATGTTTTGAATGACATTGACTGTGTTAGGATCAATCTTTATCCCATCTTTTGATATGATATTTCCAAGAAAATTTCCAGAGGTTAAAGAAAAAATGATTTTGGTGCAATTAAGAGAAATACCAAATCTTCTACTCTTCAGTAGAACTTTCTCCAAATGCTTCAAATGGTCTTCCTCCCTTCTTGAAAATACAGTTATGTCATCCAGATAGACCACCACAAACCTATCTTTCTCCTCAGTAAAGGAAATGTCCATTTCTCTTTGAAAAGTTGCTCCTCCATTCATTAAACCAAAGGGCATCTTGGCATATATGAATGTTCCCCATGGTGTAGTAAAAGTAGTTTTCTCTTGGTCTTATGGGTGTACCAATATCTGATTGTATCCTTAAAAACCATCAAGCATAGACATCCTTTGGGAGCCAACAATACTGCAGGATTTGATCCATCTTAGGGAGAGCGTAGTTGTCCTTCAAAGAATATTTATTCAAATTTCTAAAGTCAATACAGATTCTGATCTCTCAACTCTTTTTTCTAACTGGCACCAAGTTAGCAAGCCATTTGGAGAATCTGATAGGAACAATAATTTTTGTATCAAAAATATTCTTAATTTCCTTCTCAATCAGAGGCATGAGCAAAGGATTAATCCTTCTCAAATTCTGTTTGAAAGGTTTCTCATTCTCTTTGATAGGAATAATATGCTAAATAATGGTAGGATCATACTTTTCAAGTCAGCATAACTCCATGCAAAAATTTCAATGATATTTTTCATCATCTCAATGTATTTTTTTTTCATCTCTATAGAAAGAAACTTAGAAAGGTTTATCATTTTAGGCATAGCTACTATCCCAAGATTATAAGTCTCTATCTCTTCATCATTAGGTTGCATCCTAGGAGATTTAAAAACATTATTTTGGTCAAAAATATTTTCAGGTGGGATAAGAACTTTGGGGATACAATTATTCTTGAGTTGAAAAACTTCATAATTACCCTTAGTCTCAAGAAGCATGTTTTGTTGATATACTTGTGAGCTTTCAAATTCTTCCTTCATTTCTATGAAATTTCTAACTTGTTGGTCATCTTCAAACACTTTCCAATGGATTATGTTATCTAGTATAGCAGGTCTATGTCAAATTTCAATCTCATATATCTCAGTGGAATGTGTGGAGATGGAAAATAAACTTGCAGAGACAGCTAAGGAGTCAGCCACTGAGTTTTGATCCCTAGTTTTGACAATAAATGAATATTCTTGAAACTTTTCCAACATCTCCATGATCATATTTCTATAAGCCCTCATTCTCACATCCTTTTTCTAATAAATTCCTTCAATTTGTTTAATTACTAATTCAAAATCTCCACAAACTGAAATATTTTGTGCACCCAATATTTTCAAAATTTCCAATCCCAAAAACATAGATTCATATTTAGCCATATTATTTGTGCAATCAAAGTTCAGTTTGAAAGACTAGAACTTACTTTCATCATCAAGAGTAGTGATCCATATGCCTGCTCCAGCCCCCTCTCTTCCAACAAATCCATCAAAGTGCAAAAGCCACCAGCCCTATGCTTTTTCTTCTATGATTTCCTGATTCTCAGCTTGCTGATTTTCAATTTCTTGAATTTCAAATTTCCCTTCACTTTCTGCTTCATCAGTTAGCTCATTAAAGAAAATTGTTGATCCTAATTCAGTTTCAATAGCATAAATTGGAAAATTTTGAGGTTTATCCTTGTTTCTTACAATATAGGCCATCCTAGTCTCTTTGTAGAATCTTCTTTTCTCACCAAAAACAAGAATAGTGGCATATGTCAAGTCCCTCTGCATGGTGCCTTTGATTTTTGCCACCCAATATTTGGATAAGAGCATGGAAAAATTGGGTGGAATATCTGCCACTAGAATGTCCATTACCACTGTCTTGGCAGGCACTTGCGTTAGGCCAACAACAATATATTTTATCAATCCTATGCATTGAACTCTTTTAGAATCAAAAGAAAACGAATCCTTGTATGGCCTAGTGATTTCCAAACCCATCCTTTCCATAATCACTTTAGGCATAAGGTTATGAGAAGCCCCTGAATCCAACATGGCATTATGTAATGTCATATCATGAATACTAAGGCTGGCATAGAAAGGAAGTACCTCTTCATTTTTCTCATCTTCCAATCTTGGTCCCAAGTAGATGGTAGGATGGTCTTCTTGTACATTAAGGATGTCTAAAGCTCCTGGTTGAGAATTCAACATTTTCACAATTTTGCTTATGTATTCATTTGCCTTGAGAATTTCTCCAAAAGGAAGAGGAATTTTGATTTTAGAAATATCATTCTCCAAACTAAAAGTAGAAGTAAGCTTTTCACTCTCTTTGATAGGGGGAGGAAATGGTGGGTCTCTTTTAGGTTCAACAACTTTATGGGCATCTTTCTTTGGATTTGCTTTATTTGTAGTAATAGGAACATTTATGTTCTTGAGATTATATTGTTTCTACATTTCAAAGATAGCATGTTGATACCCCTTCAAATAGTCAGATTGCTCCTCACTTTTATTCAAGTCATGGTTAGACTCATCATGTTCTTCTTTAGTCAAAAACATTCCAAACATGTTTTCATCTACACAGTGAATGGGGTCTTCTGGAATCTAAGGTTGATTTTCATCTTCATCAACTAAATTTTGCTGAAAAGGAGGTCTCACTTGTGGGTCGGGTTGATTCCTATTGTCTCTGTCTTTGCTGAAAAGGAGGTCTCCTAAACTGAGGATTTCTAATCTGTGGATCATTTTTTGCAAGAGGTGAAGAGACAGCTCCAAGAGCAAGCCTATTCATAAGTTTTTCCATAGTATTCATCATGGAATCAAACTTGTCGTCTGAGGTGGAAGGATTTTCTTCTTCCTTTAATTTTGTTTTACCCATATTAGAATTTTTAGCTACCATCATGTTCAATTCTACTTTTACAGCATCATTTTTCATTTCTTCTAGAGTAGGGGATTCTCTTTCTGTAAGAAAAATGGAGAACTCATAGTCAAAGGCCTCTGCATATCACAACTGAGCAGCTCTTGGTGAAGGCTTAAGATGAGCAGGTATAGAATCATAAACTTTATTAAATGTCTTGTAGAAATTTTGGACAGTTTCATCTACAACTCTTTTTAGACTATTATATTCATCGAGGTTTTGCATAGGGTTTGTTCTATTTCCCCACTTTTTGAAGAAACTATCCTCAAATTGATTCTAATTATGTAGGTTTCCTGGAGTCAGGGCTTTAAACCATTTCCTAACCTTGCCAATAAAACTTTGAGGAAATAGACTCATTTTGACATCCTCATGACCAACTTCTTCTATGTCTATAAAATCACTAAAATGGTCCACATGCTCCTCTGTTGTAATTTCTTCATCACTTCCCCAAGTTTAAATCCTAGCTGGATATTTACTTGGGAGGGAATTGAGAACAACTGGAAGAACAAGGGGAGCATACCTAGCAGGTGCAGCAGGAGGTGGAGGTGGAACATTACTAGCCATGATAACAGGGACTGTGGTATTTCTAGAAGCAGAAGTAGTAGAAGATGAGATTTTGGAGGGCAGTTTGATTGGTCTTTGTAGTCCAAATACAATTGAACTCCAATCAGGTAAAGGTATAATAGATTTTCTCCTTAGTAAGAATTCAAATGGGTCAAATTCCTTTAACTTATCAAAATATTCCCTCTCTATTAGTAACTTTGATGTGATTGACTCCCATAATTCTTCTCTTTATTATTGGGTTACTAGGGTTGAGGTATCAATACCTCATCTTTGCAGATCTATAATAATCTCAGTTAATTCATTTTCTTTTTTCAGACCTAAACAAGACTTCTTGGATTTTATCATCAATTTTCTTATCTTTAGGACTTCTTACAATTTTTGAGGACAAAGATCTTAAGTGTGATGTAGTATTTGATTTTGGCGTTTTTCTTTTAATGCCTCTAGAAATTGTGTTTGGATTATCCACAATTGCAGGTGGGTTAGGATCTGAATTTCTCCTTGTGTATCTCCTTCTCGAAGCTACCTTTGAACATGAAAATTTATAATGGAGTCACCAAGGTAGTTGCAGCCTCAAAAAAATTCTGAGCTGATGCTACCTTGAAGAGTTCAGCTTCAGTGTTTACACAAGAACTTTGAGAAATATGTCTTCAGACTCCTAGCAGACGCACCAAAATGTTATCACCAAATTGATCTTGATTTGCTGCTCATCAATCAACTTAATGTAACTCTTTCAAACCACTTCTAACTAAATATTAGCCTCCTTAGTTTGAGAGGGATCTCTCAAAAGGGTTTTATGATTTTCAATAAAGCTAATACTAGGTGGCTAACTCTATGAATTGTGACCTGGTTTTTGTATGATTGTAGGTTGAGAAATTAAGTCTTGTTACCATTGGGTTATGGAGTGAGTATTAGTATGCTTAATTACAAACCTTCTTCAGATGGAAGTTGAAGCAGATAAAGGTCTTTAATTAATATGATACACACACACAATATAAGGATACACGGTGATTTCATTCCTAAAGTAAGTCAAAGCATAAAAATATGAATTCTGAGTTATTAGAACTAAAATCCACTGCAAGTGTTTAGATAAAAAGATACATAGAAATAACATAAAAAACATACAAGTAGAAATTTTGTGAAATATTCTCCAACCCTTTGCTCTTCGATGTTTACTCTATAAATATACATTCTTTACACTCTAGATGATCTGCCCAACTGGCTAGATCTTGGAATTCTACTCTGACACCTATCATAACTAAAACCACTAACTTGAAATGGAAAAATGATAGATATCCTTTAAAGAAAAAAAACTCCTAATAGGACTCTAACTCGTATTTATTAAATTCTTTTATCTTATTAGTGAAACAGTTACATAATGAATGTAAAATTCTCAAAGGATAAATCACCATAATTCATCACCACTTTAAATCTTCAAAACACCCCTAGATCTGTGAAACATAATCCTACTTTTTAGGGATGGATGACCTTCACTTTAAACATTATTGTTAGGTCCCTATATTACTAGTATAGTCCCTTATTGTTGTTAGTGTAACCCCCTTATTGTTATTATTGTACCCCTGTAACCCCCATATTGTTATTATTGTGCCCTTAAATTATTATTGTTAGGTCGTCTAGGATTACATTGTGGCCCCATGGACTCCTATATATAGAAAGGAGGTTTTGTAATTTGTATCATCCAAGAATTGTTCATTCATGTAATTTATTGGAGTTTTTCCCCTCAAAGTGGCTTATTTCTAAGGCGTTGATATCTCTTTTCTTCTATTTTTGGAGCTGGTTTCACAACATTTGGTATCAGAGCTTTGGATTCTAGGGTTTCGCTGCACCAAACCGGTCATCGTGGAATTTTCACTATAGATTTTTTTCTATCAAGGTTGAGAAGCTGAAATGTTTAGAGCCTGAAGCTGACATCCTCAGGAACATCATCACAAAATTTTAGAGTTTGGTTCGCAATAATTTCGGAGATATGATCTGTGGAAGTTAGGGCTTTTTGTAGGCTCCTGAATTTTACTTAAAAAGATCATCACTGAAGTTTAGCTATAAATTTTTGTCTGTGAAGGTTCAAAAGATGAAATGTTTAGAGCACGAACCAGAAATAGTGAGGAACATTGTCGCAAAATTGCAGAGCTTGGTTCGCAATATTTTCGGAGATATGATCTGTGGAAGTTAGGTCTTTTTTAGGCTCTTGAATTTCATCTCAAAGAGGTGATCGTGGGAAAATTTTCATAAATATCTCTCTGAGCATCGGATTGGAATTATGTAAAAAGTGTCTGGAAGTAGACGGAAGTTAGTTTCATTTCTATAAATTTCAGAGCCAATGGAGCAAACAGTGACACGTGGCAAGTCATACAAGTTCGCTCTACTGAACCAGTCCATAATTAGGTCATTGTGGGAGATTGGAAATAACTTTTCCTTGAAGAATCCAAATCAAGTTAGACCTATGGAATTTGAAAGAAGCTTCAGATGACTAATATAGGGCAAAATTTCAGATATTCATGATTTGCAAGTATAGAGATAAATCAATTTCAATATCGAGCTCCTCAAAAGCAAGTAAAAGGTGTGCATTTTTTTTCTGAATTGCATGATTCTTATTTGAAGAATCAAGTTGAATTGCATCCAAGGATATATTGTAGAATAGATATCAGTATTGGATTCTCCAATGGCCCCTAAAAATAATTCAACACCCATTAAGCCTTTAGAAGGCTCTACTATGACTCATGAAGACGAAGAATGGCAACATGACATATCAAAATTACAAGAGCAAGTGCAACTAATTTCTCTTTCGAAAAGAGCAACCATTGAAGTTTTAACGAAAGGTGTGGAATATAAGATGGATGGTTTGAAGAATGGCATGGAAGCTAAGATGGATGACATGGAGGTTGGCATGGAATCTAAGATGGATGACATGGAAGCTAAGATCGATGAGAAAATGGAAAACATGAAGAATTTTCTAAAAGCAGACATGGAAGGTTTGACAAAGTTGATACAAGAAAGGTTTCCTAATGGTGAAAAGATAGTAGAAGAACCTCATGATGAGAACAAAATAAATGTTAATCATGATTTCATAAACTCCAATGTTGGCGGGAAGAACCACCATATTCCAAAGATGGATATGAGGAAGTTTGATGGAAAGGATCCTGTAACATGGATACTACAGATGGAGCAATATTTTGATCTCCATAACGTGAAAAACACACAAAAGGTACGCATTGCAACTTTACATTTATAACAAAATACATTTGCATGGTATCGATGGCTTTGCTCCCGTATAAAAATTGTCACTTGGTCAATTTTTACGGAGGAAATGATAGCACATTATGAGGATACAAAGAGCAACACCTTCTTTAGCCAATTGATAAATCTCAAACAAAAGGGTTTAGTGGGGCAGCACATTGAGGACTTCCAAAAATTGAATATAAGGGTAACTGATATTCTAGAGGAACATAGGATTGATCTCTTCATAGGCACTTTAAAGGATAACATCCAACATGAAGTTCGCGTTCTGGAACCTGATTCATTGGAGAAGGCATTCAGGTTGGCAAGAAAATTTGAATGTAAAGTTATGGTGACAAGGAAGCCTACCACTCAATTCTATAAAGAAGGAAGTGTTGCTACATCTAGATTTCCACAACCTACAAGGTTGACACCACAACAATTGGAAGAAAAAGAGCAAAAGGGCTTTGCTACAGTTGTGATAGAAAATACACTAAAGGTCATAAGTGTGCTGAGAAGAAATTATTTTACATAGATTGTGAAGAGGAAGAAGAAAATGAACAAGAAGAGGATATACACCAGGAACCAACCCAAGAAGAGGAAGAAATGAGTTCGACCATATCATGTAATGCATTGGCAGGAATTACCACTCCTCAAACTCTCAAGATAGAAGGAGATATCAAGAAGAAAAAGGTAATAGTGTTGATTGATTCAGGTAGTACCCATAATTTTATTCATTGTAAGGTAGCCAAGGAATTGAATTGTTTCCTATACCCAGCACCAGAATGTCAAGTGATGGTTGCAAATGGAGGAACTATAAATTTCTCTGGAAAATGCCATAATATCAAGCTAATCATGGGGGAATATGTATTGACTAGTCCAATGCTTTCCATTCCTATGGGAGGTGTTGATGTTGTACTAGGAGTACAATGGTTACAATCTTTGGGGACGGTAGCTTTTAATTTTCAAGAAATTTTCTTGAAATTTTTTTCAGAAGGAAAGGAAGTTGAATTACGGGGTATTGCAGGGAAGCTAGGAAATATAATAAGCTCTAATGTCATGAAAAAGATTCTAAAGAAAGAACAATGAGGCGTAATTGCACAATTATGCTCACTAGAAGTTCCAACATCAAAATCATCTATTTCTGCAGATCTCCAACAAGTCTTGGACAATCATTCCAAGGTGTTTGAAACTCCCAAAGGACTCCCACATATTCGTGATCATGATCATGCTATTCATTTGATTCCAGGAAGTGTTCCTCCAAACATCGGGCCTTATAGATATCCTTATGTCCAAAAGAGCGAAATTGAACGTATGATTGCAGAAATGTTAGAGGCGGGTATAATTCAACCTAGTCAAAGTTCTTTCTCTGCTCCTGTAGTATTGGTACACAAGAAGAATGGATCATGGTGAATGTGTCCGGATTATAGGGAGCTCAATAAGCTCACCATTAAAGATAAATTTCCCATTCCTGTGATTGATGAATTATTGGATGAATTACATGGAGCAATTTATTTTACCAAGTTGGATCTTTGTTCGGGATATCATCAAATTAGAATGAAGACTGAAGATATTCCAAAAACAACATTTCGAACTCATGAGGGTCATTATGAATTTTTGGTCATGCCTTTTGGCCTTACCAATGCACCTTCTACATTTCAAAGGTTGATGAATTCCATTTTCAAACCCTTCCTTAGAAAATTTGTGCTAGTATTTTTTGATGATATACTAATCTACAGTAGGTCTTGGAAGGATCATGTTCAACATGTCGACAGGGTGCTCAAACTATTGCAGGAGAAAAAATTATATGCAAAAACATCCAAATGTTTCTTTGGAGTACAAGAGGGGGAATATCTGGGTCATATTGTATCTCATGAGGGTGTTAAGGTAGACCCTAACAAAATTAACGCCATTAAGGAATGAAAAGTCCCCACAACCATAAAGCAGTTGCGAGGATTTCTTGGGTTAACAGGGTATTATCGCAAGTTTGTTAAGAATTATGGGAGAATAGCAACACCTCTAACAAAATTATTGAAGAAAGGTGCATTTTCATGGACTCCTGAAGAAACTAAGGCCTTTGAACATCTTAAAGAGGCAATGTGCCTAGCACCAGTCTTAGCTACACCAAACTTCACAAAAACCTTTGCTGTGGAATGTGATGCCTCAGGAAATGGAATTGGTTGTTTTAATGCAAGAAGGAAGACCCATTGCTTTTGAAAGTCGTCCAATCAAAGGAAATTATTTACAGAAACCTATTTATGAGAAGGAAATGTTAGCAATACTGCATGCACTAAAGAAATGGCGAACTTACCTAATGGGAAGACATGTCAAGGTAAAAATTTATCATGATAGTCTTAAACACTTTTTGGAACAAAGACTATCCTTAGAAGAGTAGCAAAAATGGATCACAAAGATGTTGGGTTATGACTTTGAAATAATCTACAAAAAAGAGAAGCTAAATGTTGTTGCAGATGCACTCTCAAGAAATAATGAAGAGGTGGAAGCATTGCTTTGTGCCATTTCTATTATCCAACTAGATTGGATAACCGAAGCAAGAGATGAATGGAAGAAGGACAAAGAAGTGTGGACAGTCATTCAAAAGTTGCAGCAAGATCCTAGTACATCTGATACATTTAGTTGGAAAAATGATATTTGATGGTACAAATATCACTTATATATTTGTAAGAATTCCCAACTAAAACAAAAGATTCTTTTGGAATTGCACACTTCTCCTTTAGGAGGACACTCAAGATTTTTAAAAATTTACCACAAGGTGAAGAAAGAATTTTTTCAGGATGGCCTCAAATCTGATATTCAAAATTTTGTGGCGGAATGTTTGGTTTGCCAGTAGAATAAAGTTGAGAAAATTACGACCCCAGGCTTTCTGCAACCTTTATCCATTCTAAGTAAACGTTGGGAGGAGATTCCAATGGATTTTATCACAGGTCTACCTAAGTCTGAAGGAAAGAGTGTCATCATGGTGGTAGTTGATATACTTACCAAGTATGCACACTTTTGTGCATTATCTCATCCATTTAAAGCAAGCATAGCTGGTACTACATTTATGGACACAATTCAAAAGCTACATGGAAACCCAAGGGTTATTGTTAGTGACAGAGATCCCATTTTTACTGGAAATTTTTGGACGGAGTTATTTTCTTATTTGGGTACTCAATTTTCTCATAACTCATCTTATCATCCTCAATCCGATGGTCAAACTGAGATAGTAAATAAATGTTTGGAAGGATATATTCGTTGTTTTGTATTTGATAAACTGTCAGAATTAACCACAGCGGAAAAAAATATAAATCACACAAACAACATATAAAATGAAGACAAAATTTAATGTGGTTCACCCAACCAATCTGAGCTACATTCACCAAACAGAGGTATCGGCAATCTTATTACTCAACAGGAGATTACAACAGCAGATTTTCACATCTGCACTTCCTCTTCCTCACACCTCTCACTCATTTTCCTCTACAAGCTTACAATTTATAGATGTAGAGAAGAAACTGAATAATAAATTCTATCACAACAAAATAGGATATAATATCTCCTCATTAGGATTTGATGCAATCATTTTAGGAGAAAATCCTATTGTTGGCATTATCCATGAAATTTTAGCCAAAAAATAATATGAAAAATCTCAAAAATCTCCACCTTGACAATGATTAGCCTGATACCTTGTTCCTGTTATTATTTTCATTTTTTATAAAAGCCAAGAGAAGCCAGAGACCATTATAGATTCTCTAATAAAACTGGTTTCGTGAACATGTCTGCACAATTTTCCTTTGTATGCACTTTTTCAAGAGAGACTCCTCGTTCAGTGATAACCTATCTTACAAAATGGTACTTCATAGGTATATGTTTTGATTTACTATGATAGGTTCGATTTTTAGCCAAGTGAATTGCACTTTTACTATCACAAAATAACTTAGTGTTTTCTTGCAACCTACCAAACTCACCAAACAAACCTTTCAACCAAATCGCTTCTTTGCAAGCATGTGAAGCAGCTATGTATTCTGCTTCTGTAGTGGATAAAGCAACAATGTTTTGTAGCTTTGACATCCAGCTAATAGCTCCACCTGCAAGAGTAAAGACATATCCTGAAGTTGACCTTCTCTTATCCAAATCACTTGCAAAATCGAAATCAAAATATCCGCAAACAAATTCAGTACTTTTGTCATAAGTGATACAATAATCACTTGTGCCTGTCATATACTGAAGCACCCATTTCAATGTTGCCCAGTGTTATTTCCCTGGATTTGCCATATACCTACTGACAACCCCAACTGCATGTGAAATTTCTGGTCATGTACAAACCATCGCATACATCAAACTTTCTACTGCATTGGCATATGGTATTTGAGACATATATTCATTTTCTTCATTTATATTAGGACATTAACTTGAAGAAAGCTTAAAATGGGAAGCCAAAGGGACTGAAACTGGCTTCACATTGTTCATACCAAACCTTAAGAGTATTTTCTCAATATACTTCTGTTGTGATAACCACTGCTTACCATTTCTCCTGTCTCTGAAAATCTCCATGCCCAAAATCTATCTTGTTGCTTCTAGATCTTTCATATCAAACGTCCTAGCCATCTGAGCCTTTAACCTGTTGATCTCAGTTATGCTTTTTCTTTCTAAAAGCATATCATCAACATATAATACTAAGATAATGAATATGCCATTACTTAATTTCTTAAAGTAAACACAATGATCATATTCACTTCTTATATAATTTTGACTCATCATGAAAGAATCAAATTTCTTGTACCATTGTCTCGGCGACTGCTTCAGACCATACAATGATTTCTTGAGCCTGCAGACAAATTTCTTGTTGTGATTTTGAACAAACCCTTCAGTTTTTTCCATATAAATCTCTTCATCTATATCTCCATGTAAGAATGCAGTCTTAACATCTAGTTGTTGTAATTCTAAATCAAGTAAAGCAACTAATGCTAAGACAATCCGAATTGAAACAATTTTAACAACTGGTGAAAATATCTCATGAAAGTCAATTCCTGCTTTATGAGAAAAACTTTTCATGACCAGCCTCGCTTTGTACTTTTTTTCTTTATCATCAACACCCCTTTTCAATTTGTAAACCCATTTACATCCTACAGTTTTTTTGTCATTGGGAATTTCTACAAGGTCCCATGTGGCATTCTTGTCTAATGCTTTCATTTCATCCTTCATAGATTCTTTCCACTTATCACTTTTAGAACCTTCTACAGCTTCCTGATAGCATAAAGGTTCATCATCATTAGCAGTTAAAGAAACTGAAGTAACATAATCATCATACCTTTTAGAAGGATGTCTGATTCTCGTGGACCTTCTTAAAGATGTTTCTGGTTCTTCCACAATTTGCTGATTATTTTCTATAGGATCTTCTTCATGATCTTCATTTGAAACTTGTTCATATTTACTATCATCAGTATTTGAACTGGTTTCAAACTGAATATGTTGAAATTTAGGTACATTTTCATGTTTCAATTTAATATCTACATCTGGATTATCAAGTGAAGATTCATTGAATTTAACATCTCTGTTAATGATGATCTTGTGAGTAGTAGGATCCCACAACCTGTATCCCTTAATCCCATCACCATATCCAACAAAGATATATATTTTTGATTTAGGATCTAATTTAGAACGCTGATGTTTCAAAATTGGAGCATATGCATCACAACCAAAAACTTTCAGTTTAGAATAATCACAAGGATGACCCTTCCATACCTCTTGAGGAATTTTTCATCCTATTTCAGTTGATGGTGATCAGTTTATCAAGTAGCAAGTCGTAGATACTACTTCTGTCCATAATTCCTTCTGCAAATTGGCGTTACTCAGCATACTTCTTGCTCTTTCTAAGAGAGTCATGTTCATGTGTTCAACAACTCCATTTTGCTGAGGAGTATAAGCAGTAGTTCTATGTCTTTCGATCCCAACTTCCTTGCAATAATTATCAAATTTCTTTGAATTAAACTCACCACCATTGTTAGTTCTTAAACATTTAATGGTTCTTCCAGTGATATTTTCAACTAATTCTCTAAACTGCTTGAAACTATGAATACATCAGACTTTCTCTTTAACATGTAGACCCATACTTTTCTAGAAAAATCATCTATAAAAGATACAAAATATGACGATCCTCCATATGAGGTTGTAGGAGATGGACCCCAAACATCAGAATGGATATAATCAAGGATTCCTTTACTAGTATGTTTTCTAGTTTTAAATTTTTGCTTTCTTTGTTTTCCATAAATACAATGTTTGCAGAAATCTAACTTAGAATATTTTAAAATAGGAAGTAACATATGATCAGATAAGATTTTTAATCCTCTTTCGCTCATATGGCCCAACTGTTGATGCCATAGTCGAATAGAATCACTGTCGTTTTCAGAAATAGTAGAAGCATGATCTGACTCTATTCTTCCTTCTAACTGAAAAATATTTCCAACCTTCTTTGCTTTCATTACTAATGGGATTGCTTTGTAAATTTTCATTACTCCACCTTGAATAAAAGTTTTATATCCATTTGTGTCTAACACTCCTAGAGAAATAAGATTTTTTCTAAGTTTAGGCACATGTCTTACATCAGTTAATATTTTAATTGTCCCATCAAACATTTTAATATGGATGCTCCCAATTCCCACAACATTACATGAGAAATCATTACCCATGTAAACTATTCCATCATTGATTGATTTATAAGATTTAAACCACTGTTTATGGATGCACATGTGATTGGATGCACCAGAATCTAATAGCCAATGTTGATCATGATTTGAAAAATTAACTGATAAAACTTCATCACTTATACCTGAACCGGATGCCGAACCTGAACCTGTATCTGTCGTGTTTGCTTATTTATTTTCTGTTGAAGAGTCTCCTTTGGATGTTTGCTGTCTCTTCCAACATTACTTCTTCAAATGTCTCGATTTTCCGCAAAACTAGCATTTTAGCTTACTCTTCTTCCCTTTCGATTTTGACCAAGAGTTGTTTTTCTGACTGAAGCGTTTTTCTTTAGATCGACCTCTAACCATCATTTCTTCTGATGTAAAGGTTTCTAAATTTGACCTTTTCCTAGTTTCTTCAGATAGAAAAGCTCCAACAACATCATCAAATTCAAAGGTTTTTGATGAACTAAGACTTATACAAGTAAAAAAATCATCCCATGACTCGAGCAAAGAGCATAATAAAGTTACAACTTAATCTTCTGAATAAAATTTTACTTCTATTCTATCTAACTGCACCAAGAGAGTATTAAAGTTATTCAAATGATCAGTTATTGTCATACCTTCATTCATGCACAAGCTATACAACAGTCTTTTCAGAATAATCCTATTGGTTAAGGATTTTTTCATGTACAGTTTTTCTATATTTTTCCATAGACCAACAACTGTTGTCTCTGACATGATGTTAAATAAAACATCATCCGCCAAACACAATCGTATGCCTCTCAGTGCTCTATCATCGATGTCACTCCATTCGTCATATGTCATGGCATAAGGTTGTTTGGATTTTCCCAAAAGTGCCTTTGCCACACCTTGTTGTACGAGTAAATCGTGCATCTTGACTTTCCATATTTCGAAGTTGTTTCTCCCATTAAACTTCTCAATCTCAAATCGAGCACTTTGATTTTTTGAAATTTTTAACAATAGAAACAACACCTCATGGGTTATTTTTTCCCTTCATTTTTACACCTCCTTCCTGAAAATACTAAACTCATTTTCTACTGGGAAATTTCATAGTCAAAATTATAGACATATATTTTAAGAAGAACCCTATTTAAGAATTGTATAATTAAGAAAAAAACATTTTTAATCCCTTCCCAAAGAGACTCAACGTTCAATACCAAAATTTCGCATAAGTATTCAATAGTGGCAATCCACTCACGATTATAATATGCACATCAACAATCTCACTCATGTGCACCACAAATCGTGATAACAATTATTAGTTTATACTCACAGCAGTTCATATAATCCACATTGTTCTGATCCTCAGGCCCAATCTTCAGCTTCGAACGTAGGGCTCACAGCACTTACGCATTACACAATGAATTTCTGGTTTTCTTCCACCACAGCAAATTCAAAACACAGAGATGTCAATTTGATCTTATCGACTCTCCACCGGAAAACAACTCAGCCTAGCCTCTTGGCCTTCCCTGGAATAATTTGACCCCGTGCAATCTCTGCAAACTTGGCCTATGATGCATATAAACCTCGGAAATAAATTATGCACATACATACGCCCTCCAGCTCACAGCACTGTTTCCAGCTCACGACACTTTTCTGTTATTTTTGTAATTGACCACTTCTTACACGGCCATGCAGTTATCCACTTGCGGGTTCGTTGATTCTGCTATTAACAGCAGCCTTCAACTGGCCCTCGGACGACGGCTCATATCTCTCCTCGCCAGGAAGCGTATACAACTTGCTCTAATACCAATTTTTAGAATTAAGCACATTGGAAAATAATATAAATCACACACACAGCATATAAAATGAAGACATCATTTAATGTGGTTCACCCAACCAATTTGGGCTACATCCACCAAACAGAGGTATCGACAATCTTATTAATCAATAGGATATTACAACAGCAGATTTTCACATCTGCACTTCCTCTTCCTCACACCTCTCACTCATTTTCCTCTACAGGCTTACAATTTATAGATGTAGAGAAGAAACTAAATAATAAATTCTATCACAAAAAAATAGGATAGAATATCTCCTCATCGGGATTTGATGCAATCAATTTAGGAAAAAATTCTATTGTTGGCATTATCCATGAGATTTTAGCCAAAAAATAATATGAAAAATCTCAACATAAACCACAATGGGTCAAGTGGTTACCTCTCGCTGAATGGTGGTATAACACTTCCTTCCATACTGCAGCAAAAATGACCCCATTTATGGCACTTTATGGATATCATCCACCATCCATTACATCATATTTAAGAGAAAATTAGAAGGTTCAAATGGTGGAATATCACATCGAGCATCAACAAAAAGTTCTCCAACTCTTAAAGGATAACCTGAATTTGGAACAAAATCGAATGAAACAACAAGCAGATCAACATCGTAGTGAGAGAAGTTTTGATGTAGGAGATTGGGTATTTTTACGGCTACAACCATACAAAAAATGTCCCTCAAGCAAGCTAAGAAGGATAATAAATTATCACCAAAGTACTATGGTCCTTACAAGGTGTTGAAAAATATTGGTACTATGGCATACAAATTAGAGCTTCCTGCTTCTTCACGAGTGCATCCAGTTTTCCATGTTTCATGCTTAAAGAAGGTTATAGGTGAAAATATTCCAGTTCCAAAAATATTTCCAGAACTTGATGAGGAAGGAAAAATCATATTATAACCTAAAGAAGTCACGGAAACAAGAACTCGACAGCTACGGAATCGGTCAATTTCAAAGTATCTCATCAAGTGGAAGAACTTACCCACTGAAGATTCTACATGGGAGGACGAAAATTTTATACAAAAGCACCCAGAGCTACTCAAGAATTGAGGACAACACTTTTTTGAAGGAGAGGGGCATGTTACGTCCCTATATTACTATTATAGTCCCTTATTGTTGTTAGTGTAACCCCCTTATTGTTATTATTGTACCCCTGTAACCCCCATATTGTTATTAGTGTGCCCTTCAATTATTATTGTTAGGTCAGCTAGGATTACATTGTGGCCCCATGGACTCCTATATATAGAAAGGAGGTTTTTTAATTTGTATTATCCAAGAATTTTTCATTCAAGTAATGTATTGGAGGTTTCCCCCTCGAAGTGGATTATTTCTAAGGCGTTGATATCTCTTTTCTTCTATTTTTGGAGTTGGTTTCACAACAATCATTTTGACTGATGAGCTGGCTATGTGGTACACCTTTTGAGACATGAATTTATGCTGATATGATCAAGTGACATGTTGGAGGTATCCATCTGGCAATTGTGCTATTGAGATGCTCAAAATTCTTCAAAAAGCTCCTCGCTACGAAAACAGGGCAATTTAGGCAGTTTCGTAGCGAGTTTTAGTAGCATATGAAAACTTGTTTTTCCATCTGTCTCTTTGACTCCTTTGTTGTTCCAACACCTTAATTATGCCAAGAAACCTTACAAATAGTCGATATTACTTCATAAAACTTGACAAAACTGAGTTCTAATGAAAAAATGCACCTACAGCCTCAAGCCTGAGGTACGCTCTAAAACTGTCCAAAAAAGCAGAATTTTCTGAGTTCAAGATTATCTTCAAAAATTGTTCTCTAGCTGCAAAATTTGGGTTCTCTGCATGTTATGAACCTTGTCAAACACATTCCAACTCAATTTTTTACTCTTGTGGTGTTTCATCTTCATTTACAATCAATTGGCTGATGGGTTCTTCTATCACTTTCATCTTTAGCCCTTTCTTTTCTTACTCCACTTGAATCAAATCCAACTGCTCCTAAAGATCTTCCACTTGATATTTTAATGCTCCGTTCTTATATTGTAAGTGCAATTTGATCTTCTTAATGTGTTTGACCTCCCCTCTTAATGGTTGGGTCCATTTCAACACTTTTTTTCATTGTCCAAGGTTTTTGAAACACTTGTGACTTTCTCCTCCCATATTTTCCTCATCTGCTCAAATTGAACTCTTTTAGCTCTATGCTTCTTTGCTTCTAGGTTTAAAATTGATATCTCTTTACCTGCCTCCTTCAACTGCTCTTTAAGGGTTTCAATTTCTATATTTTTCAATTATTTTTTCTTTGCCCTTTCTTTTCTTGATAACCAATTCCTCCTTTGCTGGTGAAGACAAATCTATGATGCTTAGTGTCTGGGTAGCTTCATTGGTTTTCTCAGTGTCTTTTCTTTCCATGACCTTCTTTACATGTCTGGTCATTGATTTCCTAGGATGAAAAATGAAAGAAACATCATCACCTGCAAAATCTAGTTTTTTAACAATCTTAACATTATTTATCTTTCTTCCTCCATATTCAATGTCTTTAGCTTGCACAATGGGCGACTCTTCAATGCCAATTGCATGTAGGATATCCTCCAAATTTCCTTTAGCCAATGTGTGGCTCCTAGTGACCCTATTGTTGCCTTATTTGCTAACTATCTTCTTTTGTTTTGTAGGTGCTATTTGAGGTGTGCCAGTCTCTTGAAAAAGTTCTACTTCCATGTTCAATGGTTTTGGAGGAGATGATCTATTTTCTTCCTCAACTTCATCTTCCACGGCTAGTGATGAAGTATTTCTAGGTTTGGAGGCTTTCGTAGGAGTTACCACATCAATTTCACAACCACTCATGAACAAGAAGGAAGTACAATCTCTGTATAACCTCCTCAATTCCTCTAACAGTAACAACTTAATTAAAACATGATGAAAAAGAGAAGTCTCACTTTCTTTTGTCTTGATTTGAACCTTATCTGACATTTTCCCTAGACTTCTATATAAATAAAAAGGCAAGTCAAGTGACCTCTTACCCAAAAAATGCAGAAGAAGTGTGAGATGATAGGACTAGACCATATGAAACCTTCCTTCACAAGTAAAATAATTTTGAATGACCATCAACAACTTTTCATAATTCTCCTTCATTAAGCTCCTAGGGATAGCATTTGTCAAATCAATTTCACTGTGTTCTTTCTTGATGAACTCTTTGCAATACTGCATTGTGAATTAGATACATTTAAACCACTGTTCACCTCCTCTAAGGATTCCTATAACTCATGAGATGTTTTCTGGTGTCACTATAAGGTTTAGCATTCCATCCTTTGAATTTTCTCCTATGAAACTTGTGGAAAAATCCTTTGAAATATGTAAATGAAATCCCTGCAACCTCTGATAGAATTGCAAGAAACCAGTTCTTTTGAAAACCTCCATGGCAGTAGGGTCTTCATTGAGTAAATTCATGTCCATGGGCTCATACATGTGACAATGGCCACCCTTAGTTGTTTTTCTTCTTGTAGCCATGAATTTCTTATAGTCTTCACAACCTCGTTTTCTTGATGACACCTACAGAATTCAAACTTGCCAGCCACCTGGTTGGCTCGATGATGCAGCGCTCCAGAAGTTGACTCACATGCAAGGATAAAACACAATATGAAAAAAGCTAATTGAGGTAATATTTAATGGTTTAACTGATAGCGCAAGCTTTAATCATGACACATACAGGCCCAAAAAGGTAATGATGACATTAAACACGGGTATGTACATTTGAATTTACCATAACAACCTTGAATGACCCCTACCTTAACTGACCCAATGATAAAATGACACCTCCTACAACTTCTGATAATCCAGATTAAAAAACATATTTTCATAGCGAAATTAGTTAAGCCTATGACAGATTCGCTACGAAACTATTAGGCAGTTTCGTAGCGAAATCTGTTGTTTTCCTATGTAAAATGCTACGAAAATTTGAAAAAATGACAAGATGCGCCCTTTTGGTTTTGAATGCACGGGGAATGAAAAATAACACCATATTTGATTGATTTGACTGAAATGGAATAAATGAAGGTGATCATGAAACTAAGGATAGGCTAAAAATGTAAAAACAATTCCTATACCACATTTAAATGGCTTAGAAGACCTTACCCATTTGGTGAGTGACCTATATGACCCTATCAGGAAATGTTTCACAACTTAATGAGTGATAACAACAAGCACTAGTTATTCAAATTGTTCCAATGTCACTCAAGGTGAAGATACAAGAATACAACTTTTCCATATTAGATTCGTCTCTTAACATACCAAGATATATACACTTTTTGACAATGGGTTACAAGCTAACTTGATTTTTGAAGAATTGGTTAAGAAAATAAAACTTGAAAATGTTACATATCCAAGACCTTATCATTTAGGGTGGATATGCAAGAATGCAAACTTGCAGGTTACAAGGAAGTGCATACTAAGATTCACCATCAATTCAAACTTTCTTGATGAAATTGAACTTGATGTGGCGCCGCTTGAGATATCAGGTATTGTTTTAGGAACTCCTTATCTTTATGATAGGAACGCAATATTTCATTGCCATGAGAATAAGTATCACTTGTTTAAAGATGGTATTGGTTACATAGTTATAGCGCATAAGAAGAAGACAAGTTTGTCTCTTATACATGCAGGAGAAATGAAGAGGATGGTGAATGCAAGTTAGAATTTGACATTGTTGATGATCAAACATAAATATGTTTTGAACCAAACCTTTCAAAAATATGCATCAAATTAACTAGTTGATTTCATTAAGGTTTCTTATGCTTGTAATGAGATGTTTAAGGACCCTAACATGTTTCCTTTGAATGGAGGTGAAAAATATGTAAAACATTTGCAGCAGTCAACATGAGTGTTGAGCAGTGTTGGAAACAAGATGTCAATGCAAGAGAGTGCAAAGGTGAAAGAGAAAGTGATGAAGAAGTTTGACAAAGAATGCATCGATTCCAAAAATTCTTGTTTTTGTTTTCCAAAGGGTACATGGAAATGAGGAAGATACTTGGTCAAGAGTTGATGAAAGTACAAAGCAAGATCAGTTAAGGATCTCCATGATGACCGTGTGTAAGGTGAGACAATTTTTAAGTTTCCTTTGATTGATGAACAAAGTAGGAACAATATGGTTTCTACAAGAATAGCTTGCTTCTCTACAAATTCATGGGAATTGCAGTATGATGGTGTCAACAGTAGTAAGAGAAGGTCACAAGAGTCAAGGCAAAATTTAACTTTTTGTGAAAAGCTTTAATTGATGAAAATGGGAAAATTTCAGTGCATAGAGACTAGAAGGGTGAGGGAACATTAGCCTCATCCACATGATCAGTAATCAAAGATATTTTGGGGTCCAAAAGGCTTCTAGTGGGGAGGAATGATTAGGTCCTTAGTGTAAAAGCTCAAAAATTAAAGTGCTCATAATTGAATGGAAACTAAACAACAATGAAGAGCTCACTTCCAGGAATCCAACGCAATTCGTTTAATAAAAAATGGAGTCCAGATGAATGAGATAGAGACTTTTGTTCATTTTCCTAAACATCTAAAAAATTTCAGAATAGTGACAGGTTGATCACATGGCAGCCCAGTCAGCATATAGGGTATATTCTGGGAATATTCTTTAGTTTTCCCTAGTGGAACTGTGACAAGTGTCACAGTAGGATTTGCCGAATTGGTTTGAAGGTGAAATATTTTTACAATTTATCCTAAGGCTAAATTCAATTTATTTATATATATATATATTGGTTTGGGACAACCCAACTAGAGGCTGACACGTGGTGCAACCAAGGGACGCCACGTGCCCCATCTAGTGGACCCTATCCAAAGTCCAAAGTTTGAATTCCAACTCCAAGGTTTGAGTTTGATATTATGGATGGTAGAATTGATATTCTTAATCCAAAGTCTATGCTATGGTGGGAAATACATATTGGTGGGCACATATTTATTTATTTAACCCAAAGGTCGAACTATAATACAAGCACGCATTTCCAAAGTCAGTTTTTATATTTGTATTATGGTCTGAATTAAATCATATTCCAAATTCCAATGATTAATACATATGGCAGCATTTTATTTAAACCTAAGGTTGGGTTATATGGTTTGGAAAAAAAAATGTATGGAGGGGCAGAGGCCATGGTTCAACCTTGTGACCTCCCCCAACAACTCTACCACTTTACCGTTAAGCCACTACAATGGTTCTTAATAGACCATGGGTTCGACATATATTTTTTATCAACTGTACTCAACGACGGGGGAATGGAGGGGGCCAGCCCCGTGGACCAACCCACTCCCCATGCGACCCTTCCAAAAAACCACAAGCATAAAGATTTTTAAGTGTGTCGTTTAAGGTTTAATAAGCGGTTTATTAGACCCTTAAACTTGTAATTAAGCACTAATACATTTTTAATTTTGGATTAGTGTAAAACACGCTTATATCGCCTAATTTGCACTTATGCATAGTTAATCCACCTTCAGCATTAATTAACTCACTTTTAACTCAGAAAATTTTTAGGGGTGCCTCCAAAACAGACATGTTCTCCAAATATGGCACTCTTAACTAGAGTCTTCTCCAGATTTGGAGGAGATTTCCTAGCAAAATTAAATGAAGCATATCTGGAGCAATGTTCGACCAATTTTGGATAAGGAAGAGTTATTTCTTGCAGAATGGCATATTTTGAATCCATTGGTATAGGTTTCATAGGTAGAGGAGCAATTCTAAAAGTGTTTTTGTCACTTTGAATAAAAAAGAAGCCCTAGGCCACCAGGAGGGAAGGTCATGCCTAGATCAACTAAAGACCAAATTGAGAGTAAGAAGGGTCATTTCTGATATATTTGGACATTCTAGACTCATTGAATCACGATTCAGAAGCTGTAGGTGAATGTAAATAGGATTTTTTTCACTTTTGAGCTAATACAGACGGAAAATCCATGGAAGCTGGACCAAGGAGATGTAGCCCAGGAGGGGTGAACTCCTTCAAAAAAAAAATATGTTGATGGAAAAATTTTGATGGTTTGATGTTCTTGTTTTTCTGTTATTCAACATATGTATTTCATGCTTTATGCTCTTGAATTTTATTTTAAAACTTAGCCAATTTACCTGTTTGACACACATAAACAACAAGGAAACTATGTACATAAAGCATAAGATTAGAAAATAAATTTTAAATATTAAGATGAAATTAGCATAGAAAAAATAACATTCATACTTAGATCAACAAGTAGAGATCATATCAAGTCTTGACTTCATTTACTGTCAAGCCAATATTTCTGTCATTTATCATGCCATTATGAGCCAGTTATGTCACTATATGCAAATGCATACACCATGTATGAGTCGTGTAGGTTCCATCTTCATATAGAATTGCAATTATCAATACTTCAAACATTGTGTTAGGAACAATAAGGCCAATATAAAACCATTTTTATGAATATTCACATAAATCATAGAAGGTCGTTATGCCCACATAGAAATGACATCAGGGAAAATCAACAATCGTCATATTAAATAATTATTCATTAGGTCAACTCAAAATTTATTATCATACAGATATCTATAATCCAAATACATGTCTCAATCATCAATTCAAAGTTATAATACATTTTTAAACATCATGTCAAAGTTCCAAACAAATATAATGTATAACAATCAATCAAATCATGTCAAAATTTGTTAGCACAAACTTAAAACATAATGACATATTCATATGAATGTCTCGGTCACCTGCAAACACAAGTTCAGTTCAAAAATATGAACTTTTCCTACTAACAAATCTTACCAATTTCTACAGCACATCTACAAAACTAACATCTTCCAGGTGATCATATCATTTCATGCTTAATCCTTCATTTTATGTGATCGACAATTTTAACCCAGAAACTTCAGAAATAAAATTACAATGGAAAGACATGCTAGAGATCCCCTGATTCAGAGTATAGATTTTTTTCGTGTAAAAAACATCAATATTGTGTCCATCAAGCATAGTCACACCTATACTCCTTCCTTTTTGTGAGTGAGGCTCAAACCTCTGTTGTAGATCAATAATATCAGATACCCATAAATCACAATAGAACATATAATTTAATCTCCATTCATGTTATCAACCTGTCTTTACTAGAGTCATGCAACAACAGATATTTTAGATCATAATAAACATCATGTCATCAATATTTCATCAAGGTTTAAACTTGAAATATCAGGGAAGCAGGAAGATGTGACACCATATATTATGAATACAATAACAATACATCAAGTTAGGGAATTTAATTTCACCATATCTGATAACCATATGTAGTATGAGATCTAGAATATCAATCTCATAGTTATACGTCTATCATCATGGTTAGAAATATGATGTGTGTTAGTATGAATCCTTTGTTGAAGTGTACGAAAAAGGACCACTTTAGCTACGCATAACTAATAGCCCTAACAACAAAAGTGGCTGCCAATATCTTCAGATATGCAGTTAGTTAGACAAGAAAATAGCTGCAAAATACCAGATCTATGTATGGAAAGACATTAAGCAGTAAAAACAAGGGTTTGCTCCATATACCAATAGACAAGACAAGAACAATTTTTGAAAGAATTTTTGTATTAATGGGGCACCTGTGAGGAAAACTAGAAGGAGTATCCAATTCCCCTTAATGGGATGGGTTCTTGGAAGTCCTCAGCACTTCAGATCTAAGATTTCTCTCTCTAGCTGATGTAGAAAACCCAATGCAAAGAGTAGAGCTCAATGGGAGCAAATGATGGAGATATGTGACCAAGTGTATAGATCCAGAGTGATCTAATGGGCAACAAAAGGTGAAGAATGGTAGGGAAAACCCTCCTATTTATAACAAAATATTGGGTCTTTCTAGATCTTGGTGCATGGGTTAACCAGATCTAGATCCACTTTTTATGGAATATTTTATTATATTTATTGGAGGGAAAAGGTATTTGACTTGGGTCAAATCCCTTAATTTGTTAAAAATAAATAAATAAATGATTTATTTATCTTTTTAAGGAAGTGGTTAGAAGATAATCAAATAAATAATGATTTATTTAATTATTTAAAGAGGTGGTTGAAAGATAATTAAATAAATAGTGATTTATTTAATTATTTGTGGGTGATTTGGTCATATTTAACAAGGAATATCATCTAAATAAGGTTTAAGTGATTATTCCTAGAAAATAATAAGATAAATAAAGGTTTATCTAATTAATTTCTTTGATTTTGGGTTAAACATGATTGGGAATAATAATTAAATTATGGTTTAATTAATTATTCCATGAGGAAAATCAAACAAATATGGGTTTGTTTAATACTTTCTCTTGGGGTTTCCTATTTTAACATAGTGAAATCAGTTTTACTTAGGGTAAAACTGGTCTTACATGGTGTACTTGGGTCCATCTAATGATAATAAGTTAGATGACCAAAAAATGGTGTAACAGATTGCCCCCCAGCGTGCGAGTGTCAGGAGCAAATCGTATGACCGAAGTACGTTGTAAGAACACAATCACTAGAAAACAAAAGGGGTGTCAGAGAGAGAAATGTGAGGTAGATAGTGTGCTGAAGGACTAGACCCTGAGGAGACGAGACTCGCAGGTGCAACAAGTCTCTTTTTATGAGAGGTTACCTGTGCTGAAGGCGGCGGGGGAGGCATACCTATGCCCGCCGAGACAAAGTACAAAAGAATAGTGTGTCCAGTAAACAAGGGACCGAACCATAAAGTACAGCTGGCATAATCGCGAGCCAGATAAAAATAGAATGAGGAATCTCACATACATGTTGTGCCTGGGATAACAGCCAGGACTTGTACAACAATATCTGAGTACATGAGAGACAAATACAACTGAAATGCCCCCTGCAAATGGGGAAGGGCTCACAAAATCTGACTGATACATGCAAATCGGAGAGGCGCTGCAAGTGGCTATGGCCAACATCATCAAATATCTGGAGCTGCATCGAAGGCTGCAAAGAAGAGGTCATCCGGGCATGTGGGGGGCTACCTACAGGGCCACCCCCTCATGAGGGTTCAAACATCTCACACACACCCGAGAATCATCAAGAGCGGCTGCTGGATCACTGGACCATCAAGTATATGAATCTCAATTATGCTGAAGAAGCTGGAGAAACAATCAAGCCAACGGGAAAGGAGATATCCCATTGCCTGATCCGAGGCCCCGAATAGGAGTGAAAGCTGGAACCAAGGTACAACGCCCTCTAGACCTGGCTTCTGGAATAAATGAGATGATGTCGATAGAAGGAGGTCCGCCATAGTTGAGGCAATGAGAGATCCTCGACTAAGGCACGAGAGAAAAGAGTAGAGCGACGGACAGACTGACACTAATGATGATAGTGAAGAGGAAAGGACTGAGTAGCTAATGGACAACTTCCCTTGCTAGAGAATAAATGGCGTGAATGACATGGCAGCGACTGACACAACATCATCAGGGATGGGGGACAGTGGAACTGAAGGTCATAATGTGCGACACAAGAGAGAGACCAATCAATGACGGATGGAGGGCTATAGTGGGGTAGAAAGGGACTTGGTATAGACTCCATGGAGGGAATGATGACTCAACTTGGATGCTCTAAACAAGGGCGACGCGATGGTGCTGCCACACAGTAAAGGCCCCAATGGGGGACCATGGAAACATGAGTACATGATGGGAAATCATGATGAAAATCAACACGAACGAAGACAAGTAAGGAGGCAAGATGGTGCCCCAAGTACAAGTGTCGTAAGTGAGGAAATTCGATTGTAAGGAGAGGTGAAGTGGCCCTTCTTGGACAAAATGTGTCCCGGTGAAGTATCATATCACAAAAAACTAACAGATACCCATTTGAGAGTTCGGTGAGATCTTTCCAACGGTGCAGACGGTTTGTCAAACGGGGCTACGGTGTGGTCGCAGCAGTCGAAAGAAGAAACAGGGGTTCTCTTTTAATAAGGCAGTTTTCCCTCCAAAATCACTCATTTGTTATTGTTGTTGTGGTGAATGTGGAGAGGAGAGGAGGCCCTAAATCTTGTGGCGAACGTAGCAGACAAACCGACCATTGGAATCACGATCCGTCAGTTGCAGGTAAGAGGTCTAACCTTTCTCTTGCATTTTGATGGATTACATTTTCAGTTTAGGGCCCAGAATCCCAGAAACAGCCCCTTCTTCATCTCTACGGCCGGGTCGCACTTTTTGGGGAAAAAAGTGTGACCTAGGACGCAGGTATTAGGGAAAAAAGTGTGACCTGGTCCAGAAAAGAGCAGAAAACTGCGACCTGGGAGATGAGGGGGTTTTGGTGTTGTTTTATGGCTGGAAGTTGGGTTTTGGTGTTTGGTTATGGTTTTCCCGATCTGTACGCTGACAAAAATGATGTGTTTGTGCAGGTATGGCAGAGTTACGGGTCAACTGGAGAGAGAGAGATCTGGGGACACTACGGATAGAGATCCAGGCGGATCAGGGCGTCCGCCGTGTATTAGCCAGATTTGGGGTTCTCGAGTTTTTGGAGAACCCGTTGATGAGAGTAGGGGAACCGTTACTGGCCCGGATTATCAGTTACTGGGATCCAGATCAGGAAATATTTGTAGTGCAGGGGCACAGGATCGAGCTGACGGTCCAGGACGTGTACTTCCTGACTGGTCTCCCGCCACTGGGGATGGTGGGAAACACACAGCCAGTGTTGCCGCGGGGGCGGCATATCATGGAGTTCGTGGAACGCCATTGTCAACCGGGTCTCCAAGTCAAGGGGACTCGAATACTGATTGGGGATCTAGAGAGGCTAGAAACCCGTGCAGTGGCCGCAGCTGTGCTGCGAATTCTGGGCATCCAGGCGTTCCATCACATCACTGGGGGGCAGATGATGATAGTGGAAAGTGTGTTGGGTGGGACCTACTATGGGTGGGCCCAGATGTTATTGGTGTCGCTAAAGCGACATTTTTCGCTATGCAGGCGGCAGGTGAATCATGACTGCTCATATGGGACTTTGTTGTGCGCCTTCTTCTTTGAGAAGATCCCGACCTTGAGGCCTCGTGTACAGCTTCCAGATGGGGGCCCGAGAGAGCCCAGGATGCGCCATTGGGGACGGCTACTGTGCAGAGGAGGAGGAGGGGTGGTCGGGCGAGTGTTTCGACCGGAGTTTTTTGCCCATTGGGATCAGATGCCATTGTACATAGATGACTATCCCTATAGTGGGATGAGCTACTGTGGAGATCCGGATCTGCCACTTCCGCCTGGTCGAGTCTGGGGGCCCGATGGTAAGTGACAGATTGCTATTCTTATGTGGGCATGTTAAAGTTTTTGAATAGTAATTGATGGTACTGATTCATGTACTTTTGGTATGCAGATATAGCACCGGTAAAACCAGCCGGATATATGGGACGACCGGCAGCGTCTGGAGCTACAGGTCCAAGTGGGTCGAGAGCGGCGCAAAATGAGGATGCAGCCGCCCTGCTGGAGGACATCCGCCGTAGATGCGAAAGGTTGTTGACCAGAGTATTGGAGCGTGGGTGGCAGGACTTAGACGACCAGTTCATAGATCCATGTGTTGGTCTACCCTCGGAGTGGCGAGGTGTCATGCGGCGCATGGCGATGGCCGGTCAGGCTATGCGCGATCTACATGCTGCAGGGGCAGAGCCATTGGCCCGAGAGCCTCCAGATAGTGATTAGGGGTGGGGCATGTGGTGCCCCCTATGATGTATGTAGGGGCAGGTGGTGCCCCCAGTTTTGGGTTTTTTTGTAACATGCTATGGGCATGTCGTATGTATCAGAGTAGATGGACTCTAAACACATGTTTTGCGACACATATTATGGATATGCATTGTTTTTTGATGGTTATTAATGTTATTGTCTTGTATGAAATGTGTGTGATAAATGCCAATCTAGAACATGGTTTGCAATACTATCTACATAGTGATTCTGTTCTTGAGGTACATGGTTGAAAGTTATGGTTTCAAATGCACGTATCAAGATTTTCACTCGTAAATAGCGTCTAAACAGCACAGGGTTATGCACACGATAAACACCATTTATTTGCATTACAAGAAGTAGGGAATCCAAACAAACGTGCAGATGGAGGATGCGATGAAAGAGAGCATCGGCTAAGAGACCACGCACTGCATCATATTCGACCTGATTGTTGGTGGCAGAACCAATGCATACCCCGTTAGAAAGAACAAGGGCATGCAAGGGGGTGAAGATGGCCCAACCTGCTGAGGCTAGATTCCTGGAGTAGCGAATTGCACCATCGGCGTAACCGATAAAGGGTGTGGACGGGGGGTCCTGCAGAATGGCGTGACAAGACAACAAATGAGGGGAGGAAAGGTAATGATGGCAGCGTGAGTGTACAGAAGTCATCGGGCGGCAACCGCAAGAGGGGGTGCAAGGGGCAGGATGACCATGACTCATACAGGGTGGTATATGAGGGCTATCGGAAGCATGGTGAGGACTCTGGCTGCGGAGGTCAACAGAGACACAGGTGGAGTGATCTCGTGTATGAGGAGGAAAAGGGTGGTCAAGGGACACAATAGGGGAGGATGCAAATGGGCTAGGCTCCGAGTGTCTCGCCGAGGAGGATAGGTAAAGAATAGTTACAGTAGACTCCGTCATCTGAACATCAGGGGGGGAATGTCGATGGGAGCGAGGGGATCCTCAGGCTGACCTGAAGCGTACTGCGCGAGGATAGGAGAGGCGGATTGATTTTGTTCAACCTCATACTCTCGGATTAGCTCTAAAGAGGCGCGGTAGTGCGTCAGGTGAGGACAATGGTTGGAGTAATGGCCATGAACGCCGCACAAAGCACAAGGCTTGTTGGTGCGGAGAGTCTTCGGGTTCTTGGTTACAGACGGAGAAGGAATGGGGGCTTCAGGGACCGTAGACTCAGGGAACGCGACTTTAACCATGGGCTGAATACGAGGAAATTCAGGACAAGCATGAGTGGCATGACTGGTGACATCACATAAAGCGCAAGGCTTCGCGGGTGGCGAAGGGGTCGGGTTAGTCATGGTAGTCTTGTCTTTGGGTGCCCCCTTGCGGGCTTTTCCCTTCTTCCCGGGTGCCGTCACGACAGGAGAAGGGTCCTGTGGAGGTGCTGGGGGCACAGAGGCAACGGAGGAAGCTAGGGGGACCGGTTGAACCGGTGTCAAAGCCATATAGGGCTTGGGATGACCAGGAGGGGTGCGGCGAGATCAAGGTACTGCACTCCTGTGATGCCCGGGCATCGAAGAAGGAGAGAGACAGGGCGCGGACGGGCACACGAGGGAGCCTCCGGGAGGGGAGCCAGTGGAAGGGATCCGCCTGGGGCAGGAAAGGGGACAAAATCCCTTCTACCGAGATGGTTAAGGCCGTGAGGAACCATTCCATCAAGATAAAGGGGTTCGGTATGCTTGTTCGTAGGGTAGGGCTTGGCGAGGAGGTTCGTCGACGAGATGAATGGCTAGGACCCCAAAGCTGCGAGGGCGAGAAGGAGCCTCCGATGACCAGCTTTGCGCGGTGCCGCCATGGGCGCCCCGAGGACGATTGCATCATGCAAACATTCGATGAGTTGGGATCGGTGACAGGAGGGGGGGAAGGTTAGGGAAAGTTCCAAGCAGGGAGGAATCTTTGTAAATGCCGGGGGAGACACTGGTCAAGGAATCAACGGTTTGCTTGTTGGCTACAGAAGAGATGGTCGTCTCAGGAGAGGTCTGAGATTTTGGCTCATGATATGTCAACTAGTCAATGGTGACTATCTTTCCATTATGGGGGAAAGACATCTTGCGAAAGACCGCGGATGGGACAACAGACATAGCGTAGGTGTAGCTTCGCCCCAATAGAATGTTGTAATCTAGTGGGGCGTTGATGACTTCGACGTCAACGCAAACAGTCTTACCGGCGAGGGTGATAGGACAATTATGAAACAGGCCAATGGGCTGGGAGGCATGATCATCCCACGCTCGAAGGGTGATCGTGGAAGGGGCCAGTTCAGGGGATCCGAGTTACTTCCAAACTGAAGCGGACATCACGCAGGTGGATGCCCCCTCATCAATGATACACCGGGACACGTTGGCGTTCCGAATTTTGACTGGGATTTGGAAGGCGATGGAAGGAGGGAGAGGAGGATGGTCCGATTGAGTGGCATCGAAAACAATAATTTGGTCTTCAGCAGGATCTACAGTGCCCATGGCAGATAGTTGAGCCTTCTTTTGGGAAGGGCACGACTGGAGGAGTTCCAGTGTGGAAATGGCGGCAGGAGATTGCGCCAAATCATCTACTATGCTATATGAATGGGCAGCTCGACTGGGAGCAGCGTTTCGACGTAGTGGGCCCTTAGGTATCTTGGTATGAACCTCAAATTTTGGTTGAGGGATATGTCAGGGGCCACTAGGTGACGAAAGAGGCTCTGGAGAACCTGAAGAAGGAGGCTCGGGAGCAGACTGAGCAGGAGGCTTGGAGTACTGGCGAGACCGAGTTTGAAGGTGAAGATCGACGGACAAGTTAGGATCAGAGTGCATCATAAGGATCTGGTAATCAGAGGAACCAGAAAGGGAAGGGGGGGTGGCTACCTGGCTGTCAGGTGGTTGGGTAGCCATGAATCCTTGCCGAGGGAAAGGATCAGTAAACACAGCTGGCTGGGTAGTGGCCACATTAGGAGGAGCATGAGGGGAGGCGTGCTGTCCGCGCAATGTGGCTTGAGACTCCCACATCTGCCGCATCTGGGGTAACAAGGGAGAATCGTGGGTGTAATGACCATAAACACCGCAACACAAACAAGGCTTACTTGTGCGAAGCGGCCTGTCCGGCTTGGGCTGAGTGCCCTGTTGCTGGTTGGCAGTGTTAGGGTCCACACCAGGATTGGGTCCACGGGTACCAGGGGCAGATTGGTTTGGATTTCCTCTCTGCCGTCTTTGAGAAGAAGGGGGATTAGTCGCGCCCTGCTGTGAAAATACTTGCCCTAGAGGGGGCTGTAGGTGCTGGTGCTGGGTTTGAGGAGGCAAGGGAGGAGGAAGTGCATATGCTGGAGGAGCTGGCACACCAGGCTGCGGATAAGGGTAATGGGTAGGTTGGGCAACATTGAGGTAAGCAGGAGGTTGGGCAAAAGGAGGAGGCATGCCGTATCCTAGATACATGCTACCAAGAGGGGGAGAGTGCTGGAGGAGCTGGCCCCTCCCTGAGGGAGACCATATCCCATAGGAGGTTGAGCGTATGGATGGGAAAGGGCTCCAACGATACCGTCGGCAAAATGAGATGCCCCCGGGGCGTTAGCACCACTAGGCCTGGGGAGGTCAGGAAGAACGGTATAAACATAACCAGATTGAGCGTAGATCAGGTCATATTTCAAGGCTATTTGGAGGGCGGCTTCTTCAGTTTGAGGAAAGTGAGAGGCGACATCTTTGCCGATGGGAGTGGGAAGGGTGCGAAGGAACCAGTCCATGTAAACCCGATCTTCAAAGGGAGGGGCTCGACATAAGCTCCGTCTTCTTCGCCATTCTTGAACATGGGCAGAAAGGCGTGTGGAAGAGGATTTCTTGAAGGAAGTCAAGAGCTCCGTGCCAGTATCGTATCGGAGAGGGAGCTGGAAGTACGACAAAAAGTCTTGGGCAAGAGTCTCAAAGGTGGTATGGGTAGAGGTGGCTTGTTCGACATACCATTTAGAAGCTTCGCCGGTGAGCGTGCGTTGGAACAAACGAAGACGGATGGAGTCATCGGTAATGGAATTGGAAGAACACCACATGTGGAAAGATCGGACATGATTGGTTGGATCTTCGCCATTAAGGCCCTCAAACTTAGGGATGTCGGAGGGGAGCTTGGTTGGCATAGCAGGCCAATTAGCATTGTGGTGAATGGGGTCATTAATCAACTGATGGAAATCGGGGAGGCTGAGGCCTGCAATGTACGGCAGCACAGGGGCGGCCGGGGTAGTTCCTGTGGCGGTTTCGCTAGTAGTAGGGCCGGCATTAGGGCCGGGAGAAATGCTAGCTTTGGGCCCTGGACCAGACATAGTGAAGGTGACAGGGGGAGAACCAGGAGGAGAAGGAGGACCCGATGAATCAAGAGAGGAGTCGGAGTGCGGACTCGAAGGTGGACTGGCTCGACGACGGCGGGGCGGAGTAGGTCGATCGACCGGAAACTGAGGATGAAGGCCAAGAAGTCTCCGGGAAAGGCGCCTTGGGGGCGCAATGATGACAGGAAGAAGGAAACCGACAGGGGCAAAAAGGGACAGAATCAATTAAGGTCAAGGGCAGAAAAGGTGCAGTGACAATTGATTTTAGAGTCTTTGCCAGGCGGTGTTAACCAGGCGCTTCTTCGCTTAGGGTCAGTGTGTGGCGTGCATTAATTTTAATTTTTAAACCCTTTCCGTTTTGAGAGCAAGAAAAAAGTGTGCTGCGTAGCTGAAAATAAACCTACAGAGAACAATATATAATGCTGAAATAACAGAAAAATAACAGCTGCTTGTGCATCTATCTAACCCAAGAAGGTGGGTCTCTCAAAACTAATCTGAAAAGAAAGGGAAAAATCTAGGCAAAACACACGGAAAAGAGGCCAATAGATCTAAGGTCAAAAGGGACAGGGATCTAAAGGATAAAGCTGCTGAAAAGAGGTGCAGATCACAGCCAAGAGACAGAGGCAAGGTGGCTAGAAAAAGGAAGGGAATCAGCAAAAACCGGAGGGGGCAAGGTGGAGGCCCTCAAAGTAGGTCCAAACAAAACGACAGGAGGTGATTTGAAAGGAAGAAAGGCTGATTTCAAAGGATCTGAAAGGGAGGTAACAGATCTGGAAAAAAGGAGGCTGAAGCTCTGAAAAACAGACGGCTGAAACAACTAAAACTCTTCCACAAAAAGTGGAGGGTACTAAAGCCCTAGGGGGCTAGGTTCCCACTTAGATGAGTAAAAATAGTGGAATCACTCGGTCAAACGGGCCGAGACAGAGGCCGGAAAACCTCGAGCGTACGCCGCAGCTGCAACCTTAAAAATTGGCAGTAAAAATCATCAAACTGGGCAGTCGTATTTCGACCTCGTTTTCGCAGTTGCGTAAAAGGGTAGAAAGTCCGACTGAGGTCCACAGCTACGGGGGCCAGGCCAAAAGTGCGACTCGTTCCGGTTGTCTCACGCATATTTAAAAGTTATGTTGCTCTTACTAAGTACCGGTGTCGCTTACCTGCGCAATAGGGCCAGAAACACACGGAAGTAGAAATTTTAATGTTTTAGGGTTTTATGTGAGAAAAACAACATAAAAATAGGAAAAATAAACAGCTGAAAAGAAACCCTAGGGTCTGAAGTAGCTGGATATGCAGGAATATGAAAAACAACAGCAGTCGTAATTTAAAACCCGTGTGGAGTCGCCATTTGTTAGTATGAATCCTTTGTCGAAGTGTACGAAAAAGGACCACTTTAGCTACGCATAACTAATAGCCTTAACAACAAAAGTGGCTGCCAATATCTTCAGATCTGCGGTTAGTTAGACAGAAAAGAGCTGCAAAAAACCAGATCTATGCATGGAAAGACATTAAGCAGAAAAAGTAAGGGTTTGCTCCATATACCAATAGACAAGACAAGAACAATTTTTGAAAGAATTTTTGTATTAATGGGGCACCTGTGAGGAAAACTAGAAGGAGTATCCAATTCCCCTTAATGGGATGGGTTCTTGGAAGTCCTCAGCACTTCAGATCTAAGATTTCTCTCTCTAGCTGATGTAGAAAACCCAATGCAAAGAGTAGAGCTCAATGGGAGCAAATGATGGAGATATGTGACCAAGTGTATAGATCCAGAGTGATCTAATAGGCAACAAAAGGTGAAGAATGGTAGGAAAACCCCTCCTATTTATAACAAAATATTGGGTCATTCTAGATCTTGGTGCATGGGTTAACCAGATCTAGATCCACTTTTTATGGAATATTTTATTATATTTGTTGGAGGGAAAAGGTATTTGACTTGGTCAAATCCCTTAATTTGTCAAAAATAAATAAATAAATGATTTATTTATCTTTTTAAGGAAGCGGTTAGAAGATAATCAAATAAATAATGATTTATTTAATTATTTAAGGAGGTGGTTGAAAGATAATTAAATAAATAGTGATTTATTTAATTATTTGTGGGTGATTTTGTCATATTTAACAAGGAATATCATCTAAATAAGGTTTAAATGATTATTCCTAGAAAATAATAAGATAAATAAAGGTTTATCTAATTAATTTCTTTGATTTTGGGTTAAACATGACTGGGAATAATAATTAAATTATGGTTTAATTAATTATTCCATGAGGAAAATCAAACAAATATGGGTTTGTTTAATACTTCCTTTTGGGGTTTCCTGTTTTAACATAGTGAAAGCAGTTTTACTTAGGGTAAAACTGGTCTTACATGGTGTACTTGGGTCCATCTAATGATAATAAGTTAGATGACCAAAAAATGGTGTAACAATGTGTATCATGATAAATATGATCAATTTAGGTTATTCTATAAACCAAAAGAGTTTCAATCTCTCTTTCCATGAGCTTTCATCATGCTTATCACAAGAATTATCAATACCATATCAATGAGGTAACCTTCTATAAGAGATCCAACATGTCTTATGCATATCAAGTGTCAAGAGTACCATTTACTAGAGTCAAGGTGCTAACCTTCTTCACAAAATAAAAATATCAAAAACAATAGATGCTAGCCAAACATCAAGTTATGCCACTATATCCAAGATGAACAATAATTAGCCTCACAGAATCAAGAAGATAATCATGATCAAAATATTCAATACTAGGTGCACCATTTCACCATAGGAAACATAAATCAAAATCACTTTCATATGTATGCATGATCCATTTGCGAAGGAGACTTTCTCAACATACCATCGAGATTACCTAACCATCCAATGTTATAGCTGGAGCATAACATTAAAGCAATATACTATGCATACCTTGTAGTATTCAAATACCTATGCACATTCACATAGGCAACTTGGAGTGCTTATCACTTGTTCATTAGGATCCTCTTTACCTTTTCCAAATCTAGCTTTTATTTCCTGCATCTCAAATGATCTTCAAGAAGGATCCACTTATCGTATTTGATCAATGAGGTTAGATACATCCATATACTCAAATATATATGCGGGAAGTATAAGCAATGATAAACAAATAGTTATAATAACCATATCCATAAGTCTAAACATGATTAAAGACACAAAGAAACATCAATATTCAAGGAGTACTTATCTTCAATGAGAGGTGACCCTCTCCCTCTTGAACTAGTCTTCAAAAGCCATCACTATCCATAGTCCACATAATAATGTTTCCTTCAATCAACAAGGTCATCTAGGGCTTCGTCAAATCAATCAAAAGTGCATATATACCATGATAAGGTTTCATGCATCAATTCATATATATTTTCCATAAACTAGGGTCTCTCTCAAGCCCTTAGCCATAAAATCCTTAATAACTAACTACCTAGGGTTTTCTTCATACCCTAGAATTCTTTTATGTCTCCACCATCCTCTTCTTGCTTACATCAAAAGTGTCTCCATGGAGGTGATATCCATGGATTTTCTTCAGCTTGGCTCTAAAACCAGGTTATTTTTTCATAGAGATATATTTATATTTTCTTTGATAGTTGCATTTATTCATTAACACATTAATTTCACCCCATATCATTAAATCATTATTCATATTTTCACTATTAACCATCAACATATGAAATTATGAAGAAAGAACAATAAAATCATCATCATCTATGCAATGGAACATAACGAAACAATTGGAAGAAAAACATGCACACATAGAAACATTAGGATTGGTTTGAGACTAGGGAAAAACCCAACGTGGGGAAAACCCTTGCAAATTATTCTTCTTAGATCATCTTTAAATGATTCAACAAACAAGAGTATAATGATTTATTGATCCATATATTCATAATGCAGTAAAATAACTAGCACATGCATAATATTGTTGAAATTCAACAAGAAAATGCAACACACATATAGATTTATGAAAGAACACAATAGAATACACATATAACCATAGACAGAGAGATGTAGCTGAAATAATGCTTCATTTTATTGATAAAAGAATGACTGAAATGTGCTTACAAACATAATGTAAATAAATAGCTAGGGTGCTAGTAGGCGTATCTCTAAGAAGAGATATGGTGGCTATTAGTCTCCTATATTCTACAGTATCACTAGGTCACTATGGATTTTCTACAGTGTACTGAAAATAGCATTCTCTGACTATCATCTATTTTCAAAAATGTCATTGCCTTCATTATTTTTCCATTTAACCTATTCACTATCTCTCATTTTTCCTCTTTCAGTGCCCTCATGTTCTGGAAAACCCATGTTATGATCCTAAATCCCTCATTTTGACCCCTTTCCCCACCTAAAACCCCACTCCCATTGTTTAGAACCTCTCCCATTCAATCATCTCCCCTTCTTCCACTAAAACAATGTAAAAACCCATTTTTACATTATTTTAAACTAGAAATTATTTTATTTGGGACCCCACTCCATTTAAATAAACTCTATTTGTTTAAAAATGCTCGACCCCGTTATATCAAACCCCACCTCCTTTTCTATATTAAATCCCTTTCTTTAAAAAAAACCTTACACCCTCGTTTTCACAAACCCCCGGGTCCCACATAAAAATTAACCCCCCCCCACTCTAAACCTAAAACCATTTGCTCCATTTAAACCCCCGGGCCCCGCGTTATTTTAAATAAACCCTCTATCGCATTAAAAACCCCTAGAGCCACCTTCCAAGACCTACCCATGACCAGATCCCCCGACCACTGTCAGATCTCCACCTCCCGATTTGACGGTCGTAATCCCACATCACAAACCTAAGTGCATGAGGGTTAAAACCTTCAAGGCCTGTGAAATGGGAGATTTTACCATTGTCCCATCCTGCCACACTATCACATCCCCACGACCAAAAACACCTCACCACTTTTTCCCTATGCGATAAACTGCCCACCAGGCTCGCGCCATAACCTAAAACCACCAACTCGTTCAAATATGTTGAATCCATTTTCCATTTTGATAAACCTCTAATCTCCACTACAAGCCCCGATTCACCATGAAAACCCCTCCAACACTCCAAAGGGCCCGTAAGGCCATAACCAAACGCAGGAAAACTGAGAGCTGGCATTTGATTGGACTCTGTCCACAGCATAGGTTTTTAAATTAACAAATTGTCCTTAAAATTGTGCAGGTGACCGATGTCGAAATGCATAATTACAGTCCGAAGCCCAAAAAACGTTTAAACATGTCCTCTTGGTGATGATCCATAATTATTTCTTCATCAAAAGGGCCAAGAGTGCAAGATAAATTAGGATTAGCAATGGATCATGACCATTGATGATCATTCAATTAATCCAAAGAAAAGAAAGTCAAAAAAGGATAAAGATAGCAAATAAAGACAAAATCAGAATTTAATGACAAATCAAAAGTAAATCAACGAAGAAGGCAGATCCAAATGACAAAGAAAATCACCATTTACTTCTTCCAAATCACATTAGCCACCTATAACCTAATTTTTCCAAAGGAAAATACCTCAGTCAATGTTTTCAATCAGAGATATTTTTAGTAGCTCAATAGTTATTGTAAAATTTAATGAAAAGCCAAAAAGTCAGAAAATATCCTAAAGTTAGCTCAACAATTAAGTTAAAAATTATTATTACAGTGAATCAGTCACTGATATTTTGCACTGGGCCTTGCATTGTCTCAAAGATTAGGATTACATTTACTCTATAATAAAGACAAATATGTCACCCTAGGTTAGGGCAACCTCCTCAGTTTCACAGTTAAATACTACATGTATTCCTCATTATCGTTGTTGGTTGGTTAGTTGGATATTGGTTGGCTGCTAGGCTAGATTTTGATTAGACTCTGAGTTGAAAAGGCTATTGCTTTGGAACATTGTAATTTTTCTGGACATCAGTAATACAAGCACGCTCATAGGATTCTTGAGCTATGTTAATGGTGATATTATCCCTCTTTGTCAATGTTTTCCCATTTGTTTTCCATATTCTACATAAATTTCTGTGATCAAAGAACATAAATTTTAGATTGAGATATGTTGTTTGGGCACCTTAATTTTTTTTGTTTCTATTATCTTTATGTTTTCTGCTGCAAGGTCTGATTAGAGAATTCAAGGGTGTCCTGCTCTCTAGTTCCACCTAGCTTGTTGCCTTGAAGTTTACCTAGTAAATTTTAGCTAAAGAATTTAAGGTTTTCCCTGCTCTTTAGTTTCTCTTAAACCGTCATTTTAAAGGCCTTATTTGAAGTTTGATTAAATAATTTAGGGGCATCCTGCTCTTTAATTTCACTGAACTATTATCTTGCATGTTTTCTTGGTCTAAAAGTAATAGCTAAAGAATTCAGGGGTGTCCTACTCTTTAGGATTGCTGGATTGTTGCCTTCAGGTTTCCTTAGTAAAGATTAATTAAAGAATTCAAGGGTTTCTTTCTCTTTAGTTCCCCTTAGACAATTATCTCAAAAGGCTCTTCTTGTCGAAGTATAGTTAAAGTATTCTTAATTGCCCTTTAGTTTTACTGAATTCACAACTTGTTGTCATTTCATATTTCATCTAAACTAAAAAGATCCACTTGATATAGTTAGCTTTCCCTATGAAAACCCTTGTAGAGCTGATGTATAATTAAAACCTTTTATGACTCCATAGCCCAATGGATTAATGTTTCTCACTATCTATCTATTCAATTGAAACAATCAATCAAGAAATCAATAAATCAATCAAACAAAAACAAATAGTTCCAGAACCTCATAACTAGCCCAAAATCAGAAAACATAAGCACAAAGATAAATCAATTAATCATAAACATAGAGAGATACCTCTATGAGTCCAGGAAGTCTAGGTCCACGGACTCCAAAGTGATATGATGTGGTTCCCTACAGATTTTTTCTTGCCAATCTTTCAAATCATGGTGCTCCAACATAATGGCGACCATACTGGGGAGATTATCTTGAGTTATTAAAACATATTAATATTTCCTTAAAGGAACTCAGAAAACCCCTTTAAAAATTAAATTACTCAAATATTCACCAAGACTGGTATCTGGTTGCTGATGGTGGACAACAACCAGACTCAAGAAAATTAAAATCCTCCACTTGGTGACTCCACTGCTTTTCCTACAGACTCCACTGGGAAATTATTGAGAAATTCTGATTTCATCAAAACTCAAAAGGAACCCAGCCAAAATACTTTGTGAATAAAGTATTCCTGCACAGATTGGTTTTCTTTTTAACTATTATAAAACTTTCAACCTCTCTGAACCCTGGGTCTGAGTTTTGGCTTCTAGAAGAATTTGTACCAGATCCCATCCTGACCCAAACCCTCCTACAATAGTTGATAATCCAGATCACATCCTAAGGAAATCTCCTAGATCTAAAATTTCAACTATTAGCTGACCTATTCATAAAGCAAGATCCCTACCTAAAAACCTTAAAGACTTGCAAGGTATCCTATCTGGCTCACCCCTAGAACAAAGCTTGTCCAGGACTAAATCCCAGAGTTGGATAAGCCAGATAATTTTAGACTGATCAATCTTATATAAAAATCCTGTTGTACTAACTTCAAATCCCATTCATACACCCACTATTCACCTTCCTCCATTTAACCCTCCACCTCCTCTTATAAACCCTCCACTTGTTAAATCTCCTTTATTTCCCCATCCTCTAGCCATGGCAGCATGGTATGCTCCATTATTTCTACTGTTGCCTTTAGTATTTCTACCACAGGACTATCAGTCCAAGATTCCCTTATATGATGCAAGTGGTTCTACAACTGCTCAACAACATGTGGATAGAATGAATGACTATTTTGACAGACAAGAAATAGACGATGAAACTATTAAGATCAGAATATTTGCCCAAAACTTAGGGGGAGAAGAAAAAAAATGGTTTAAAGGCCTAACCCCTAATGGTATACAGGACCTCCCTACTTTTCACCAGCTATTCCTAAACAAATGGGAAGTCAAGAAAAACCCTCTCCAAATCTTATCATAATATGAAAACATTAAGAGAAACGTAGGAGAAAGTGTCCAAGATTACTGCACTAGGTTCAATAGTGTATATAATGCCCTCCCTACTCACATGAAACCTCCACAAGGTCTATCCCTAATGAAATTTCCAGATGGATTTGACCCAGAGATGGCCTATCAACTAAGAGAAAGAGACCCTCTTACATTAGAAGACATGTAGAGGGGTGCAGTAAGTGTAGAAGAAAATCTAATTGGAAAAAGACCTAGAATGAAAAATGAAAAAAGAGTCACATATAGGGAAGAGTTTGTAGCATGCACATCTGATACTAATATTGATAACCTAGTTAGAACCATGGAAAGGAGGATGGAGAGAATAAACATAAATGAGAGAGCTTTCCCTAGAGAAAACCGAGTAGCTCCTCAAAACAAAAATCAAAACCAAAACCAAAACCAAAATTTTAGAAGAAACCCCCTCAAATAAGACAGAGAGAAGAGAGAGGAATTGAGCAGCAAATCAAGCCTCCTTTCCAAGAAAAATATGCTCATGAGGATAAGGGGGTGATTGAAGAAACTGAACAAAGTCAAATCAATATAATGGGAGTTGATAATGGGATATTGTTTTCCTCACTGAGGAAGAACAAGGTATATTTGCACCAAATGAAGAAGAATATGAAGGATCCGAAGACTATAAACAAGGGTTCCAAAATTCCATCATGGAAGTGCATAGGAAATATGACCTTTGAAGAAAGAAAACTCAAGACATTCCCAAGGGAAACAACCCTAAAATTTCTGCTAAGAAGACCCTTGAAAATAATCCTAAAAAGATAACAGAAACTTCAAACATAGTGGTTAAAAGTTCTGATAAAAATAAAAACAAAAACAGTCCAGAAAGAAACACTAATATCAGCCTTAACAAGACTGATCTAACTGATATTTCTAGTTCGAAACAACAAACTGAAGCTGTTATAAAAACAGTGTCTAATAAATTTTATTTAAATCTGCTAAAGGCACAGACACCCTTCAGTATTGAGAATGAAATTGCCAAGATAAAAATATCCATACCTCTTACTAAATTAGTGGGCCAAGATGTATATAGATCCCAAGTTTTGAAAGCTATAAACATAGGAGAAAACGTTGATTCTGTAAATCTAAATGATGATAAACCTAAACTGTTGTTTGGACCCGAACTAGAAGGAAAATTTCAAGAGGGAGGAGTTCCTCCATTTTATGTCAGTTTGAATATCCATGACAAAATCCTCCATAATGCTATGTTAGATTCATGATCTTCACATAACCTCATGCCAAAGGTAGTTATGGAGAGATTAGGCCTTGAGATAACTATACCATACAAATACTTATACTCTTTTGACTCTAGTAGGGTCAAATGTCTAGGCCTAATCAAAGATATTTGTGTTAATCTAAATAATGGACATTGTAGTGGATGACATACTGCCTAAATATGGCATGCTTCTATCATGCGCATGGGGAGCTAAACTTTAGGGCACCCTTCAAATGGACATGACCTATGCTACTATACCTATCTTTAGTCAACCAAGAAGACTCTATAGGGAAACCCATATGAAATACATGGTCAGGAGTCAAGAAAAGCCTGATAACTCCCCTCTTTATTCTGTCCACACAGACCTTGATTCATTTATACTTTACAATGATGAAAAAATCAATGAACAAGTAGCAATCAATGAGCAAACAACAGAAAAAGAGGAAGAATAGTCAGAACAAATAGATAAAAAGCAACACAATGGAGAACATAAATATGAACTTGAACCTCTATGGAGTATGAGCTTCAATGGTTCTTGTGGGAAGTCTAGTTCAAGACCAGGTTTTTGGGTACACAACATTGAGAACAATTACACAAAGGGTCACTCCTATAAACTAAAATTTCAATGTACAAACAATATAGCAAAGTATGAGGCACTCCTCCTAGGTCTACAATTACTCAAGAAATTAGGAACCAAGAGGATTTATATCCATGGGGATTCCAGGGTAGTCATTAGGCATATTAAGGGAGAATATTCATCTAAACATCCTAGATTAAGGGCATATAGGAATGATGCCCTCGACCTCCTAAAAACATTCCAAGAGTATGAACTTACCTTTGTCCCGAGGAATCAAAACATCCTTTCCAATGGTCTAGCATTTGGTCCCAGTATTTGTTAAAAAACTTATAATAACAAACAATACATAGTACAAGTCAAATATGGACTAGCAATCCCTGATAATATAAGATATTGGCAAGTTTTTGAAGATGACACATAGATTGAGGACTTCTTGCAGTCCAAAAATGAGTTTGAGATGCCAGATTCAAACTTAAACCATGAAGAGGACTGCTCTGTTGAGGAATAAACATACAAAAATGAGCCCCCTGATGGTGTTGATATAAATCTGTTAGCAGAAGAACACCCCCATGGGACAGAACTGTGTGAAAATCTAGAAAAATAAGACTTTGAAGTGCTGCAGTTCATAGATAATACCTTACCAAAAGGACTGGTCCCTCTAGAGGAAATTTTTTATTTTAATGATGTTGCTAAAAGACCAAAGATGGAATCCACTAGAGAAAATATAGAAGAATGCAATATAGGCACTGATAAAAAGCCCAAAATGATAAAATTATCAAAGTCACTACCAGCACCTACAAAATAGAAATATATTGAGCTTTTCAAAGAATTTAGTGATGTGTTTGATTGGAGATATGAAGACTTGAAGTCCTATGATACTGATATCATTCAACACAAAATTCCACTCAGAGAAAACCAGAAGCCATTTAAATAGAAATTACGCAGAATAAATCCTATCCAACTTCCATTGGTTGAGAAAGAAATAAATAAAATGTATGATGTTGGAATAATAGTCCCACTCAGGTATTCAAAATGGGTTTCAAATCTTGTATCAGTGAGGAAGAAGACAGGAGAAATTAGGCTCTGCATAGACTTCAGAAATTTAAACAAAGCATCCCTCAAGGACAACTACCCTTTACTAAAAATGGATCACATCTTATAGAATATCTCTTCTTGATGGTTTTTTAGGGTACAATCAGGTACTGGTGCATCCAAATGATCAACAAAAAACAAATTTCACTACTCCTTGGGGCACCTTCATGTATGTAAAAATTCCTTTTGGGTTAATGAATGCTGGAGCTACTTTCCAAAGAGCAATAGATATGGCTTTCTAAGAAGAAATAGGTTACTTCATTGTGATTTGCCTTGATGACATCACAGTCTACTAAAAAACTTATGAAGAACATCTAGCTCACTTAAGAAAGGTATTTGAAAAATGCAGATAGTATGGCTTGTCTTTAAATCCCAAGAAAACCTTGTTTGGCCTTCAAGAAGGAAAGATTTTAGGCCACATCATATCTGAAGAAGGGATCAATATTGACCCAAAAAGGATTGAAGGTATATTGCAAATCAGTCACCCAAGAAGTATCAAAGAGCTGCAGTCATTCATTGGAAAAATAGATTTCTCGAGAAGGTTCATACCAAACCTTGCTGAACTCCTAAGAAACATTACTAACATGCTGAAAAGAGAAACATGGGTCAAATGGACCAAAGAATCAAAGAAATATTTTGATCTAGTGAAGCAAGCTCTTACACAAACACCAGTTCTGATCAACTCTAATTTCACCAAGGACTTCTTTATATTTTATTTTTCATCAAAACACACAGTTGTTGTTGTCTTACTGTAGAAAAATACAAAGGGACAAGAGTAGCCCATAGAATTCTTCAGCCAAGCATTAAGAGATGCACCTCTGAAATAAAATATAACGGAAAAATAGGCTTTTGCCTTAATCAAAGCACTAAAATATTTCAATGTCTACATTCTTCACTCACACATCATTGCATTTGTACCCCACATAGTAGTAAAGGACATACTAACACAAGATCCTGATGGAAAAATATGTAAGTGGATTGTTGTCATCTTGGAGTATGATCCGGAAATCAAGGCCACCAAGCTAATAAAAGCGTAAGGACTGGCTAAATTAATGGCAGAAACAATTTTTCAAGCACTGGACATCAATATGATTCACTCATTGGATGAACAAGAGGAGATGGCAACTCCACCTATTAAGGAAGCGTTTCTGAACTCACCCTAGTATGCTGACATATTATATGTGCTTTTTAATTTAAATTTTCCTCCTGGTTTGTCCAAAACAAAGGCCAGATTCTTGAAACTAAAATTTGTGAATTTCTGCATTTTGAATAAAGTTTTATATTGGAAAAATTATGGTGGTGTATTACTTAAATGTTTTCTTGAAGAAGATGCTGATAGGATTATGCATGAATTTCATGAGGGAGAATGTGGAGGTCACCTCTATTGGAAAAAAACTGTTAATAAAATCCTTAGGGCTAGTTTCTATTGGCCTACCCTTTTTCAAGACATCCACAAAATGGTGATTTCCTTTCATAAATGCCAAATCTTTGAGGGTAAAAGAAAGTTGTTTCCTTTTCCATTACAACCAATTTCTGTCGAAGCTCCTTTTCAATAATGGGGTCTTGATTTCATTGGAGAAATCCACCCTACCTCTTTTTCCCAGCATATATGGATCCTCACTACAGCTGACTACTTTACTAAATGTATAGAGGCCATTCCTTCCAAAACTGCCACAGACTCAGGTTTTATCAAATTTCTTGAAAACAACATCCTGTATAGGTTTGTTTGTCCGAGGAAAATCATTACTGATAATGTTGTCACCTTTAGATCCAAGAATATGGTGAACTTTTTCCAAAAATATCACATTAGTTTGGGACACTCTACAACTTATTACCCTCAAGGTAATGGTTTGGTTGAATCCTCAAACAAGATTTTGGTGAACATCATTAAAACATTTCTGGAGGAAAACAAGAAATCATGGCACAACAAATTGATACATGCACTATGGGTGGACAGATTAAAAAATAAGAAGTCAATTGGTATGTCACCCTAAAAACTAGTATATGGAGCAAATGCAGTCTTCCCAACAAGCTTGGTAGTGCTAGTAATGAAGCTCATTCAAGAGGGGCAGTTTGAAGAGAATGATATGCAAAGGAGAATAAACCAAACTGTCCAACTGCAGCAAACCAGAGAAGGAGTATACAACAGAAAACAACTAGTACAAGACAATATTAAGAAGAATTTTGATAAAAGGACCAAGGAAAATGATTTCAGAATTGGAGACAAGGTGCTAAAGTGGGATTCAAGAAGAGAGGACAAAGGCAATCATGGAAAGTTTGACAATCTTTGGAAAGGTCCATACATCATCCATTCTGAAAGAGGTAATAATGCATTTTTTCTACAAGAAATGGATGGAACATAATTATTTGGAGGTCCTGTCAATGGCAAGATGCTCAAGCATTATTTTAGTTGAGGACCTCAGTTTAAAGTTTTTCATTGTATATAACTTTGTCTAAAAAAAATCTTAGAAAAATTGTCATAGAAAAAGAAAGAAAGAAAAGAAGAAAAGAAGGCATATCAAAATAAAAATGGTAAAGCCCTGTACCAAAAAATAAGAATTCTGAAAGTGTGCAAGTCCAAATGCCACTTCTTTTGAAAAGATCTTGTTAAATCATACAACATAATCATAATTGGAAAAATTTTGAATTTTTGTTGATAAGTTAGAAAATGAAGATTTACCAAACTATTTAAACTTGGATTATCAGTAGGTAGACAGAAAATGATATTGGTTCCATAGCCTAAATATGAACCAAAAGAAAGGGATGAGTGATAAATGAAAAATTCAGATCCAAATCCGTCAGTTTAAGTTTACTTTTTGAAAAATAAAATTGTGTGAAGCTTGTCCAAAATGCCACAATTCATGATGACCAAACTATTTAAGCTTGAGTCATTCATGTTTTAAATTTCATGATGTTAGGTAGAGAATAAAAGAGCTCATCAGTCTCATTTGAGCCTTTGGAAGTTATAAGGTTAGATTTAGATAGTTTTTGCTTTCAAAAGAAAAATAATGTCAAGGTTTGAAAATCTAAATGCACCTCCAAGATGAAGAAAATATGTCAGAATAGATGATGGGTAGGAAGAATTGATTTGCAGGAAGCATGGTTTTCAAATTTTGAAGGTCAAAGTTACAAGAAGTTGCAGCAGATCAGCAATTACAGTATGAAAAGCAGACAAACACAAACAAGGCATTGATCTACGAAGACCAGAGATCTAAAATATGAGGTTCTTAACACCTCCTAAAGGAGCTGCCCTCCCCAGCTAGAGCCACTATTAGTCGCCTGTATTCTATAGTATCACTAGGTGACTATGGATTTTTTACAGTATGCTGAAAATAACATTCCCTGACTATCTTCTACTTTCAGAAATCTCACTGCCTTCATTATGTTTCCATTAAAACTTGTTCAGTATCTCTTATTTTGCCTCTTCCAGTGCCCTCATGTTTTGAAAAAACCATGTTTTGATCCTAAATCCCTCAATTTGACCCCTTTACCCACCTAAAACCCAACTGTTATTGTTTAAAACCTTTCCTATTCATTCATCTCCCCTTCTTCCATTAAAAAAATGTAAAAACCCATTTTTACATTGTTTTAAACTAGAAATTATTTTATTTGAGACCCTGCTCCATTTAAATAAAATTTGTTTGTTTAAAAATGCCCGACCCCATTGTATAAAACCCCACCTCCTTTTCTATATTAAATCCCTTGATTTAAAAGAAAACCTTACTCCCCCATCTTCACAAACCCTCAAGTCCCACATAAACATTAACCCTCCCCCCCACCCGGCTCTAAACCTAAAACCCTTCACTCCATTTAAACCCTCGAGCCCCACATTATTTTAAATAAACCCTAAAATGCATTAAAAATCCCCAGACCCACCTTCTAAGACATACCCACGATCAGATCCCCCGACCACTGTCAAATCTCCACCTCCCGATCTGATGGCCCTAATCCTATATCACAAACCTAAGTGCACGAGGGTTAAAACCTTCGAGACCTATGAAATGGGTCGTTTTACCACCATCCCATCCTACCACTTGTCACCCTCTCCATGTTATCGCATCCCTGCGACCAAAACCGCCTCACCACTTTTTCCCTATGTGATAAAATGCCCACCACCCTTGCGCCATAACTTGAAACCACCAACCCGTTCAAACATGTTGAAGCCCTTTGCCATCGTGATAAACCCTGAATCTTCGCTACAAGCCCCGATATGCCATGAAAACCCCTGCAACACTCTAAAGGGACTATAAGGCCATAACCAAATGTAGGAAACCCAAGAGCTACCATTTGACCAAACTCTGTCCACGGCGCAGGTTTTTAAATTAACAAATTGTCTTTAAAATTGTGCAGGTGACTGATGTAGAAATTCATAATTAGATTCCAAAGTTTGAAAAACATTGAAACATGTCCTCTGAGTGATGATTCGGAATGCTTTGTTTCATCAAAAGTTCTAGGAGCACAAGACAAATCAGGATCAACAATGGATCATAACAACAAAGGCAGAAAAGGATAAAGATAGCAAATGAAGATAGAATCAGAATTTAATTACAAATCAAAATCAAATCAACGAAGAAGGCAGATGCAAATGACAAAGAAAATCACGATTTACTTCTTCCAAATCACATTAGCCACCTACAGTCTAATTTTTCCAAAGGAAGCTACCTCAATTAATGTTTTCAATCAGAGATTTTTTAGGAGCTCAACAGTTATTGTAAAAGTTAATGAAAAACCAAAAAGTCAGAAAATATCCTAAAGTTAGCTCAGCAGTTAAGTTAAAAGTTATTATTACAGTGAGTCAGTTAGTGATATTTTTCATTGGGCCTTGCATGGTCTCAAAGGTCAAGATTACATTTACTTTGTAATAAATACAAATCTGTCACCCTAGGTTAGGGCAACCTCCTCACTTTCGCAGTTAAATACTGCATGTATTCCTCATTATCATTTTTGGGGTGTTAGCTGGCTATTGGTTGGAAGCTAGGCTAGATTTTGATCAAACTCTGAGTTTCAAAGGTTATTTCTTTGGAGCATTGTAATTTTTTTGGACATCAGTAATACAAGCACGTTCATAGGATTCTTGAGCTATGTTAATGGTGATGTTATCCCTCTTTGTCAATGTTTTTCCCTTTGTTTTCCATATTGTACATCAATTTCTCTGATAAAAGAACATAAATTTTAGATTGAGATATGTTTTTTGGACACCTTAATTTTGTCTGTTTCTATTATCTTTATGTTTTCTGCTCCAAGGTATGATTAGAGAATTCAGGGGTGTCTTTCTCTCTAGTTCCACCCAGCTTGTTGCCTTGAAGTTTACCTAGTAAAGTTTAGCTAAAGAATTTAAGGTCTTCCCTTCTCTTTAGTTTCTCTTAAATCATCATTTTAAAGGCCTTATGTGAAGTTTGATTAAAGAATTCAGGGGTGTCGTGGCTCTTTAATTTCACTGAACTATTATCTTGCATGTTTTCTTGGTCTGAAAGTAATAGCTAAAGAATTTAGGGGTGTCCTTCTCTTTAGGATTTTTGGATTGTTGCCTTCAGGTTTTCTTAGTAAAGATTAATTAAAGAATTCAGGGGGGGTGTCCTGCTCTATAGTTCCTCTTAAAAATTTATCTCAAAAGGCTCTTCTTGTCGAAGTATATTTAAAGGATTCTTAATTTCCCTTTAGTCTTTCTGAATTCACAACTTGTTGTCATTTCATATTTCATCTAAACTAAAAAGATCCACTTGATATAGTTAGCTTGCCCTATGAAAACCCTTGCAGAGCTGATGTACAATTAAAACCTTTTATGACTCCATATCCCAATGGATTAATGTTTCTCACTATCTATCTATTCAATTGAAACAATCAATCAAGAAATCAATCAAACAAAACAAACAATTATAGAACCTCATAACTAGCCTAAAATCAGAAAACATAAGAAAAAAGATAAATCAATTAATCATAAACATAGAGAGAGCCCTCTCTGATTCCAGGAAGGCTAGGTCCTTGGACTCCAAAGTGGTTTGATGTGGTTCCCTACAGATTTTTTCTTGCCAATCTTGAAAATCACAGGGCTCCAACAAAAGCTACATGTCTCTGAAGTGTGTTACAAATAAATGATTGAAACATGATTATAGGAATAATGGAAATGAGCAGACGAGGGCACTGACAGCGTATCCTTGAGAAGAGATGTGACATCTATAGGTCTCTCCATTGTGTTAAAATGCAGCTTGAAGGAATATTTATTGTTGAGAAACAATGTAAAAATTGAAACGTCTAAGAACCCAACCCTAGGAGATGAAGCACCAAAAGTGTGGGTCCCGTTTGCGTAAATTGGTGTTTCAACTTCCCGGGGACGTAACTTTGGCATCTAATCTTTGTTTGAGGTGCTCAATATCTCGTTAGAAATATCTATTCGAGGAATAAAACTTTTTGTGTGAGCCAAATTGATGCATTGACCCATGTTGCTCCCGGTTTTCCCAAAAACCGTCATTTAAGGCCTCAAAACGGCTTTAGAAGTTCAGGACTCGAAAAATTGATAAAAATAGTAAGTTGTGCTAAAACTTAAAAACTGAAAGAACTAATGGTAAGGATTCAAATGGAATAGGTTGGTGGCCACCAATATCCACCTGGATCATTAAGGCCCCAAAACAACTTTGGGAGTAAAGGACCCGAAAACCTGCTAAAAATAGTAAGCTATTGGAAGTGAAAAACTGAAAGAATTGATGGTGCAGGTCCAAATGGAATAGGTGGGTGGCCACCGATATCCACCTAGATTATTAATCCCTCCTTGGAAGAAATGGTCCCCATTGAGTTAAGTTCCTCCATGGGGGGGGAATTCTACTAAAATTTGTATTGGATTTTTTCAGGATGTCGTGGACCTGTTGGCAGACGTGCTGGATGTAGATGTGCCACCATTGGGAAACCATTGAAGGATTTGGGAAAATTTATCCATCATCTCATTCCTCTGTTTCTCAAGGGCCTCCTCAAGAAATATTTTGATAGGATCTCCTGCTCCCTCGTCTTTCTTTCCATCCGCAATCGGGGGTCGTCGGGGTTTGTGAGGCTGATCTTGTGACGGGTCAACCAGATCAGGCCTAAACTCCTTATACCCTGACTGCGTTGGGGACATGCAAAGAAAAATAGAGAAAGATAAGAGCCACTTTGATACCACTAATCCAGATTTATGCAGGAATGCAACATAATACACATATAACTATAGACAGAGAGATGCAGCAGAAATAATGCTTCATTTTATTCATAAAAGAATGACTGCAATGAGCTTACAGACATAATGTAAATAAATAGCTAGGGCATTGGTAGGATTATCTCTGAGAATATTTTTGGCAGCTACAGGCCTTTGAATTGTGTTACAAAACAAATGATTGAAACATGCTTACAGGAATAATGGAAATGAGCGGGCTAGGGCACTGGTAGCGTATCCCTGAGAAGAGATGTGATGGATACAGGCCTCTCCACTATGTTAGAATGTAGCTCAAAGGCCTATTTGTTGTTTAGAAACAATGTACAACCCGAAACATCCAAAAACCTAACCCTATGATATGAAGTGCCAAAATTGTGGGTCCCGTTTGGGTAAATTGGTGTTTCAACTTCCCGGGGACGTAACTTTGGCATCTGATCTCTGTTTGACACACTCAGTAGCTCGTTAGAAATATATATGCAAGGAATACAACTTTTGGTGTGAGAAACATCGGTCCAAGGACCCATGTTTCTTCCAGTTTTCCCAAAAAATGTCGTTTAGGGCCTCAAAATGGCTCCGGAAGTTCATGACCCGAAAAACTGCTAAAAATAGTAAGTTGTGTTGAAACTTAAAAAATAAAAGAACTGATGGCAAGGGTTCAAATGGAATAGGTGGGTGGCCACCAATATCCACTTGGATCATTAAGGCTCCAAAACGGCTCCAGGAGTGCAGTTTATGAAAACTTGCTAAAAATAGTAAGCTGCTGGAAGTGAAAAACTAAAAGAATTGATGGTGCAGCTCCAAATGGAATAAGTGGGTGGCAACTCATATCCACCTGGATCATTCCTCCCTCCTTAGGAATCAATGGTCCCCATTGAGTTAATTTCCTCCATGGGGGAGCAAATTCTGCTGAACTTGGTATTGGATTTTTCCAGGATGTCGCAAACCTGTTGGCATACGTGCTGGATTTAGATCTGCCACCGGTGGGCAGCCATTGAAGGATCTTGGAAAATTTATCCATCATCGCATTCCTCTGTTTCTCGAGGGCATTCTTGAGCAATATTTTGATAGGATCTCCTACTCTCTCATCTTTCTTTCCTTCCCCAATGGGGGGTTGTCGGGGTTTGCGAGGCTGATCTTGTGACGGGTCAACCAGATACCCTAACCGCGTTGGGGACATGCAAAGAAAAAAAGAGAAAGAGCAAACTCGCTTTGATACCACTAATCCGGATTTATGTAGGAATCAAGGAAAATTTTAGGGGCTAATATTCGCAGGTTGACTACTTTTCCATGCTTTTTCAAAAAAAAAGATCGCCAATTTCCATTTTTTTCTAAAATGATTTGCCCAAATTTTATAGTACACCATTCTTTTACATTAAAAATTGCCAAAATATTATATTGAATAATATAAAATCATTGGAAATATAAACATTTCTACAAAAATATAGCCAAATGTTTTACAATTTACATATTAGGGACTAGTAATATTCGCCAAGGTTTCTAAACTTTAAGACAAACTTCCATCCTTAAAATTTTCCCTGGTAGGAATGCAACATAATACACATATAACCATGGACAGAGAGATGCAGTGGAAATAATGATTTATTTTATTAATAAAAGAATGACTGAAATGTGCTTACAGACATAATGAAAATAAACATCTAGGGCATCGGTAGGCTTATCTCTGAGAAGAGATGTGGTAGCTATAGGCCTCTGAATTGTGTTACAAAAAAAATGATTGAAACATGCTTATAGGAATAATGGAAATGAGCAGGTGAGGGCACTGGTAGCATATCCCTGAGAAGAGATGTGACATCTACAGGCCTCTCCACTGTGTTACAATGCGGCTCGAAGACCTATTTATTTTTGAGAAACAATGTAAAACTTAAAACGTCCAAAAACCTAACCCTAGGAGATGAAGCCCCAAAACCATGGGCCCTGTTTGGGTAAATTGGTGTTTCAACTTCTCGGGGACGTAGCTTTGGCATCTAATCTCCATTTGATGCGCTTAATAGCTCGTTAGAAAGATATATTCAAGGAATACAACTTTTGGTGTGAGAAACATTGATCCATGGACCCATGTTGCTCCTGGTTTTCCCAAAAACGTCGTTTAGGGCCTCAAAACGGCTCCGGAAGTTGAGGACCCAAAAAAATGCTAAAAATAGTATGTCGTGCAGAAACTTAAAAACTGAAAGAACTGATGGCGGGGGTTGAAATGGAATAGGTGGGTGGCCACCAATATCCACCTAGATCATTAAGGCCCTAAAATGACTTTGGGAGTGCAGGACTCGAAAATGTGCTAAAAATAGTAAGATGTTGGAAGTGAAAAACTGAAAGAATTGATGTTGCGGGTCCAAATGGAATAGGTGGGTGGCCATCGATATCCACCTAAATCATCAATGCTAGTAAACTATCATTTTTATTTTAGGAAAAATTCCGAGGTGCAGTTATAAAACCTCAAGAATCCCATGATGAATTACACAATCAAGGAAGGTTGAATTTCCTATTTAATAGGGGTTTAATTCTCTAGGGATTGCATAAGTAGGGTAGGCTGATAATTGGCTATGTGTTTGTCCAATTTTTCCTAGATTAGTGTGAAGCAATTGGTAGAGTGTATGAGGTTGTGGTGATCACAAATACATTGTATTGTTTCATGATTCCTTGGGTGATTATACAATAAAGATGGAGGGGTTTTGAGCAGTTGATTTCCCCTAGAATATCTGGTGTTTTGTATTGATTTAATTCTTTCTCTTACTTGTATGTGATTGAGCAATCATGTTTTATGTTCCGCAAATATTGTAGAAGGATTCAATATCTTGCTTTAGTACATTTCATGAACGGATTGAGTCCATTGATATAATTTCTACATGATATTATAATTGTGTTGGAGATTTTCGACATGGTATGGGAGCACCAGGAATCACAATAGTGGAGAAGAAATTGAGTTTCTGTTGAAAAATATTCAAATTTGCGAGTACTTTCTTTGGAGATAGAAGCTGATCAAAGATGTATTTCAATGGCTTGAGACTCGAATATGCACTCGAGGGAAGTTTGAATTATATTGCATGGAAGGATAGGATGGAGGTAGTGTTGGAGGACAGTGGGTTGAAGGAATTCATATATAATGATATTCCCAAGCCCGCAGTAGCAGATTCCCAGCTTCTTGATGCATGGAAAAATAAGGTAGCAAAGGAGAGGATGATCTTGTTAGAGGTATTTCAAGATCTCATTGTCTTGAGTCTCCATGGAAAGGAAACTCCATATGATATTTGGAAGGCCTTGACAGAAGTGTTTCAAATCAGCAGTGACCACAGAAAATTGGCACTCAAGGAGAAGCTCAGGAAAATAAAAAAGAAGAAGAACAAGAAGAAGGCTCCAGGAGATGTAGCAGGTGAAGCTTTGGCCTCACTATTTGAGTCATACTTCTCTCTCATCGCATGCATGGTGTCAAATATGATGGGATCTATCTGGTACCTGGATAGTGGAGAATCTTTCCACATGACGGGAAACAAAGAACTCTTTAGTAGCTTGGAGGAGAAAGATCTTCAGATGCACATCGAGATGGGTGATGATGGGAGGTATAGCGCTACTGGAATTGGTATAGTTACTTTCTAGATATAGTTAGGTAAATATTTCTTATTAAAATATGTCATGCATGTACCAGGCTTGAAAAATAATTTAGTTTAAGTTGCAATGTTGGAGGATATTGGATATGATGTGGTTTTCAGTGAAGGAAAGGAATTCCTTTGTCACAAAGCGAAAGCATAGGTAAAGAAGATTGGGGTTCTTGTGAATAACCTCTGCAAACTTGATGTAGATGGCTGCACAGAATTGAGCAATAAATAAGGAAGGTGGTGAGCCGAGATACAAGTGAGTTATGGCACAAGAGATTGGGCTATCTACGCCATTGTGCTTTGAGGATCTTGCAAGAGATTTATACAGGTCCTCCAAAGGGTACTCTTGTGCAGATAGACACATTCAAGGGATATACCATGGGGAAGTATATTAAGGCCACCTTTCATGAGAAGGAGAACTGAGTAGTGACAATCCTTGAGAGAGTTCACTCAGACATGTGTGGACCATTCTCTATGCCTTCCATAGAAAAGCACATGTATTATGTGATTTATGTTGATGAATTTTCTAGAAAGTGTTGGATCTTATTTCTGCAGAAGAAAGATCAATTTTTCTCCAGTTTTTGTGAGCTCAAAGAACTGGTAGAGAAAGATACATGGAAGAAGGTGAAGGCTCTAAGGAGCGACAATGGTGGTGAGTATATCTCTAATGAATTCAAGAAATTTTGTGCCAAAGGATGAGTTCAAAGAGAATTGATTTGACCTCATAACCCACAATAGAATGGGGTTGCAGAAAGAAAGAATAGATGAATTGTGGGAGAAACACAAGCAATGTTACATGATCAGGGCCTATTGTTGCATCTATGGGCAGAGGCATGCAACACAATGGTATTTGTGCAGAACCAGAGTCCTCATCGGATACTTGGCATGATTACACTAGAGGATGATTTATCAGGTAAGAAACCAAATTTTTCATATTTTAAAAAAATTGGCTCATCTGTCAATTTACATGTGACCAAATATTCTAGGATGAAGCTAGAACCAATAGCAGAGGTTGGGATATTTGTGGGGTAGACTGATACCACCCACAACTATCCAGTGTATTTGTCAGCTAACAAGATGATAGTTTTCAGGAGAGATTTTAGATTTGATGAGGAGAAATCCATGTGACTATCCCTTGAGAGGGAGCTTGACTTGCATGCAGATGTGTAACTCTTAGTTCCAAAGGATGAACCTCAGGATGTGGAGCAGCCACAAGATGAGGATCATCAAGTGGAATAAACCACTCATATAGAGCCATCCACTAGAAATGGTAGGAAGCACATGATCCGGATTTATGCAGGAATGCAACAGAATAAACATATAACCATAAATACAGAGATGCAGCAGAAATAACACTTCATTTCATTAATATCAAAGAACTGAAATTTGCTTACAGACAGAATGGAAATAAAACTAGCTAGGGCGCCGGTAGCTATCTCTGAGAAGAGATGTGGCGGCTACAGGCCTCTGAACTGAGTTACAATGAGGCTCGAGGGCCTATTTATTATTTAGAAACAATGGGAAATCCTAAACAGACAAAACCCTAACCCTAGGAGATGAAGCGCCAAAACTATGGGCCCCGTTTGGGTAAATTGGTGTTTCAACTTCCCAGGGGCATAACTTTGGCATACGATCTCCGTTTGACATGTACCATACCTCGTTAGAAAGATCTATTCGAGGACTAAAAATTTGGAATGAGAAACATCAATCCATGGACCCATGTTGCTCTCTGTTTTCCCAAAAAACGTCGTTTAGGGCCTCAAAACGGCTCTGGAAGTTCAGGACCCGAAAAACTGCTAAAAATAGTAAACTGTGCCGAAAATGAAAAAATGAAAGAGACAATGGTGGAGCCCCAAGTGGAATAGGTGGGTGACCACCAATATCCACTTGGATCATTCCTCCCCCCTTAGGAAGCAATGGTCCCCATTGCGTTAAGTTCCTCCATGAGATGAGGAAATTTCTGCTGAACTTGGTCCCTGGTGAACCACTTTCCTTGGTGCAGGAGTTGGCTAGCTTTGACAACCCGATATAGTTGGATCTTCTGCTGGCAAGTGTTCTTGATTTGCATGTCCATGATGCAATCTGTGGTGGCCTGTTCCATGCAGTCTGGATTTAACTCAGTTGGTGTGAGTTGTTCTGCAATGTCCGAGGTGTCCAGTAGAGGTGGGAAGTAAGGACGAAGGCGATCCACATTGAAGACTGGGTGCAGATCAAGGAATGGTGGAATACTGAGCTCGAAGGCATTGTTCCCTACAGCCTTGGTGATGGTGTACGGCCCGTATCGGAGTGGGCGAAGCTTGCGGTGGGGTCCAGTGAGGCGCTCCTTCTGCAAATGTAGCCATACTTTGTCGCCCACCTGGAAGTTGTGTGGCACCCGGTGTTGATCATGGCGTTGCTTGTACTTGGCATTGGATCTGTCCAATATATCATGAACCTGTTGGCGGATGTGTTGAATGCGCTCGATGAAGCTACTGGCTTTGTCAACTTCAGACTAGACATGAGCTGAATTGGCCTGAGCAGCTGCAAATGGCATGGCTACGTCAATGGGACATAGTGGCTGGAATCCCAAGCCCACCTAAAAGGGGCTATGGCTGATTGAACTGTGGAGAGCCCGATTATAACTATGTTGTACATAGGGGAGGCTCTCGTCCCATGTGCATGGATGCTTTGAATTGTACATGTGCAGAATGTGGACAATCATTCTGTTGACGACCTCTGTCTGGCCATCTGTTTGGGGATGGAAAGCTGTGGACTTGGTGAGCTTGGTATCCAACAATGACCAGAGGCTGGACCAAAATGTGCTGAGGAACCTGCTATCCCGATCTGATACGATATACTGTGGGATCCAAAAGTGCACCCACACTCATTCAAAGAAGAGTTTAGCAGTGGCTTTTGTCGTGATATTCTTCTTGCAGGCCACCACAATGGCCGTCTTCGAGAATCTGTCGACGACCACGAAAACACAGTCATTTCCCTGCTTAGTAGAAGGCAAGATCGACATGTAATCCATGGAGATTGATTCCAAAGGTCGACTAGGGGTAGGTAGAGGAGTATATAGGCCTTGCTTCTTGATGGTAGGTTTGGAAATGGCACAAGCAGTGCAGGATCTGATGTGCTTCTCGACATCCTTTCGAAGGTTCGGCCAATATAAATACTTCTGCAGGATTGCTACTGTTTTCTCGACCCCAAAATTCCCAGCGAATCGACTGTAGTGTGCTTCCCATATCATCTTGGCACGCTCGCTTGAAGGAACTCAAAGGTGTCCCATGTGACATAAAAGTGCATCTTGGAGGTGAAAATTTGGAACTTGCGTACCCCCAAGAGTGCCTTGTAAGTGTGGCCGAATTCTGGGTCACTCTCATAGATAAGTGGCCAATCAGAAGTCTCGTGCCCACAAGAGTTGAGCACAGTGGTGAACGCCATGATCGGTGGTCGGCTGAGGCAGTCTGCAACATGATTAGTGCTACCCTTCTTGTACTTGATGTTCAAATAAAACTGTTGCAGATATGTGGAACACTTCTGATGGCGATCATTCTGCAAATTTCCTTGTGTCTGTATGAACTGCAGGGGCCGGTGGTCTGTGTGGAGGATTGTTTCCTTCCCCAAAATGTAATGCTTCCATTGTCGACAAGCTTGCACAATGGAATACATTTCTTTGTCATAAGTGGGATACTTGTGAACTGTGTCAGACAATGTCTCACTTTGAAATGCCACTGGATGTCCCTGTTGAGTAAGAACTGCGCCAATAGCATAGTCAGAGGCATCTGTCTCGATCTCAAATGGCTGTTGCAAGTCTGGTAAAGTGAGCATTGGGGCAGAATAGAGGTGATTTTTCAATTCTATGAACGCCTTCTGTTGAGGTTCTGACCAAAAGAATTTTTCTCTCACCCCTCCCTTGGTGACTTGACTCAAGGGCCAAGTGATATGAGAGAATCCCAACACGAACCTCCGGTAGAAATTAGCAAGACCTAGAAAGCTGCGAAGCTCTGTTATAGTGGTTGGGGCTGGCCAATCCTGAATGACTTGGATCTTGGCTAGATCCACATGCACCCCCCTTCCATCAATAATGTATCCCAGATATTGAACCTGGGTCATGCCAAAAGTGCACTTCTCCAAATTGGCACACAACTTGTGTTGCCGAAGTGTTTGGAGGACTTGTCGTATGTGGTGAACGTGCTCTTCCCAAGTCTGGCTGAAGATCAGAATGTCATCCAAGTACACCACTAAAAATGAGTTGGTGAATGGGAGCAAGATTTCGTCCATCATCCTCACGAAGGTTGTGGGAGCATTCGTCAACCCGAAAGGCATGACCAGCCATTCGAAAAGTCCTTCCTTGGCTTTGAAGGCAGTCTTCCACACATCGGAGGGTTCAATTGGTACCTGGTGATACCCAGACTTCAGGTCGGTCTTGCTGAAATATTTTGCACCTTTGAGTTGGTCCATAAGGTCATCAATCCATGGGATTGGGTACCTATTCCAGACAGTGATCTTGTTCAGCGCCCGATAGTCAATATAGAGTCGCCACGTCCCATCCTTCTTCTGTACCAACACGATCGGGCTCCCACAGGGCGATGAACTTGGTCTGATGTGACCTTTCTGCAACAGCTCTTGAATCTGCCTCTTGATTTCATCATTCTCTAGAACAGAGTGCCGATAGATCGGTCCATTAGGTAGTGGCGCACCTGGGGTTAGATCAACCGGGTGCTTGACCTGACAGTGCAGAGGAACCCCTGTGGGTGAGGTGAATATGTCCCCGTACTCCTACACAACCTTATCCATTTGTTGTTTTCATGTAGAGGAGCCCTGTCTGGAGGTCATGGCCATGGTATTCTTCTTTCTCTGGGGGCGGATCATCAGGAAAATGAATTTCTTGGTTTGGGAAATGAGCTTACTACATTGTTTTGCAGTAACCAAAGAGATAGCGGCAGGAGGTGGTACCTCTGGTATCCTGTACAACTTATTTCCCAAAGTAACAATAACAACACGAGGTCGAGACTCATACACAGCATGACGCTTCCACAAGTATGGTCGTCCTAATAATACATCAGAAACATCAATAGGAGCAACATCACATAATACCTCATCTGTGAAGGGCTTGATGCTATAGGGAAGGCGACACTGCTGGCTGACGCAGAGATCTCGTCCTTGGTGAAGCCACCCGATGGTGTATGGATGTGGGTGAGCTGTGGTTGGCAAGCCCAACCACTTCACGGCGTCTGCTGAAATGAGGTTCTTTTGGCTCCCATTGTCGACAATGAACTGTACCGAGGAGCCCTTTACCCACATCTGGGAGTGGAAGAGACGTTCCTCCTCCTCTGGATCTTCCGGTTCCTCCTTCTGGATCTTTGTAGTGGCAACAGTGGCATTGGGATCCGCATCAATAATCTGTTTCCCTTTTTCATTCCCCTTTTTAGGTTCTGATTCGGAGTCAGAGCATGCATCTGAATCAGAAGCCCTCATCTCGGTCACTAGCGACTGCTTGGCCTGACACTCACTTGTGTTGTGAGTGGAGCTCTTATGGAACTCACACCACTTTCCCGTGTCCTTCTTTGGCTTTGCGGTGCTGTTCTTTTCTTGTGGCTTCAATGAGTTGTCTTTAGTCGCCATGCCTTGGCTCTGTCCTTTGTTCTGTGGTTTGGAAGCACCTTTCCCTTACTTTTGATTCGCAGATCCAAAGTCCCGCTTCTTCTGCTTGAATTTCTACTCAATCTTGGCAGCATACCGGTATGTTGTACCAAGCGAGGAGATGTCGAGGAACTCCATTTCCTCCTGAATGTATCTGTGCAGATAGCTGCGATACTTTAGCACCAGATGTTTCTCTGAATCTTTGATGCCCAAATTTGTGCGCAGGGTATGGAACAGATGCGTCAGCTCATGCACATCTTGATCCCTTTGTTGTCGCAGTGTGGTCCATTGTATGTACTTGTCCTCATAGCTCCCCACGGGATAGTACTGCTCCTTGACGATGTCTCGAAAAGAATTCCAAGTTGGTACGGCCGAGAACAGAGAGGGTTCTGTCTGGTCCTTGTTCTCACATTAGGTTTCCCACCAGTCCTTAACATGGGGGGTAGCTTTGAGGAGTGCAAAAATAATCTTCTCCCGGTGTGAAAAGTCATGAACCGAGAAATATCCTTCTAACAGATTCAACCATATATCTACAGCATCTGCATCTATTTGACCCTCAAATATGGGAATGTCAAAATTCACTTGTACCTTAAAAGGAGTCGCGCCTCCAGAGTGGCTGCTGGATGCAGATGCGCCGTCGGTGGGTAGCCGTTGAAGGATCTGAGCAAAGTTATCCATCATCGCGTTCCTTTGTTTTTCGAGGGCCTCCTCGAGCAATATTTTGATAGGATCTCCCGCTCCCTCATCTTTCTTTTCGTCCCCCATGGGCGTCCGTCGAGGTTTGCGAGGCTGATCTTGCAAAGGTTCCACCAGATCGAGCCCTAGCTCCTTATACCCCGACCTCGTTGGGGACATGCAAAGAAGGATCGAGAAAAAGCAGACCCCTCTGATACCACTGATCCGGATTTATGCAGGAACGCAACAGAATAAACACATAACCATAAATACAGAGATGCAGTGGAAATAACACTTCATTTCATTAATATCAAAGAACTGAAATTTTCTTACAGACAAAATGGAAATAAAACTAGCTAGGGCGCTGGTAGCTATCTGGAGCCGAAAAACTGCTAAAAATAGTAAACTGTGCCGAAAATGAAAAACTGAAAGAGACAATGGTGGAGCCCCAAGTGGAATAGGCGGGTGACCACCAATATCCACCTAGATTAGCACACCAGAGAGGCTGACAGATTGATGCTAGATGCGACAAAGCATATAAGAGCACCTACGTCACAGCGCAGAAAAATAAGCCCCCCAAATATGTACACTGGATACATGGATCTTATGAGCGAGTGTATTATGATAGAACCATCCTATTTTGAGGGATAAATGTAGTACCCAACATGGGTTGATGCCATGGTTGAGGAGTATGACTCCATTATTAGAAAAAATGCATGGGAAGTGGTCCCAAGACCAGTGGGGAAGTCAGTGACTGGATCCAGGTGGATATACAAGGTGAAGCAGGCAAGAGATGGGAGGGTGGAGAAATACAAGGTTATATTTTTGGATCGGGGATTCTCACAAGTAGAGGGGATTGACTATGAGGAGACTTTTGCACTGGTTGCAAGGTACTTGTTGAGTCGCACTTTTGCCCAAATTTTCACGATATTTATCACATCATTATATGCTTGTACCTATTATTTTAATCATTATTAAACCATTATGTTGTTAATCAGAGTAATTTAGAAACAATAATTCTTATTATTGTTATTAGTTAATTTGATGAGTGTTTTTAATAAATTGCTTCTTGGTTGCAGGAAGGTTCGGTGCAGGAATGCATTCGAGTGCGAATTCACCAAATGCATAAAAGAAGCAGCTGGGTAGTTGAATTGTTGTAGGTGAAAATATCCAATTTGTGACTAAATGGAGGAGAATATCTAAATTCTGAGACTTGGGTTGTGTTTATAGCACCATGTTTCCTATAACCCAGAAACCATTTGGAGAAATTCGTCTTCATGTAGGAGTTATCGTCAAGGGAATATTCCACTAAAAACCACTCCTGAACGTGAACGTATTGCGTCTCTATGAATATTGCTACTTTGGTTATGTTCGGGGATTAAAAACGAATCTTAGTTTACTCTCAAGATTTTGGTAATGCCTATACCTTATAATGCTTCGTAAGGCGACCAAGGAGAACATTGTGGTTGATATGACAAATCTATATGACTATTTTTTTATCTAATGGGGAACGCAAAACAAAGGTAACTGCAGCTCGTTTGCCATACTTTGATGGAGATTAATAGCCTAGTGTTGTTGAGAACATTTTAATGTAATTTCAACAAGAGGAAGAAGATGGAAGAAAACACCACAAAAACAAAAAGGATGGACATGTTTATGGTGTACCTTTGATAGGATCACTGTTAGAAAAATCTGGTTTGTTTCCAGATCTGCAGACATACAAGGATGATTCCAAAAAGAATTGGATTGAGGATCTTTCACAACCACATAAGGTATTGCGTTATTTAGCTGAACATGTGCCACATGGATATAGGAAGAAAACACTTTTTGAAGCACTTACTAAGCACAATGTTCCGCCGTTACATGCAACATGGTTCATCAAAATTACATATCTTCATCAGGTTTTCCTTCTGTCAATTGGAACTTCCGCAGGAGGCCAAGACAAGACACAGGAAAAATGTGTGGAGTTGTGGACAAAGGATTTTATAGACTATCTCCAATGCATTCTAGATGAATCTTGTCAAAATGGTGGCATTGTTTCAACACTATACAATAGAGAGAGCCCACAAATGCTCTTGGGTGTCTCTGGTCAGCATCAAGAAGGTGACTCTTCCTAAACAACTACTGACAGTGAGGAACCTTCCTTGTATATTAAATGGTGTTATATGGTGCGAATCCTACATTGGCATTATGCAGAAAGGTTACTAGTCTCAATCTAGAACTTTTGTTCAAGACATATGTTGTTTCTGCAATTTCTTATTTAGATAGTGGACTTGTGTACATAGGTTCGAGCTATGGAGATTTACAAATTCTTAAATTGCATCAGCAGCTAGATGTTTCAGGCTCACATATAGAAATTTTGGAAAGATTTGTAAACATTGGTCTTATAACTGACTTCTATGTCATAGATGAGGGCCAAGCACACGGGAAATTTTTTACCTGTTCTGGAGCATTTAAGGATGGTTCTCTTCATACAGTACACAGTGACAATAGATTCATCAAGCAGGCATCGATAGAGCTTCAGGGCATAAAGGGAATTTGGTCACTAAGGTCTTCAACTCTTGATATATTTGATGCTTTTCTGGTTGTCATCTTTGTTACTGAGACTCGTATACTTGAAATGAATTCGTAGTATGAACTGGAAGAAACATATGTTGAAGGATTTATTGCTAATATTTTTCCAATATGCTATTCATGAACATCTTGTTCAGGTGACTGACAGTTCTGTGAGGTTAGTGGGTGCACTATCTCGAAAGTTATTGACTAAATGGAGAATGCCCGCTCGGTTTTCTAAGGGTGCTTTCACCGAAGCCACAGCAAAAATGAGAACCAGAACCTCAGCCAGAACCAATGGATATTCCAGATGAGGAGAAAGAGAAGAAGCCTCAGAAATCAGAGGCACATAAGGAAAAGGAACTTGGAGATCGCATACTTTGTTGAGCTCTTTTCCATCATTAATGAAAACCGTTGTTGGGATTGTTGTGTGAAGTCAACGAAGTTCGAATTGCCTCCAGAAGCCACGAATGCATCTTCCAACAACAACAACCCACAAAAAGGGGAACGATTTCCTAAATTGACAATATGTTTCAAACCAATTTCTCATTCTGGCATCTGTAAAACAAATTATTTTCTCCATTTCTGGGTTGAAGCTCCAGTTTTGTAATTAGAAATGTATATATATATATATATATATATCAGTATCTGTAGGGAGAGAAGTTGATAGATAGGGGGGGTGGTAGCTGTAGAATGATAGATAGGAGCAGTTGATTTTCTGGAGGAGAAGAGGAGATGTAGAAGTTGTGCATTAGATAGGAGGGTTTGATCGAATAGATAGGAGTCAATCAATTGGGTAGTTCGGCCATTGATTTTCTGAAGATGTAGAGGGCGCAGAATTAGTGAGTCCATCAATTAAGATCGATTTCTTAGATGAAGAACCGAGTGCGTAGATCAGTTAGTCATTAAACATAGGTCAAATTGCAGATATGTAGAACAAGATTTGAGTTTGCAAAGAAATGAGGAATTGTTGTGTGTAAACCAAAATTTTTGTGCCTAATTTGTGTAATCAATTTCTCAAATTTTGTTTTAAATATTTGTATAAATCCACTTCATATTGTGAGCAGTAGCATTGTTACTATGATTCATATTGTATTTTGCATTTGATGTTTTAAATATTTCTCCGGCGCAGTAACTCAGCTTACTCCAGGCGTGGGAGGGCCCACCACATCTAGAGTCAAGCTTCATCAATCAGCTGTAGGAAAATTAGTTGTGTGTGATTTTAACATTCCAGGTTCTGTGTGCAGGTGTGGTTCAACTCCAAAGCATTCATTCATTGCAGCATTGTGCCAATTAATGGATTGAAGAAGTATTACTCCTTACATAAGTAGAACAGATTCTAATACTTCTAATTTGAGTATAGAATAAAAACAGGTTAGATGCTTTGGATTTTGGTATGTTAATAAGGTCACTTTAGAATAATAACTCCAAGCTTGCATAATATAATATTTTTGAATGTTTGCAGATTTTGATTTAATGTTTGCAGGATTTAATTATCATTTGATTTTTTTATGATTTGTTTATATATCCCAGGACTTTGTTTAATCAGTGGATTTATTTTTAATTAGAATCATGATTGCTTTCTGTTTCGGGGATTTAACACCCTAGAGGTTGGTTGGGATTCAACCTCCACAGAGCAGGGGCGTACTATTTAACAGAGACTCACACGATCATGCACAGTCATGAAAATGAAATAGAGCAGAACGAGAGGTTTACCCATTGGTCCTACGTTTGAAGTAGATCCATGTGGAGTTCAAACTCCCTGCAACCGTCCTTCCTCTTTCACCTGAAATACAAGAAGAAACCAGCACAAAGGACAAGTTGTACAGTATATTTCTACTCTATATGTTAGCGAGATTCATATAAAACATTAAATAAATCATCATAAATGCTTGTATAACAAATATTCTTCACACATTAAAGCATACACTAACACGTTTACTTCGGGAACAGCATGATACTTCTGTATTATAAAAATAGTACGTACAAAAGTAAGTGGAGAGATCACCCGATCCTTCCAAGGCCTTCGCAGACCGTCGTCCGGATCCGTCCAGCCCTTGCCTCGCTAAGACTCCTTCCAAATGAGTGCATACGAGATAACATATAAAGGGATGTGTATCTCAAGGAAACAAGGGTTTCATGAAATGAACTGGGAAAGTGCAGGAGGCACGGGGAATCAGACTTGGATAGGGAACCAACAGAGTATAATAATAATAATTCTCTCTCTCTCTTAGGCCACACATATGAGGTCCTTTTATAGTCCCTCCAAGTAGTTTCAACAGTTGGAAACAGTTGGCCACGGGCTGGGGTAGTTGAACTACCTGAGTAACTATCAACCCAGCGCGAAATTAGGGATTTTTTATATATATTTTTAATCATTAAAATGGCATACGCGGAAAAGTCTAGCTGTACTAGCGTATACACGCGGAAAAACACGGGCATAGTCGCGTATGAAGGATTTTCCACTGTTTTTAAGTGAATTTGTCCAAGTCCGTAGGAATGGGTGCCCATAAAGCCATGTAGCAATCATGAATCATGTCAAGGTGAGAAATGATGCTATAACACTTTCATAGTATAATTATTTATTTATGAGTTGAGTGTGGATTTAGTGGATTTGATTATGGAGGTAGCAGTGAGTTAGTTTTCATTAATGATTTACATAATTTTGATTTAGTTTTAGTTATTGAGTTACATGATTAGATTTGAAGTAGGCTTGCTTTTTAATAGTTCATTTTCATTTAGATTAAAATATTTAAATAGTTTTTAATGGGATTCTCAAGTGTTATTTTATAGAGTGACATGGTTTCTTCTAGAAATAGATAGAATTGTTCTTTGAATCTTGAATTATTATGAAGAGTATTTTGAACTAGTTTAGCATGTGAGTTATCATTAGAGTAGTGTGTGTGTCTTTTGCTCATTTCAATATTAATTCCAAGTGTTAGTTTTTAAGTTAATGAGAGGAATAATTAGATTAAGGTTTTCAAGATATCATAGGGGATTTAAATTTGAGTACGAGAATGATTGAAGATTGTCTTGAATTTCAGTATAGTTTAATTGCAGTATGGAGTTTGCTTGATAAGAATTAGTTTAGTAAGTTTCATTTTCAAGGTTGTTTATTTGCGAGCAAATGTGTGTTTCATTCTAGTGTTTATTTATCATTACAAAGGAATATATTTATACTATGATTAGTAAGATGAGCCAATACGCAGTACAACTCGCATTTACAACTCCCCAATTGATAGTTAATATTGAGAGGTTTAATCCGAAAATTAAACCGCCCAATAGTACTCATCGATTAGATATATCCTTTCACCTTCAACACAGATGGGATGGTAGATACATTAGATGGATGTAAAGAGAGCCTTTCTCAATGTAGTTATTGAGGAAGAAGTGTACATTGAGAAGCCAAAAGGTTTTGAGGCCTTTGAAATGGATTTTCATGTGTGTAGACTCAAGAGAGCATTGTATCGGATGAAGCAAACACCTCGTGATTGGTACACCAGGATCGAAAACTATTTCACTAGGTTGGGCTTCAAAAAGAGTGAAGTGAATGAAAACCTATATAATATCGTGGTTGATGGTTGTAGAAATTTGAATAACTGATATATTATTCACCGAGATTCTCCTGATCACACACTATTTTAGCTTCATGCATAATACAGAATCTCTTCTACCATTGATCATCACATGCGGAAATAAAATCAATTGCATGCACATATTAAAGCCATAAAAATTCACACATATGAACACAGTATTTCATGGGAAAGCTTAAAGCTGAAAACCCCCAACTATCTGTATATTATACATGTCATGGAGATCATGTAACAATCATAGTACAAAGCTCTTTGCAAGCTCTCATGCACTACCTCCCATGCTACACACTATCAAGCTAGATCTAGCAAAACTCATGCTCCGACCTTTAGCCACTTGATAGCCAACCTCAATTGCGTGTTTCAATGCTATGGGATGGTCTCTTTATATAGATAAACCACCTAGATTGAACTGCGCAATCCTCATTGATTACTCCACCTATCTGTGCGTTGCAAATAGCAATAGTATAGTCACAACCGATAGTTAACCTGCTCTTTCACCTATTTCTGCACTGGTCTCCACTGAAACTGTCCATGCACTGAAGTTAACTGATGTATTATTTAGTTGATTTATGAGTATTTAATTAGTGAATTAATTAATAATTAATTCACACCACTCTCACTAATTGTATCTATTAGTTAACTTGGATACAAAAAGCTCAACTATGTTTAGATTAGTTAATCTGAATACAACTCCACTAACTTCCTCAATCAACTCCACCAAACTCTCTCACATGAGTTCTAACTGAAGTCTTCATGCAATAGCTTCACTTAAACCCTAGGAAAAGCGTATTTCCTTCTGTCAGCTGCATGTGCCACATCCAGGCATCAAACTGAAGTGCTCCAAGAGAATAAGATAATGTTTATAGTCCAAATATTATTAAGAGTAAATAATATTTGACTTCCCTATTTTAAGGATAGGCAGTCTAAAAATAGACTTCGACCTATAGGTCCAAAAAATAGATGTCCATCTATTTTTACCAACATGACCAATACTCCAAGAATAACATACTGCAACCCCTAGACCATGCTCCATATGTCTAAAAATAGACATAGTCTAAAAATAGACTTTTCGACAAAAATCACATGTGTGGTCCCCACCTAGTTTAGGTGATCACTTTCCAACTAGGATCGGGAAAGATGTTTCAGGAGGCCTCCTTCACTGTTTCTTGTTGCCATTTTCAACACTCCCTCTCAACAAGAAAGGACTGTCTTTGCATGCGACATGTAACTCCATGCATTCGCCCTGCAACCTTCACAAGCGCCATGCAGCTCCATGCGGCCTCATGCATTCATACTGCCAACCTTCACAAACGCCATACGACTCCATGCATGCGACATGCAACTCCATGCATTTGCTATGCACCACTTTGCATGCGCCATGCAAACTCATGCATGCACCATGCAACTGCATGCATGTGCCATGCACCTTTGCATACAGCATCTACGAAAAGCTGAATAGGCTCCAAACAACAAATCGGTGCGATGCATCTGTCTGTCAGAGTCTTGTGCAGCACGCACAACAACTGCCGCTACATCAAGAACCTTGCGTTTGTTGACTCTTTTGCACCCATGCACTCTTGCACTTGCTTGTCAACTACGATCCGCGCTCCGATCATCCAACACTGTCACTTTGATCTACCTGCATCAATCCAACTGATCATGCTACTGCTGCGCTGTGGGCACCTCGTAGCCAGGTTCAACTCATGAGATCCACACCATCTCATGAATCCTACCCAGAAATCTCCTCTTAGGATTACTCATGCATGTCGCCCCACCTCTCACCTGGTGGTATAGCTGCATGCACTCCCTCTGCCCTTCTGGCACGAAATTTCTCTGCAAGAGTGGTTGCTCCCACTCCATGATCCTCATCTTGTGGCTGCTCCACATCCAAAGGTTCACTCTTACTTGCATGCAAACCCCGCTCCCTCTCAAGCTTCAATTGCATGTCTTCCTTCCGCTTCCCAACAGTAGGAAGCTCCGTAGAAATCCCATCTACATCAAATCTATAAATATTCTTCTGCATCTCCAGTTGTGGCTGCTCCACAACCTTCCGAGACTGCTTCTCATGCTGCATGTTGAGAGGCTCCCTCTCAACCACCAAGTCACTAACCTCTTCTTTGCTCTTCAAAGCTTTGCATGCATCTTGTACCTCAGTGCATGTAGATTCTTGGCTCGCGCACATTGCAATTGTCCCGCCGTCGCAAAATTTTCTAACAAAAGAGCTGATTTTAAATCGATGATATCTCCCTCATCTGAGCTCCGATTCGACCGATTTTTTTTTTCAATTTGGGTATTTTTTCGCAAGGAATCCAAATATGTTATTTGTTTCTGAAAATTTTTCACCAAAAATTTTCATATATTCCCTACAAACTCGCGCACCCAAAAAATTCTCGCTCTCATTCCATGTAGAAAATTATATACAACATGCATGTATATTTCCGGCTTTCTCCATCTTTATGTTTCCTGAGTTTATCCTAAAACTCAACCACTTCAATGCTTTGCAATTTCTCCAATGATCAATATCGCTTTGATACCATGTAGAAATTTGAATAACTGATATGTTATCCACCGAGATTCTCCTGATCACACACTATTTTAGCTTCATGCATAATACAGAATCTCTTCTACCATTGATCATCACATGCGGAAATAAAATCAATTGCATGCACACATTAAAGGCATAAAAATTCACACATATGAACACAGTATTTCATGGGAAAGCTTAAAGCTGAAAACCCCCAACTATCTGTATATTATACATGTCATGGAGATCATGTAACAATCATAGTACACAGCTCTTTGCAAGCTCTCATGCACTACCTCCCATGCTACACACTATCAAGCTAGATCTAGCAAAACTCATGCTCCAACCTTTAGCCACTTGATAGCCAACCTGAATTGCTTGTATCAATGCTATGGGATGGCCTCTTTATATAGATGATATTATCTTTTTGACGGTATAGAAATTCATAGCCTTACAAAGAAGATACGGAATTTTGAGACAAGCATGCTATGAGATTTCTCATCACCTGCTGCTTCTCACGTATTGCATGATTGTTGGTTTGTTTGGTCATCAGATGGATCTGACGGTGATACATGTGATAACCAGAGTTGCATAAAACTCTTGGTTAATCTAGGATTCCATGACATGTCCAAGCATATTGAAATCTTGAACCACCATCTCAGAGATTGTGTTCAAAGGTGCATTATGTTGTTGAAGTACATTCCCATAGAGGATCAAGATGCAGATATCTTGACGAAGGCACTTGCGAAGAGAAAATTAGAATACCACATAGGCATGACCAGTGTAGCAGATAATCCATTTATTTTTTAGAGGGAGTGTTGAAATTAAACAAGAAAATTCAACACACACTAGTGTGGGATCACAGGTCATGCAATGATGGGTCCTAGTGATACATTAGTGTGCAACTAATTTATTTGGAAAAATAATTGTAATCTTATATCATAGCAACATGTAATAGTTAATTAAGTGTGATAGACTTAGTTAGATCAATAATTTTGGGTTGAGGGTATAAGGATAGGCATGTGGAGTGATTATATTATTAACCAAGTCCAGTAGCAGTAGTCTAGTGTGGGTGGGATCAGGAAACTCACAATAATTGAGTTAAAATAAATTTAACTAGTTCTAACTGTTTGATGAGCTAGTGGAAGATCAAGTGAATTAAAATAGATTAAATTCACTAGTATTGATCTACCAAGTAATTGATGAATCACTATTTATAGCTACATGCATGCTAATTCTAGTGGAGACCCAGTTGAGACAAAGGTTCAAGGTTCATAAGCTATCAGTTTTATTTTAGGAAAGCCTCCCAAGGGCACTTATAAAACCACAGGAATCCCATGATGAATTTCGCAATCAAGGAAGGCTAAATTTCCTATTTAATAGGGGTTTAATTCTCTAGGGATTGCGTAAGTAGGGTAGGCTCAGGGTAGGCTGATAATTGGCTATGTGTTTGTCCAATTTTGCCTAGATTAGTGTGAAGCAATTGGTAGAGTGTATGAGGTTGTGGTGATCACAAATACATTGTATTGTTTCATGATTCCTTGGATGATTATACAATAAATATGGAGGGGTTTTGAGAAGTTTCTTTCCCTAGGAATATCTGGTGTTGTGTATTGATTTACTTCTTTCTCTTACTTACATGTGATTGAGCGATCATGTTTTATATTCCGCAAATATTGTAGATGGATTAAATATCTTGCTTTAGTAAATTTCATGATTCGATTGAGTCCATTGATATAATTTATACATGTTATTATAGATTTATTAGAGAAAACCCCACTATGGGGAAAACTCTTACAAATTTTTCTTCTTAGATCATCATCAAATGATTCAAGAAACAAGAGTACAATGATCCATTGATCCATATCTTCATAATGCAGTAAAATAGTTAGCACATGAATAACATAACCTTAAACATGCTTATGCTAAAGTATCTTTATTTTGAGAATTGTAATGCACTAGCACTAATTGTAGCATATTATCGAACACTATTATCACTCAGCGGAAACTTCAGAGAACTATAGATTCATATTTGAGGGCTAGATCTACTTTCTAAGGCCCTAGCCTCACCCATAACACTCTATTCCTGTGGCTATGGGTCCTTGGCCACTACCATAGCACTTTGTGCCTGCAGCTATGGGTCCCTGGTTGCTTCCATAGCACTCTGTGCTGGCAACTATGGGTGAGCATAACCCAATCTTCCTTTGAAGCCATACTCGCTACCACAGCTCAAAATGCTTGCGGTTTTAGGCTTCTATCCACTACCATGACCATATAAATCCTTCTGATAGAGCCCATATCCACTAGTTATATGTATGTGGCTAGAAAATAAACCCTAACCTTTTGTTTGAGCTTCAGTCCTGTGATTTCAAACCTCCGTGTGAACTCATCGTGTCAAACCTGTGCGAGCGAAGACAAGATATAAGAGAAGAAGAGAGCTTGATCAATGTGTCCAAATGAGCTTGAGGTATCTTCTATTTATAGGCTTCCATGAGGGTCCACTTAGGGTTAAGACCAACTTAACCAATTCCACATGTGCTTAGGCCGACCCATTCCATTATACATTAATAAATAAAATAATTCAAAAATAAACTTCCGCGTAACCAAATAGGGTGATTATTAGATCGATTTTGGTCCTCTCAAGAAGAGGAACCTATTTTAATTATTCTATTCATCATATGACTTGTCAAAGGTGGAATTTGACTGCATTTTCATAATTTAACAGAGCCTCTTCATTCTAATGTTAAACAAATCAATATCCATTTTTCCTTCATCAATAACATTTCTATTATGAATTTTTACCTTTTAAATTCTCAATTTTTTGCAGCCTTTGTCATATTTTTCGTTTTTCAATATGATAGGACATTCATCAAGATTAATGGCCTATTCTGCAATTTTCTCCATTATTTTTTAGTTCTCTACTAAACAAGAAATAGCCTAGTTAGGGGGTACACTACTGCCATTTTCCATGTATATAGCTTCTTGAATGTCTTCTCTATTTACAAAAAATTTAGATTTGGTTGTTTGAACCGTGTGTGCTTTATCTAGAAAGAATCTCTAAAGGGACACTTCATCATATCAGCAACCTGATAGCTCACCATGAACCAGTTTTCCAGTGGGAGAATATTTTCTATTTCTTATATTATAGGATGAGGTTGCACCATTACCAGGTGTGTAAGTTGGAGATTATTATGCAGGATTTAGGCATCTTTGCCTAGGTATTTCTTCGCTATTAGTGGTTGTTTCTTGAAAAATTATTTCAACATCCATTTCTAGTATTTTATTTTTGACTCTTTTTAATTCTTGTAAATGATTTTTTGTGTAAACATACTTTGAAAAATGCAAATATTAAGAAAAAATGTTTTCTTGCACATTATGAGATGTGAAAAATGCATAGGTTCATTATCCAGATGCAATTTAGGTTATTAGGGTAAATCATCAAAGACATTGCATCATAATGAATTTAATATTGATAGGAAAATTGACTAATTGTAAAGAAATTTAATTGAAAATCATATTAGCTTAGTAAATTATAATTTGTTTTATATCACTAGAAAGAAAATATAAAATGGATTTTGGAACATTTGTTATAGTTCTTGTGTTATAAGGTGCGAAAAGAGCCAATAGAAATCCTATATGACTATGTAAAGAAAGAAATACCTTGGATAGGAAGATGGAAAAGAACTTGAGTAGTTAAGAAAATGAATTCTTGAATAATCTTGAGTCTACCTAGTTGTGATCCCACAAAAGTATTTACTTCGCACAATTTCATTACTTATTCACTACAACATTCGTCAATTTTCTACTGAAAATTCTTTGTTTCTTTTATTTTCCACTGACAGATTCAAATACCATTGATGATGAAACGAGTAGTCAATTTTCTCATATATGTAAGTAAATTAGTTCATTGTATGAGTTCAAATAGTTTGTTTTGTTTTTCTGCTACTTATTTCCACTCCCAATCTCACTTAACTTTGCAATTCTCTGCTTCAATCCCAATTACCAGTTGTTAATGTTTCTCATGTAGAAACTACTACATACAACACTCAATAAATAAAAATTGAAGATATCAAAGCCAATGTTTACAGAAAGTAATGGAAATAAATATCTATATTCCAAAACCATATTGTCCACTTTATCTACATTTTTCAATTCTTTTAATATCATTGAAATATGTGTCATTAGGAACATAAATTTATGGTATACATTATTTTGTATTATGATAATTAGCTTAGAAATTGTAAATAATGGAAAATAAATGTTATGTGCAGACGTGGTCAACTACCTATAGCATGAATCGATTTGGGGGCTAAGCTAGGCCCCATCACTAGATCAATTTTGATTCATTTTATTTTGATATCAGAGTATGCATAATATGGCATTTGATTTTGAAGATTGCAGTATAAAGCTACCTCTCATAACACATTGGCTGTGTATACTTTCGTGTGATTTCTAACAAAATATTTCCCCAACTAATGTCATTAATAATGAATTAATAGTTTAAGCCAATATTTCTATGTTCAATGCATTTGTCTATTTTTTTGAAATCAAACACTTTTGGAAGATGATTTTTATTTCTTACTTTTCTCTTTGAATCTTAATGTTATTATTCTTATTTGTTACCAGGTTCATATATGATCTATACATGCTCAATTATTGAAATCCCTTATGGATAAAATCAAGCAAGTTAATCGTATATGTGCAAATAAATTTTATGTTTAACTATAAATTTATCTATATGTTGAACACTCTCAATAAATAGCAATTGAAAATACCAAAGTGGATGTTTACGAGAAGTAGTTGAATTAAATATTGAAAGTTGAAAATTATTTCATTATTTTATTTTTATAACCATTATTGCTTCAATATCATTGATATATGTGTACTAATTAGCATGAATTTATGAAATAAAATAAATATGAACTCATTTTCATCATAACCATTGTTGTGCAAGATTTGAATACAACACAAAAATATTGTGTGCAAACGCGATCAGCTAGCTCTAAATCCAAAGCAGTTTATATCTGATCTTGTAATGATATATCTTAATTAGCTATCTATTATATGTTAAATCGTATTTCCAAACATTGATTAAGTTCATCTAGAATTTTCAATGTGTCAAGAAATCATGACAATTGATGCGTTGCAGGTATACATAGAGAGAAAAATAAAAAAACAATCCACTATGACATTGATTTTTTCCATCCAAAAATGTGTGCAGGGATATGAAACACATGTCGTAAAGGTTCTTTCGCACATTGATCAAGTGCTAAAAATATACTCAAAAATGAAATTTTTAGGAATGGTATGGACCATAAACGATTGCATAGCTCTCATCGTTATGAATCTGTTGCAACTCATTTCACGGAAAACTGACATTGTATGTTCACATCAATGAGTTTTGTTCATTTTCCCAAACAAATAAAATTTTGGCAAAAATTGTGTTGGTTTCCTAGTCCGAAGTCCGTACAGTTGACTGGGTCTACTGACTAGGCTTGTTGGTCCAATAAGTTCTTTCCACTTGGTCGAATTTCATTGGTGTTGGTGTGGGAAAATTCTATTGGTTGGATGGTGTCCAACCACATGCTTCCACGTGGTCCAACTGGAGGTCGCCACGTGGCAGCACAAGGGCCACCAAAAAATTGTTTAAGTCTGAATTAACCCCCACAAGATTCAAACACCAAACCTCATATCAAACAGTGCAAATCCTTAACCACTCGTGCTATCGTGATCCTTATTTAACTATGCTACCAAAATTCTATTTAAATGTTCCTTGGGCAGAGGTTTGGGGTAAGGGGTCAAGGCTTAGCCCCAACCCCCCATATATACATACAATACAAATGATAGTGCGAGACCAAGGGCATGGAGGCATGACCCCATTGAATTTTTTATTTAAAAAAAATTAACCACTGTATATTAATTAAAAATTCGTACTTTAAGCCTTCGTGAACATTTTAACTCTCCCACAATTTGTGCTAAAAATCTGCCAATTTGTTGCTCCATTAGCAGAATTCATGGTGAAATTGTAGGACGGTTCTGGATTTTGGGGAAGGTGTAGAGCGACTAGTAGCTAAGCTAAGGAAACTCATAACTTCTTCAGGTTTTGACGAATTTGGGAGCAGAAAGAGACTATACAGGAATTTTTGATAGTTCTAAAGCTAATGGAACAGGTTTTGAAGCCACTGGAGCACTATGAACTAATTTAACCATCATTTTTTAGAATAATGATATAGGGCCAAGCGATTTGGTTAGTTTTGTGGTGTATTTTTTTCTACTATTTCAGAGTTTAAATTCATGCATTATGTGTACAAAAATTTAAAATAAAAGCTCATAAAACTCAATTTTAACACTTACAATTTATACATTCTCAAGCACATTTACATTAAGATCTCATACAGATCCAGTTTGGTATCAGAGCATAGGTTTTATTTTTTTTTGTGAGGATTTAATAATTTGAAAGTGTTTCTGATGCTTACAAGGTTGAAGCTCAAGAGGGGAGAAGGAAATCTTGTGGGTGTAGGTTCTCAATTTGGCACAAGGAAAAGGAGAGAAAATCTGCCACAATATCCACCACAAGTTGTACCTGAAGCTTCAGTAAGCATGGCTCATGAAGGAGGAGTTGATTGCAGGGTGAAAGTTCCAAGCCTTCAAAAGGAGAGTGTTCTTTTGGAGGAAAAGGAGGAGATGGTGACAAGACTTCAAACATAAATGGTGACAAACTACCCTCTTCTCCACCATCATCTTCACCTCCATCCTCACCTTCATCTTCTTTATCTTCCACAACAATTGCTACTTGAACACATCCACATACCCCAAGGGTTCAATGTAAAAATCCCTTATTAAAACTTGATATCAAATTTGAACTGCCTATGTATAATGGTGAAGTGAATGCTGAAAGACTTGATAATTGGGTTTGTTGACTTGAAATTTATTGCAGGATTCAAAACATCAAATATGATGAAACAAAGTTTCAGTCGACTTCAATAAGGTTGGAAAGTTTTGTTTTGATTTGATGGGAAGTCAAATCACAAGAGGATATGAAAAAGCATGGTAAGGTCTCAACATCTTGGATATATTTTATTGCTACACTTAGATGACAATTTTTTCCATTAGCTTATATGCAGAAGGCTATTATGGATTGGCAGAATTTTAAACAACTTAAAGGTCAAAGTGTGCAAAGTTACACCGAAGAGTTTAGAAAAAGGTCTTTGATACTATTTATATACTTGCAATCACAAGACACTTTGTTGAAATATATTGGGGGTTTACACAATTATTTAAGGCATGTTATCCTTATTTTTAGTCCTACAATTTTAGATGAGGTTTGTGTTCCAGCAACACATCTTGAAACAAGAGGGAAAAATATTTCACAAGAGGGTAGCAAGAAGCCATTGACAAGTGGATACAAGGGTAAGATTACATTCAAATGAAAAAATTTCAACAGATTCCTAACGACGAGAGCTATGCGGTCGTTTATGTCCACACCATTCCTAAAAAATTCATTTTTGAGTATATTTCTAGCACCTTATCAATGTGTGAAAGAACCTTTATGACACGTTTTTCATATCCCTACACACATTTTTGGATGGAAAAAATCAATGTCATGGTGGATTGTTTTTTCTTTTTTCTCTCTATGCATACCTGCAATGCATCAATTGTCATGATTTCTTGACACATTCGAAATTCTAGATGAACTTAATCAATGTTTGGCAATATGATTTAACATATAGAAAATAGTTAATTAAGATATTTCATTACAATATAAGATATAAAATTCTTTGGATTTTCTTAGCTAATCTATATTCCCTGAAATGAGTTTTGTTCATTTTCCCAAAAAAATAAAATTTTGGCAAAAATTGTGCAAGTTTCCTATTCTGAAGTTCGTACAGCTGACTGGGTGTACTGACTGGGCTTGTTGGTCCAATCAGTTCTTTCCACTTGGTCAAATTTCATTGGTGCTGGTGTGGGAAAATTCTATTGGTTGGATGGTGTCCAACCACATGCTTCCACGTGGTCCAACTGGAGGCCGCCATGTTGCAGCACAAGGGCCACCAAAAATTTGTTTAAGTCTGAATTAACCCCTGCAAAAGTTGAACACCAAACCTCATATCAAACAACGTAGAGCCTTAACCACTCATGCTACCATGGTCCTTATTTAACTATGCAACCAAACTTCTATTTAAATGTTCCTTGGGCAGAGGTTTGGGGTAAGGGGCCAAGGCTTAGCCCCGAACCCCCATATATACATACCATACAAATGATGGCGCAAGACCAAGGGCACGGAGGCATGGCCTCACCGAATTTTTTATTTAAAAAAAATTGACCACCATATATTAATTAAAAATTCGTACTTTAAGCCTTCACGAACATTTTAACTCTCCCACAATTTGTGCTAAAAATATGACAATTTGTTGCTCCATTAGTGGAATTCATGGTGAAATTGTAGGATGGTTCTGGATTTTGGGAAATGTGTAGAGCGACTAGTAGCTAAGCTAAGGAAACTAATAACTTCTTCAGTTTTTGACAAATTTGGGAGCAGAAAGAGACTATACAGGCATTTTTGATAGTTCTAAAGCTAATGGAATAGGGTTTGAAGCCACTGGAGCACTATGAACTAATTTAACCACCATTTTTTAGAATAATGATATAGGGCCAAGCGATTTGGTTAGTTTTATGGTGTATTTTTTTTTTACTATTTCAGAGTTTAAATTCATGCTTTATGTGTATAAAAATTTAACATAAAAGCTCATAAAACTCAATTTTAACACTTACAATTTATACATTCTCAAGCACATTTACATTAAGATCTCATACAGATCTAGTTTGGTATTAGAGCAAAGGTTTTCTTTGTTTTTGTGAGGATTAAATAATTTCAAAGTGTTTCTGATGCTTACAAGGTTGAAGCTCAAGAGGGGAGAAGGAAAGCTTGTGGGTGTAGGATCTCAATTTGGGACAAGGAAAAGGAGAGAAAATTTGCCACAATATCCACCACAAATCTCACCTCAATTTGTACCTGAAGCTTCAGTAAGCATGTTTCATGAAGGAGAAGCTGATAATATGTCTCATGAAGGAGGAGTTGATTGCACGGTGAAATTTCCAAGCCTCCAAAAGGAGAGGGTTCCTCTGGAGGAAAAGGAGGAGATGGTGACAAGACTTCAAACATAAATGGTGACAAAATACCCTCTTCTCCACCATCATCTTCACCTCCATCCTCACCTTCATCTTCTTTATCTTCCACTACAATTGCTACTCGAACACATCCACATACCCCAAGGGTTCATTGTAAAAATCCCTTATTAAAACTTGATATCAAATTCGAACTGCCTATGTATAATGGTGAAGTGAATGCTGAAAGATTTGATAGTTGGGTTCATTGACTTGAACTTTATTACAAGATTCAAAACATCAAATATGATGAAACAAAGTTTCAGTTGGCTTCAATAAGGTTGGAAAGTTTTGTTTTGATTTGGTGGGAAGCCAAATCACAAGAGGATATGAAAAAGTATGGTAAGGTCTCAACATCTCGGATATATTTTATTGCTACACTTAGAAGACAATTTTTTCCATTATCTTATATGCAGAAGGCTATTATGGATTGGCATAATTTTAAACAACTTAAAGGTTAATGTGTGTAAATTTGCACCGAAGAGTTTAGAAGAAGGTCTTTGATACTATGTATATACGTGCAATCACAAGACACTTTGTTGAAATATATTGGGGGTTTACACAATTATTTGAGGCATGCTATCCTTATGTTTAGTCCTACAATTTTAGATGAGGTTTGTGTTTAGGCAACACATCTTGAAACAAGAGTGAAAAATATTTCATAAGAGGGTAGTAAGAAGCCATTGACAAGTGGATACAAGGGTAAGATTATGTTCAAAGGAAAGGAATGAAGAATGCACTCTTTAAGAAGGAAGGAGAAAATTAACATGCAAACATTGTTCCAAAGAGGGTCCTGATGAAGCTCATTGTTGGAAGCTTCATCCTGAGATGAAACCAAAGAATTTTTACAACAAAGGGAAGAAAAAGACAACTGCAATTACACAACATGATTTAGGCTCTAATTCGAGAGATAAAAAAAATATCAAAATAATGGGAATTAAAGGTAAGGACATAGAAAGCACTAGCTCTTCAATTTTTCCTAATGATACTCAAGATGAGAAAACAAGAATTGAACTTTTCCATATTTGGGTTATTCCAAAGCATGCCAAAATTGATAAAATATTTGATAGTGGTTCACAAGAAAATTTTATTTCTGAAGAATTAGTAAAGAAGTTAAATTTAGAGACCATTACTCATCCAAGACCTTATCCTTTAGGTTAGATATGAAATAATGCAAACTTACAAGTGACGAGGAAATGTGTACTTAGATTTTCAATTAGAGAAAAATTTCTTGATAAAGTTGAACGTGATGTAGTTCCACTTGATATTTCTGGAGTTGTTTTGGGAAGCCCGTATTTGTATGTTAGGAAAGATATTTTTCATCACCATGAAAACAAGTATCACTTGTTCAAAGATGATATTGAGTACATTTTTAGAGCACATCGATAGAAACCAAATATTTCACTTCTAAATGTCAGACAAATGAAGAGAGTCATTAACTCTAACAAGAATTTTGTGCTTTTAATGGTTAAAAAAATAATGATGTTGAGAACGAATCTTTTCAAGGTTGTGAATCAAGATTGAAATATTATTTGGTTTAGTTTGTTAACCAATATGATGAGATGTTTCAGGAACCAAAAGGATTGCCTCCCAAGAGGGGAATCCAACAGGAAATACAATTGCAGCAATTTTTTCCTCTTCCTAACATCAGCATGTACAGGATGTCAGTGATGGAAAGTGAAGATATCAAAAATAAAATTCAAGAGTTGTTGGAAAAAGGGATCATCAGACCAAGTACTTCGCCATGCGGGTCACCTATTTTTTTGGTGCCAAAGAAGAATGGAACATGGTGCATGTGTGTGGAATTCTGTGCATTGAATAAAATTATGGTAAAGAACTCTTACCCACTTCCTAGAATAGATGATTTAGTTGATCAACGAAAGATGCAAAATATTTTACTAAGTTGGACTTAAGGAGTGGATATCATCAAATTATAATTGCTAAAGGTGAAATATGGAAGAGAACATTCAAAACAAAAAATATTTTTTTGAATGGATAGTTATGCCTTTTGGTCTTTGCAATGCTCCTACTACCTTTATGTGTGTGATGAATGATGTATTGAAGCCATTTATAGATGACTTTGTGATAGTCTACTTAGATGACATCTTGATTTTCAGTAAATCTCATGAAGAACATGTCATTGTTGGCTTGAGGGGTCCTGACCCAAGTTCAGAGTTTATCGTGCAACTAAAAAACCCTCCAATTACTAGCCCTTTTAGCAATGACCTGCTTGCGCAGATCAATGCCTCACCCAAAGCAGTATGGGGGGGGGGGGGGGTGTTGGAACCATGTTTCCGCACCCTAAGGAAGAAAATAATGTGGTGGCCCTAAACAGGTTTATCTCAGAACTTATTGTAGATTGGAAACAAATTTTTGCATATAATACTTATCATATAAGCTTGTCACAAATATAGATAATGCATATAGCAGATGAATCACATATCAGTTAGTCATAGATATATAATAACAAAATCATATATTTGCAATGCGTAGTAACTTAAGCAGATCTATTCATGTACTTCATCATCAACATATATTCAACATAAATAACATATTTAATCTTTCAAATATAATAGAAATAAAGCGATCTCAAAGAAGTAACAGTAAATAGATATTCCAAACACATAACACAATTTCTTCGCCAAAAAAATATTTGTATTGTATTCCAAAAGTTGAGTAAAATAGAATTTCCCCTTACAATTACCCTTCTGTGCACACAGCCAGCGGATTTCGCACATAGCTAAGACTAGGTCTCTGGACACATAGCCAGCAAGAGCCTTTCTACCAAACCCAGACTTACAAAATGTATTATTAAAGCATAAACGTACTTAGATCCAAAACATCATTTTTTCCTCATCAAGTAGACTTTATCTATATTTATATTCATCCAACACGGAGATACTATGGTATCAAACCATGGTTTGAGGACTAGAGTTTACCCTTACAACCCATTTACATAAAAGAGGGACTTTGACCTGCCCCAAAGCCCCTTTACCTTTCCGCGTAGTGTGCATATCCAAAAATATATACAAAATGTTACTAAAAAATGTACCCCCCGCTCTAACAGGCCCCCAACATAAACCCGTGACTCATCCCTCGTCACTATGGGGTATGCTCCTTCATCTTGGCTTGGAGAGTAGTGATGTAAGTTTTCAATGGTATCACCACCTCAAGACTCTGCACAGGAAACCCCTGCATTTCAACAACCTGTTTTTTTTGTAGTTGGCCCTTCAGTGGTCAATTTAATGCTTCTCTGAGTTTGTTGAAGAGTATTCAACATGCTATCCAATGTCTATGATAGTTATAGAGCTTCCTCGGTCCATGAATACATCTGTGCCTCAAGAAACTATTATCTTCGGTGCAGGTCCTCGATTTTCAGTCTGAATTACCCAACCCTCCTGTATGCGGGTAAGGTGACGTGAAATGACAAGGGTGGGCGCCACTATTATGATATCAGCAAACTGTTACTCCTTGATGCAAAATTAATTGCGCAACTGTTGTACCATTGGGTCATTCTAAACTGAAGTCTAGAAACCCATGGCCTCGTCCAAGAGCTAACCGCATTGTGTGACTACGACAACAATGCTATCTGTAGCCTATTTTATCTTGACATCCCTCTTCGCTTTGACTTCTAGCCGGGTTTCTAGCTACAAATTTAACTACAAGTCGGCAATCTGGTGTTGAAATTATGCCCAAACAATTTGAAATTATGTGTGTGAGGCCTTCAATGCAGCAGCAAACTCTTCTAACTTCTTTGTGGGGGCATTTTTGGCAAGGACTTCGGGCACGTCACTTCATACTTGATTGATACTTTCCTCGAGGGCAGCACGCAGAGCCTCAGCTACTTGACATGCTTCGATGGTGCTCTGGTACTTCTGCTACAAGTCTACCACGTGCTGCTAAGCTTAAGTGATGTCATGGTAGGTATAGGATTCACGAAAATGCAGCTCATCCATGATCATGTTGTGGACCATGTGTAATTTTCCTGTAGGTAACACAGTCAAATCAATGTTAATTTCATCGCAAGCTTTGAGCTGCACGCGTAGCAGCTGAGATTCAACTCGAATGGCTTATTCAGGGATCTGAACCAAATAGGCTTCTCCTGTTGATGAAAATACTATAGTAATAGGTTTCATGCTTGCAGTAGACATGCTCGCTTTAACTAGCTTGCATGAAAATTGAACTCTTGGACATCGACCTGTACCCCATTGAGCATAGCGTTGTACCACGCTTCTATGTCTGTCCACATATCTTTTTTTGCTGCCGTGACTATGTTGGCTATTTCGTTGAAATCATCTTCGGTCAATGTTAGCTCTTCTTCTCCAGTGGCCTTAGAACCCTTTAGTTTCCTGTATCCTCCTGTGGCTTGAGAACCCTGCTCCTTGCCCTTGAAAGTCTGAACTTCCACCTGATCCTCTGTCTCTTTTGGCACGACACCATTCTTCTGAGGTGCAGTGCCCATTTCTAGATCAATCATTTCGCTAGTTGTAGTCAGCATGGCCTCTTCTTTTCTGGTCTTCTCAGTAGTTTTCATACTAATGTGAGGTTTGGTAGGCGTCATCGTAATATATGTGGATGAACCTTCCATGATGCATGGCTCCAGCCAAGCTGGAAACCACTCTGCAGTGACACGCAACAAATCATCCTCGGTGACTAGATAGGGAAATTTGTACAAAAATCCTTCAACTACTCCCTTCGTGTGGATGTGAATGTTGTGGAAGGTGGCCTTAAGATCTGAAATCATTTTGTACTACTCATACAAAGTTAGAGAGAGCATTCGTTTTGATTAGATCACCTGAAAGATCAAAGCATCAAAAATACCCACAATATCTTATTTTCCATAATGCAAGTGGGGATAGATGAATTCCATAGTGTAGCGTACCACATGAATTCACACATTTGTGGCTCTATATCAGGAAATTTTGTTTCCTTGGGGGTCTACCATCCAATTAGGGCTATCCAATTAGGGCACACTTTCTCGAGGAATTATTTGCATAGATATTGAGACCAATTATAGATCACTCCCTTCTCGCATTGTACTGAAAGTGCAATGAATTTCGTAGGAACCTCCTTAGGTCTACACTTTTGCATCATATTGTAGGCCAATATTAGCATCCCAAATTGAATGGTCGGGTTGTTGATTTAGTTGACAACAATTCCTCTGTTGTGGCGTGACACCTGATAGGTTGTTTGGATTTTTTCTTCCACGTTCTTTTCTTGTGCTTTTCCTCCAAATTCAGCCATGGGTTATGTGCCTTGATCAGGCATGTCGGTGATCCGATGGATCAACACAACATCAATGGGTATGCACTCTTCCAAACATAGAGCTTCGTCATGCATGAGCACAATAAATTGGCTTACACATATATCATTTATTGAGTTGCACTTGAAATGTGGGACCTATAATAAGTTCATGTAATATCCCCAAATGAGATATTTTACTAATTTTACAGAAATCACACTAACCCAACATTTTACCATAAAATTACTAAATTAATATATATAACATTTCCATGTAAAATAAAACACATAAGGACTGCAATCTATCAACACATCGAATAGGAAGAATCTCAACATTTTTATTATAGATAATAACTGGGGTTACAAATACATTTGACCCAAAAGGGGTTGATTTGGGGAATTGGCCATCAATATGAATTTTTTCACTGTGCTAGCATCCAAAACTGAACTGCCACACTCTCCCTCTAGCAACATCTACCACTGAATCCACTTAAGCACCCGTTGAAGATCTAAATGATCCTCACTCCAATATATTTTAAGCTCTTTGAAACTTCTCAATGAAGTCTCCTCAAAGATATTTGGGTTTCCATCTAACACTCACCAATCACCCAAGAGTTTTCATCCTAGGGATACCAATGAAGTAGAGAATCACGTCTCAAACCTCTCACATAAGAAAATGATCTAATCCGAATATATCCCTCAATGTGTAATATTCCTAAATAGGAAATGCAGAAATACTAAAAAAAATACTTTAGATAACAGTGTAAATCAATACATAAACATAGGAGATCAATATGGATCCATTACATTAAGTATAAGAACAGAAAATCAATACAAAATAGTGAGGCACATATCATATGATATGAGGAAGCAAGCCTCCCATAAACAATCACTCCCAAATATGAGATGCTACTACAATACACAATGTCAAAGAGCTGCTATAGCGCATTCATAATAGAAATAGATACATCAGTAGATGATACAATGATATAATAATATTGATTTATGCCTCCAAAGATGTTATACAGTAGGATCTAGGCATTATATCACCTTTCCATGACAACCCAAGAGGGTTTACGGAAAATACACAAATGTGAGCTGCAGCCCTAGGGCTAAAGATTTGCTGCAATAAAAAAAATGAGGAGATATGGCTGAAGCTAATGTATAATGACGTATCTCTTCTCAAATAGATCCTCTAAATGAAGGATGTCCCCTTCACTGAATGAATCACCTCCCAAATGAGACACTGCAATTACCCCTGCAACTCCTCCCTAAAATAATGCAGATCTGGATTGAAAATGTACTGTAGGAAATGAAATCACCTTGTCCTAATACCAAATATATCAATAAATCCCAATGGGCTTCTTTAATAGCTTCCCAATGGAAGGAAACCTTCCTCCATTGCAAAACTAGTTTAAAAAACACCCAATACAAGCCTCCACTGCTGCACCTTGAAACACAACACAACTCTAAGTAGAAGTTGTGCTGTTGAAGAAATTTGTAGCTTTGCTTGATGCTGGAATGTGGAAATGTAGTGGAAATATTTCTAGAGGCTTCTCAAGGATAGAGGTGGGATTCCCACTCGGGAACACCCTGTGCTAAACAACATTGCAATCTTAGCTAAACAACTGAAGAGAGAAAATAGTCATACAAACCATATAAAAATAATAATCTAATCATATCCTCTATGGTTTCCATCCTCTTCCTTATATAAGTGGTGAGCTTCCTCACCCTTGGCCCCACTCATTTAAGTCACTACTTCCATGCAAAGAGTCTCCAACCAAAACTACATTGTCCCTCAATGAATGCCACTCCTCCATGACAACACTATTGATTTAGCTAAAGTTGACCCTATTGACATGCTCCAACCCCTTTTGACACCAAACAGTGCTTTATCAATCCACTAAAGTGATCTCCATTCACATTAGCAGTGATTTTATTCCTACTAAGGAGATTTATGGGTCTCCATACCCTCTTATTCATCAAATTGAGAAGCAAAAAAAAAATTAATATTCCAATTAATTTAGGAATATTACACAATGGACTCCTCCCTTTATTTTATAGATCTCTTGGATCCTTCTAGAGCCTTATTTTATTATTATTTTATTCATGGATCACTTTTCTCCTTTATTAAAATATTCATTTTTAATGCAGAAAAGATGATTTCTGGTCATTGAAACTCTTGTCCAACTGTCCCATCATGTACGTATCCTTGTCCCGGTTCCAATGAGCTATTACACTAATGTGTTCTATCATGTATTCTTCCTAGAATGCCACCTTGAGCGTAATTAACTAAGTTAAGCCCAAAAATAACTCAATTTTCTGAAAGTTGTCAGAATGCACCAGAACAAAAGGAAAGCTACTCGAATGATGGAAATTATCAAGCGAATGCCACCTAACCACATAGAAACTCCTCAAAACTCCTCCAAAAATATCCTGGGCCTATTGATGACACCAACCTGTACCTGTGATGTGTCTGCTCCTAACTCTAGAATACCATCCTAGCCCTGTCATAGGTGACACAAAAAAAGGGAATATTACAAACCTTCTGACCCAACATTTCTTGCCCTCAAGCAATCCAAATATGTGGGTCACCTTGTTGACCCGATGCAACTGAGACCCAATGCCCAGATCCCATACAAACGTCTGGTTGCTGCTATGCACCTATGTCAAACCACACTGAATAGACCCCTCAATGTCGGGATCCCAAATTGATCTCTCACTGGACCTGTCATCAAAAAATCCTCCTAGATCCGAATGCCACCATGGCCAAACATTGCCCAAGTCCCATGGCTTGTCCTGCACACTACCTCTGGCTATAACTAACACCCCGTGAAGTGAATTTTTCCATCAAACATCAATTCTCCCTAGCCCCTATTGTGTTGTACATCTAACTGTATAAGCTTCCCCACCAACTGCCTACCAACTCGTCACCTCTCTCCAATCCAAGTCCTACCTCGATCCAATGTTGATCCTGCTCTCCTGAAAATGGGATGGTATGCTAAAGAAAAGACGTGTTTTGGTTCAGACATGTGTGGACCATTCTCTATGCCTAAAGGAGTGGGTCAAGTCATTTTGGAAAAGACTAAAGGAGTGGTTCATAAAAAGGTCATTTGACTGATTAAAAAGCACTAGGGAAAATTAGAATTGGTGGAATCAAAGAATGAAATGATTCGAGCAGTCCATGGGGAAGTGAAGAAACATGAAGCACATGCGAGGAAAAACTTGTGTAAATTTGAGGTGATAGTAAATTTCTTGAATCACATGACTGAGGAAATTAGGAACTTAAACATCGACCACTCTTGAGGCAAGATTTAAGGAAATCATAGGCATAACTTCAATGAGTAAATAAATGCGTCGGGAGGATGGATTTTTATTCCCACATACAAGTGAAGGAAAATATGGGTCAATTCATTTTGGAAAATACTATAGTGGTCTGTAAAAAGGTCACTCGATAGGTTAACAAGAAATAGGTAAAATTAGAAATGGTGTAAGAAAAGAATGAAATGATTCGAGCAGTCCATGGAGAAGTGAAGAAACATGAAGCACATGAAAGGAAAACCTTGCATAAATTTGAGGTGATAGTAAATTTATTGAATCACATGACCAAGGAGGAAGCTAAGAACTTAAACATCAACCACTCCTATCTGACTGCAAAAGTTTCTTGGGTGGAGAAAAAGCACAAGATGATGGTGTAGATAAAAGATAAGGTCGGTATTGTGGGTGAAGAAGTGGAAAAGTTTAAAATAAAATGAAGGGAACTGCGTGAAAGGGGCTTACCGTTATTTTTTAATAGTGAAGGAGACCTGTTACCAAAGGATTTTATCCTAGTGAATTTTCATTGTGTTGAAGAGCATCTGAGTAGAGCCAAGGCCAAGGGATGAACCTCATGAGAGGAGTATCTGATAGATATTTGCAAGAAACACTTCAAGTTGTTTTTCATGCTGAAGAAATTGTTTAGGGAACATGGAGAGTTCAATTATAAACCCATTATAGATCTAGAAATGGAAGTAGTCGAAGCATGGCTGGGTGGCATACCAATAGAAGAAGAATGGGACTGTTTGTGGGACATATAGAGACTAGATGTATACACAGAAGCCACATCAATAAAAAAGGTTGATTCTATGTCAGAAGGCCAGAAATGTAGCACTCTCACTCACCTTGGGCCATGTTACCACTCAAACCAGTAGGGGACCTAAAAGGGGTTCCTAAGAGGGAAAATTCTATGCTAAGGAAAAGGATGGAGGCTTAGCCCAGTGTCACTGTGACTAAGACTTCCTTGCTCTTTACGAACATTCACCGATGGGGGGAGTCCTGGTGTTTTGGAAAGCCACTTATAAAGGATATATCATTGAATATGTATGAATTGATCCGAGAAAACATTTCCCAAGGAGGAGGTGAAGAATGGAACTTGCTCGTTCTTCAAGTAAGGGACTTGCCTTCCCAAGGAGAGAAGGTGAGGATTGGAGGGTAAGGGTGAAGGGTGCAACTTGTAGATTTACCTCTCGATCCCTAAAATCCTAGAATAACTTGGATTCCCAAATATAGAACCCAGGTTCAGGAATGGAATATAGCAACCATTGATACTCCTATCCTAGACAAGGTGAGGGTAAAGAATCAATAATAAATTTTTCTTCAATGAGTCAAAATGATCCTACTAGGTTCTAGCCTTGGGGATGCCTAGGCTAAATGTTTTCCTAGAGCTAGGGCTTGAGGTTCCCAGAGAATCCACCGTCATAAGTTCCTAAAATTTTGAGGAGAGTGAGGGGACCCACCAGTGTAGTAGCCTCTAGGAGGTAGAAGTTTTTTTGTCAGTGAATTCCTGAGAAGTTGATGCCCTAGATGACCTTTTAGGGCTAGACATAGGGAAAAGGGGAAAAAGGTAAGAAATAAGAGGAAAATGGGCACTCTTTTGAGGGACCAATGCTTGATTCCCTTAGGGATATGGATTCAAGGATGATAATTATTGAGAATTCAGTTTCTTGATCAGTGAGGCTTGGAGAGTTAGCTTCGTCCAATGTTAAGGGAAAAGAAGAAAAGTGACCTTCAAGCCTTTATAATTCATACAAATGGTGCAATATTATCGAGGAAAAACAATATCTAGGACATTTCATTCATCTAATGATGGCCCATACATTAAACGAGCTAAATAGACACTTAATTCCACATTCCAATCATGGAGCAACAATAACTAATTATAGCGAAGTTCAACAGTATGTAGTGATAAGAATATATCATCAAATTTTACTTACAATGTTAGAGAGTATATCTAGCCATCATCACATTTGTAAAAACAAAGCTCCAAGAAAACAAATGGCCCAAATCCATACATCAAAGTTCATCCATCATCCAAAATAATCCTCCAAGAAGAAATGTGAAGTTCCCTAAAGATAGATAAATCCTAAGTGAAGGGATGATACAAATGAATGTAGCTAACATCAATCTATACCCATTTTAGGAGTTTGAATTAGCCTATGAGACTATAGTAGCCCCTAATAGTAAAATAATGGGCAAATAAAACAACTTTATGTGACAAACCCACCAAACTAGCTCACAAAATGGAATAATAAGCCTCTCTGGAGGTCAAATAATAATATGTGCATATCGTGGGACCCTCCAAAGGCCTAATAATATCCATAAGTGCCATAATGATAAATAAAATCCTCAAAATATGATGGACAAGGGGTTGGCCGCTTGTTCTCCAAGTATTAGATCTGTGATGCTCCCAATGGGTATGGGAGAACATAAATGACCCCATGGGTCTCCATATGAGTCGAAGATGCATGTAGATCCTTTGCAATGTCTCGAGTGATGGAATGAACATTGTCATGACATTGTACAAATCCTTGGACACCTACCAAGAGTGTGGGGCTCCTGTGGGGCCTGTTGGGCACAATATGCTTAATCCATCATCATAATCTCAAAAATGGATCTCTAGTAGTTGTTAGTGTCAGAATGTGCATTCTACCATCAGTGATCAAAATTACTCTTTTCATATTCATTTTAGGTGTCCCACTCAGAATTTTTTATCATTCCATTTAGGTCATACAAAAAAATAATTCACTGATGATATCCCTAGTCATAAAACCTCACACTCCCTCAAAATTTCACATTTTTGACCCACCATCATGCCTTGCTGAGGATAAAAACACTTTTGAAAAGTTCATTTCACTATTTCTTACGTTAGTCAAAGTCAACCATAGAGTCAAGTCATTAAAGGTCCCATTAGATCATTAGGTTTCATTGTCCAAGGTCCAAAATGCACCATTTCATCTCAATAAGGTCAGAAAAAGGTGTGAGAGTAACTCAATAAACATTTCATTATCATCACTAGAGGAAAATCAACATGTAAATATGATATTTTTAAAGTTGTAATTATGGTTTCATTTATGATTTTCATACTCAAATGTAATTTCATTGAAAAATGGAGTTTTAATTTATTTTATTTTTTATGTAATTTTATTATTTGTATATGTAATAATTTAATCTCCAAAAGAGACCAACTCCAACATCATATGTCAAATTGAAGGCCACCAAATCAAAGTGAAAAGTGCCAAACTCTAGCAACTTCATCCTGCAAAGAAGAAAAGTCAAAGAAAAAAGGATATTCAGCACGATTCCAAAAAGTGAAAAGAAACATAGGAAAAGTGGGTTTTTGATCTAAATCAAAATTCACTCAAGTATTAAAGACCCTTATACATCAATTTGAAATTCATTTTCCTCCTATTCTATCGAGAAAGCACTTGAGGAGAGCGATGTTTCAATTTTCTAGGCAAAATTGGACAAAAACTGAGTAGAGGGTGCACAAGCTAAAGGCGTTGCACATATCATAAAGGCGATGCGCACAGATTGAAGGCATTGCGCACAACCTTAAGTCGATGTGCATATCCTTAAGGCACTGCACATATGTCCAGCAAGCCAGAAAATAGTCCAAATTGTGCCAAATCACTTCCATAACTTCTGGAACAATTTGTTGAGCCTCCAGCAAGTGAGTAAAGGTGTCCTCCATCATCATTTACCTCCTTCAATTTTATTTGTTTAATGTTGTGTAATCTACTTGAGAATTTGGTGTTTTAACCTTTCAAAACACTAGTTTTCCTCAATAACACTCCCAACTCCTAAAAGCCCTAGCCCTAGGTGCTCCTTTTACCTAGTCTCCCAATTCCTAATTCCCCATCCCAATTCCCATTACACGATCACTCAATTTCCCTTTCTCCATTTCCTATCCCCAAAATTCCCCTTCCACATTATCATATACTTCCCTAGGCTTTTGGACATAAAAACACCATGGCAGCAAAAGCAGAGCACAATAGACATAAATGGGGTAGGATAATTATACTTGAACCTACCAACACAAGGGAACTTTTGGCTTCCCCAATGACAGTAACATGTTTCAAATATGTTGGTTGTTATGATTTTTGTGAAAAAATTCAAAGGGTTCATCTCCATGACATGTTCACCAGGCTCTTCATGTCCAACCTCCACAATGACCAAGTCAATTTAGCTGGAGTCACCTTTATTGTCTCAACTGCCATTATTTCAGTTGCCACCAGGATCCCGAATGTTGAGGAGAAGTGGTTGAAAAAGAGTGATTTGGAGGAAAACTACTTTGAGCCCTTCCTAAAACCAAGGTATAAGAATGAGAAAAAGAGGTTCTTTCTTTTTTCACCTCCTAGACAAATATGCCCCAATGATGAAGATAATATTGAAATAATTTTCATGTGAAGGCAGATTTTCAAGGGTCTATTCCTATGACATCCAGCTCTTAATGAATTTCAGGAGGGTAAAAATGATGGACATACCCTACTAATTTTTCCGAAGCATAGATAAGATGGCATTCATTGTCTAGAAAAGGGAATATGAACATCAAATGAAAACTATTTTCCAACATTCCTTAATTAAAATCATAGTCCTCCAACATCTTAATCAACTAAACATTGGATGGAGTACCTTCATAACCAATGATATTTTCAATGAGCCATCTACTCTCCATACACAAATGTCTCTTCATCATCCTATCCATCCACTTCTATCCCTCCATCTCAACCCATAGCACACTCTTCATCATTAGATAGGAGATGTATTACTCTGCTGGGAGGCCAGGAATGAAGACAAGGGTAAGCACATAAAGTTCGATAATTTATGGAAAGGACCTTTTAAGTTTGTTGCTTCTCATGGAAAAAATGCATATCTATTGGAAGAAATGGATCATCAATGCTTCTTAGGAGGGCCAGTTAATGGTAGGCTCCTGAAGCACTATATTTTTTTATCTGAAGTTGTGATTTTTTTTTTCATCCTCATTGCATATATTAGTTTGATGTTCCTGCAAGTGTGAAGTGGAAAAGCATTGGAGTTTGGAGCCCTAGTGAAGGACATGGAACTTCATTGAGTTTCTACCATTTCAAGTTAAGTTTTCAAAGAATTAAGTTAAGTTTTAACTCATTTTTTGAGTCAATTTCAGTGAGTTTCAAAGTTAGTTTGTGTCATTGACTTGTCAATATTTATTCATACATTTCATTTTGAGTTGTTTTGGTCGTATTTTCCCAATGGTTAGGCACTTGGTCTATGGTGTTTTTGACACCTCCAAGGAGTTGCCATCCCTAATAAGGATGATTTTAGTGTCAGAATGTGCATTCTTCCATCAGTGATCAAAATTACTCTTTTCATATTCATTTAAGGTGTCCCAATTAGAATTTTTTTATCATTACATTTAGGTCATACAAAAAATTGATTCACTGATGGTAGCCCTAGTCATAAAATCTCACTCTCCCTCAAAATTTCACATTTGCTGACCCACCATCATGTATTTTTGAGCATAAAAAAACTTTTGAAAAGTTCATTTCACTATGTCTTATGTTAGCCGAAGTCAACCATGGAGTCAGGTCATTCAAGGTCACATTAGGTCATTAGGTTTCATTTTTCAAGGTCCAAAATGCGCCATTTCATCCCAATAAGTCAGAAAAAGGTATGGGATTGAATCAATAAACATTTTATTATCATCAACAGAGATTATTAGCATGTAAATATGATATTTTTAAAGTTGTAATTATGGTTTCAAGTATGACTTTCATACTCAAATGTAATTTTATTCAAAAACGGAGTTTTAATTTATTTTATTTTTATGTAATTTTATGATTTCTATATGTAATAATTTTATTCAAAAAGTTTCCAACTCCAACTTCATATGTCAAACTGAAGGCCACCAAATCAAAGATAAAAGTGCCAAACTTTAGCAACTTCATCGTGCAAAGAAGAAAAGTGAAAGAAAAAAGGATATTCAGCATGATTCCAAAAAGTGAAAAGAAACATAGGAAAAGTAGGTTTTTGATTTACATCAAATTCACTCAATTATTAAAGACTCTTAGACATCAATTTGAAATTAATTTGCCTCATATTCTTTCTAGAAAGCACTTGAGGAGAGCGATTTTTCGATTTTCTGGGCAAAATTGGACAAAAACTAAGTAGAGGGCGCACAAGCTAAAGGAATTGCGCATATCGTAAAGACGTTGTGCATAGACTGAAGACGTTGTGCATAGACTTAAGGCGTTGTGCATATCCTTAAGGCATTGCACATATGTCCAACAAGTCAGAAAATCATCCAAATTGTGCCAAATCACCTCCAAAACTTCTGCAACAGTTGTTTGAGCCTTCAGCAAGGGAGTAAAGGTGTCTTCCATCATCATTTACCTCCTTCAAGTTTATTTGTTTAATGTTGTGTAATTTTCTTGAGAATTTGGTGTTTTAACCATTCAAAACCCTAGTTTTCGTCCCTAACACTCCCAACTCCTACAACCCTAAGCCCTAGGTGATCATTTTACCTAGGCTCTGAATTCCTAATCCCCCATCCCAATTCCCATCACACTATCACTCAATTTCCCTTTCCCCATTTCCTATCCCCAAAATTCCCCTTCCAAATTATCATATAATTCCCTAGGGTTTTGGACATAAAAACATCATGGCAACAAAAGAAGAGCATAATATACCATAGAGTGAGGAAGAGGAAACACAGGCTACAAGGCCACATAAAGGGGGTAGGATAATCAGACTTGAACCTACCAACACAAGGGAGCTTTTGGCTTCCCCAATGACAGTAACATGTTTCAAATATGCTGGTTGTTATGATTTTTGTGAACAAATTCAAAGGGTTCGGCACCATCACATGTTAACTAGGCTCTTCATATCCAGCCTCCACAACAACCAAGTCACTTTAGCTAGAGTCACCTTTACTGTCTCAACTACGATTATTTCAGCTACCACCGGGATCTTGAATGTTGGGGAGAAGTGGTTGAAAAAGAATGATTTGGAGGAAAACTACTTTGAGCCCTTCCTGAAACCAAGGTATAAGAATGATAAAAATAGTTTCTTTCCTTTTTCTCACCTCCTAGATAGATATGCCCCAATGATGAAGATAATCATGAAATAATTTTCATGTGAAGGCATATTTTCAAGGCTCTATTCCTATCACATCTGGCTCTTAATGCATTTCACCAGGGTAAAGATGATGAAAATACCCTAATACCTTTTCCGAAGCATAGATAATATGGCATTCATTGTCTAGAAAAGGGAATATGAACATCAAATGAAAATTATTTTCCATCATTCCTTAATTAAAATCATAGTCCTCCAGCATCTTAATCAACTAAACATTGGATGGAGTACCTTCATAACCAATGATATTTTCAATGAGCCATCTACTCACCATACACAAAATGTCCCTTCATTATCCTAGCCATCCACTTCTAGCCCTCCATATTATCCCATAACACACTATTCATCATTATATCAGTCCCCTTCACCTCCTTCATCTCCATCTCATCATGACATTGGGTCACCTAGCAGCATGGTGGATATTGAGCCTAAGTGGGCTAGTATGGTTGAGATTGAGCTATTGCCAAAAACCTACTGGAGAGGCTTCAGGCTTGTCTTTTCTCCACATATACTGGAAGGGGCCATGCCTTCTAAATAATAAAAACTAGGTGAACAAAGGCAAAGAGAAGGTCATTGAGCCAATCATTCATGATGATGAGGACACTCATGAAACAGAGTAGGAATTTAAGCTTTTTGACCTAGATGAGGATGAAAATGAAAAAATCACTAATGCAACCATCAGAGGAAAGGATGCCAAGATTAGTGAACTCCAGACTAATCTTGACAGGGCTAGATATGTCATACACTTCCTTGACAAAGAAAATGAGAAATTGAAGACTAAACAGGTCATTGATCAGGTCAAGTATGTCATTGCTCAAAGGGAGGAAGAAAAGGCCAAAGCCATACTAGATGAAACACTTGAGAAGTATGGCTTGCTTGATGATGAAGAGGGACAAGTACCAAGACAGAGACCTAGAACTAGAGGGCTGAAAAGAGCTCTAGCTCTAGAGAGGCAAAGGGAGGCTGAGCTTGTTGATCAGCTAACCCTAAATGAGCAGCTTGTTATATTGATCAATGAAAACAGGGAGCCATCGCTTGATAGAGCCAATCGTAACTTGGAGAAGTTGATAGAAAAGGATAGCAAGGGTAATTACCTATTGAGAAGGAAATTCAAACACCATGCACTGAAGGAGAAAATTGCAATGGCCAAGCTCAAAAGAGCAAATGCAAAAATTGAAGATTTGACCATGGAGGAGAAGAATAAATTAGAAATTATTTTTGAGGCTTCTATCCAATACTAGACACATCATCATCATATATTATATAAATTTTGATGCATTTTCAAACCATTTTTCAAATTATGAGTTTGAATGTGTTTTTCTAAACAAGGAAATATCAGAAAATTTGTCATATGTGAAACACCCTAGGCGTTGCGCAAACAATAAGGAAATTTTATGGGCAAACGATCACCACAATTGGGTTCATAATGATAAATACATGCACCCCGTACATTTTCAAAGTTTTTTGAGGAAAACTGGTCAGTCAAAAGGACAAAAAACCACCAAAAAATCATGTTTCTGCCCATATGTTTTCCTAGGCGTTGCGCACATAGCACTCTTTGGAGATTGCAATTTTGAAGGGTCAAATTAGCATCATTTTGAGAGATGGAGGCATATTTGTAAAGAGGACTTGACAAGATTTCCAACAAGCCATATTGAGTTTGATTTGGACACTTGTAGGTCAGTCAAAATTTCCATTGAACATGGAGGGCACACAACCTTAAGGTGTTGTGCATATGACAAGAAAATGGCGCATATGACAGTTTGCTGATCTTTTTGGTTTTTCACTGTAAACATTGAATTCGTCTCAAAAAAACATATTTCTATTAATTTAATTCATCATGTTAAATGTAATTATTTCAAGGATAAGTTACCAAGGGTAGATTCATTAGGTAAATTTATCCTTTAGTCAAGATGAATCAGTTTTAGTGTAATTAGGAGTGAGTCACTTGGACCATCCTACACTTCAGTTTTCAGTTCAGGAATTAGTGGATCTCTTCCTCACCTCATGGATTCGACACCTGAGGATGAGTGAAGCTTTTTTTATGTCTATATAGTCCCTTTCGTCACTCTTACCAAGGGTTTGAATTAGTTTGGATGATAGCTTGTTGATTAAGGAACTATTTTACTCAGTTTGGCCAGTTAATAAAGAAGAGTTGCAGATATTTTTTGGGATACTTGTGGTATGATGTTTATCAGTGTTTTTTCTTCAAGTTTAATATGTTATAATGTCATGTATTCATGTTCATTACATCTCTATGGTATGATTTATTTCAAGTTAATAGGCAAAACATATGTTTTCTCATGCTCTGTTTAGGGAAAGATTATATAATTTGTCCATTTTCCTCTATCTAGGAAGAATAAATCTTCCATGCTCTTCCTAGCCCCTCAACAGCCTTAAAAATATCTCATCCCAATCCTCTTAAAGTGGTAACCCTTATGCCTACCTTTCCCCATTGAATCCCTACAACCCTATCTCATTTTCCCTGACCTAGCTCCCTTGACCTAATTTCTTCATCCATTGAAACCCAACCAAATCAAATCAAAACAACCCCTACACTCCATATCTAGTGTAAAAACCCTAATTTATCCAGCCCTCTTGGTTGTGACCTTGTGGAGAGATCCCTATCCGACTTGGTAGGGCTAGCTACCAAGCCAAAATTTTGGTCTGTGGTTACCTCTATTGGGATTCCTTCTTCAGCCTTGGGAATCTAGCAGAGTGCTAAAATTCTGGCGTCATTTCCCGAGAATGAAAAGACAAAATTTCCCTGGGTATATGAAAAATATTTATCGGAAACTAATCCTTTGGATGATAGGATCAAGTTTCATAAGGCTGATTTCATACTTCCAGTGCCTCATATCAGATCTGGCTTCTACAAGATATACCCGAGTGAATCGATACCCTGATCTAGTCGATCTAGTTGATGATCTAGGTAAGTTTTTTCATAGACATCGATATCAAACTGCACACATTCAATCAGGACCAGTTCCATTGGTAAGATCATTTTCTTTACCTGCTAAGTTAATTTCTCTAGAAGATATACCTTATGACCTAAAATTTGAATTGTCTTTATTTAAATCCAGATTCGAAACTTCTTTGTCCAATATAGTTTTTGATCCTCCAAGATTATCTGAGGTAAAATATTTGTCTGAATTAGACTTAAATCCTTTTAAATATTGGCTTTTCGAAGAAATTAAGCCCGAATCTGACCTTGACATTAAGGAGTGGATGAAATTCTACCATCCAGAGCAAGTTTTTGTTTCATCTGAACCTCAAAATCAGTCAAATCTAGTATATTCATCTACACCTTCGAATTCATCATACATACCTTCCACTTCAGTAACAACAACTTCAGCTCCTTTACCTATTCATCCAATCCCTCATGTTTTCAATCCAATATTTAATTCAACAGGAATTATGGAAAGATTTTCCCCGCTCGTCTTACCATCCCAATTGCATGACTTACCCTAAGGATATGGTCAAAGACTTCCCCTCTTTGATGAAGACTCTAAAATCACCGCCCATCAGCACATGGCTAAAATCACAACCTTCATAGATCCTGAGGAGTTAGACATAGATGATTCGAAGATGCGAATCATCGCACAAAGTTTTTCTGGTGAAGTGAAAGTTTGGTTTCGTGCCCTAGCAGCTAATTCTATTAGGATTCCTGCTGAACTAGTTGATGCTTTCTTAGCCATGTGGGATGAAAAGAAAAACCCTTTACAAATCCTTGATAAGTATGATTCCCTGAAGCACAATCCTAATGAATCAGTGCCTGATTATAATTCTCGATACCTCAGAATCTATAATTCCATCCCAAATGAAATGAAACCACCTCCTGGTTTGGCCCTTCTGCATTATCCGATGGTTTTGACCGAGATATGGCCTACAAATTGAGAGAGAGAAGTCCCACTACTCTAGAAGAAATTATCAGAAATTTAGTCAATGTTGAGGCCAACCTTATGATTAAAAATTCAAAACTAAAAACTGAATGTAAAGGAACCTTCCACATCATCCGACACTAAATTCTATGGTTTTCTTGGGACCATGGAAATAATGGTTGATAAAATGTCTATTTCATATAGACAAACGGAGCCACAAATCAGAAATCTGAACTTTCAAGGCCAGCAGAAACAACCTCAGTTATGGATAAAGAAAAGAGAGAAAACAGATCCTAAAACACAGCAACAACAACAAATTAGGACACCAGTACAAAAAAACTATGCTCAGAGTGATAAAGAGGAAGAACCAACAGTAGAGGAGAACCTGCTTTTGACAACTGATGGTCAGCCTATCTTTCTGACCGAAGATGAAGAATATGTCGAAAAAACAAGTTCACCTAGTAATAAAGACTTCATATTGACTAATGATCATGAGTTAGAAGTATAATCTGATGATTATCAGAGAGGATACCTGAATTCATTGAGTTCCCAATAAAGGCAGTACTTTTTGAGGACCTGTGATGTTCCAATCAATCCACCTCCGAAGAAAATAGTTCAACAGAAAGAAGAAAATCAAGTTTCTCATGTCAATCAAAATAAGGGTAAATATATTATAGCTCCAGTCAGCCTTCTACAAGTGCTATTGTCAAAGAAAGAGATATTCAGAGGAAACAAGCTGCACCGAGAGATCATGTTAAGAAAAAGGATATTGTCATAAAAAATGGAGAAAAAACTATACGTTTTAATTTAGAGTCAGAAATTTCAAAGTTAAAGGTGTCTATTCCTCTTATTGAATTGGTCAAAGTTGATAAATATAAATCCTATGTAGTCAAAACCTTGAAATTTTACCCTTTATCCGACATGGTTAATATAGAGGATGATCATCCCGAGTTAATATTTGGTCCCACAATCGATGGTCAGTCTGAAGATAGTGAGGTCCCACCATTTTACCTGAGTCTCAAAGTTCACCAATTCATCCTTCATAATACTATGTTAGACTCCGGGGCCTTCCACAACCTCATGCCTAAAGCCGTCATGGAGAAGATTGGCCTTGACATAACTTGCCCATATCATGATTTATATTCTTTCGACTATGGTCGTGTCTGTTTTTTGGGTCTAATCAAAGATCTAGTTGTCTCCCTAGAATAGATCCCATCCAAAAATTTCCTTATGGACATGGTATTTTTTGACATTCCTCCATGTTTCGGTATGTTGTTATCAAGATCTTGGGGGGCTAAATTGAGAGGTACACTGCAGTTGGACTTTTCCTATGCAACAGTTCTTGTCTTTGGTCAAATGAGAAAACTATATCGTGAGACTAAAATAAAATACATGATCACAGACAAGGAAAGGCCTAATAATCATCCTATAAATGTTGTGCATATAGACTTAGAGTCCTTCATTTTGTAAAATTATCCTTGATTAAATTATGTATATTTTCAATTAGTAGAAATAGAGGATGTTCCTAAAGTTTCAGATTGCATTAAAATAGTGTTAGAAAAAGAGAAAGAGAATATGCCTACTATATCAAAACATCCATTAGAGAAGGCAGATGAAACTTGAGAACAACATAAAGAATCAGATCAGAAAATTGTGTCAAATCAGAGTCAAGAGTTTCAGCACCTTGAGGAAGAAGATGGTCTTTGGAGCATGGAATTTGATAGTTCTATTGGGAAAGACAATGTTGGCATTGGTTTATGGATCCGTAGCCCATTTCAACAGGAAAATAAATTCCCTAATAATTTTAGGTTGTGTTCCTACAAATTAGCATTCGATTCTACGAACAATGAGGCTGAATATGAGGCTCTCATTACCGGTCTGAAAATTTTGAAAAAATTGGGAGCTAGAATAATTGCAGTCTACGGTGATTCAGAGCTGGTAATTAAACAAGTAAAAGGTGAGTATCAAGCTAATCACCCAAGGATGAGGCAATATAGGAATGAAGCACTTGAAATTTTGAGAATGTTTTTAGAATATACACTTAGAGTAGTTCCAAGGTTGTAAAATTTGATGGCTAATTCATTAGCCACTGCTGCAAGTAATTTCAGATATACAATGTTTTCAAATAAAAAAATTGAGATTCATATAAAGCATAGGCCTGCCATTGCTGATAATTTGAAATTTCAGCAAGTTTTATGGGATGATAAATAGGTGAACAATTTCCTTCAAAGTGAAGGTGAGTTTGATAACTATTCTATGGATGAAGTGTATGACAAGGATGACCAAGTCATCGAGGCAACTCAGATTGACATACTTCAGCTCAAGGACAATAACATTCCAAAGGGTCTCATACATTTGGAAGAATTATTTGATCAAGATGATGTGGCAAGAAAACCTACTTTGGTTCCCACAGAAAAAGGCATAGAAGATGTTAATATTGGAACAACAAAGCAGCCAAAGTTCATCAAGCTTTCAAATTCTTTGCCTCCACAGGTAAAGCCTAAATATGTTCTTTTTTACTGAGTTTTCTGACGTGTTTTCTTGGGATTACTCAGATCTAAACGTGTACAATAATGATATTATTCAACACATTATCTTGATAAATCCAGACCAAAATCCTTTTAGGAAGAAGCTCAGGAGAATAAACCCAAAGTTGTTTCCATACATTGAGAAGGAAGTAAACAAGCTGTATAAGGCAAGAATTATTGTTCTAGTCAGATTTTTGGATTGCATATCTAATTTGGTTCTAGTTTGAAAGAAAACCGACGAAATCCAACTATCTATAGATTTCAGAAATATAAACAAAGTATCACTGAAAGACAAGTACCCACTGCCCAAAATGGACCACATACTTCAGCGAGTTGTAGGAGCTAGTAGGATGTCATTGCTGGATGGTTACTCAAGGTACAATAATATCCTTTTGCATGAAGATGATCAGGATAAGACAACGTTCACTACTCCATGGGGTACCTTTAAATATGCTAAGATGTCACTCAGTTTGAAGAATGTCGGGGCTAATTTATAGTGTTCCATGGACATAGCTTTTGGTAACGAGAAAGATGTCTTCCTTGTTTTTTATTTAGATGATTTGACTATTTATTAAAATTCATATTATGAGCATTTACACCATTTGAGAGTTGTGTTCCAACGATGTAGAAAATTTGGGATATCCCTAAATCCTAAAAAGTGCCTATTTTCTATGGAAGAAGGAAATTTTTTGGGTCACATCATCTCCAAAGATGGGATCTAGATAGATCCTTCTAGAGTTGAAGTGATACAAAAAATTGATTTCCCTAGTAATAAGAAGGAAGTCTAAGCATTCAACATTAGGATGAATTTCCTACGTAGGTTCATTCCCAATTTAGAAAAGCATATTATAGAATTATATAACATGCTGAATAAGGGGAAGGATGTAAAATGGTCTGAAAATTCTCGTAATTCATTCATATCAGTGAAATTTTCTTTTACCACTGCTCTAGTTTTGACAAGTCACGATTATTCTCTAGATTTCATTATATTTTCTTTTGCTTCTGAGCATACTTTGGCAGTAGTGATAATGCCGAAAAAATATGGGACAAATTTACCAATAGTAGTCTTCAATCGCACAATAAGGGATGTAGCCCTCCAATACAACATAATTGATAAAAAAACCTTGCCTTTCATTAAAGCACTCAAGGATTTCCGTGTTTATATTCTGCACTCACATATTTTGGCATATGTTCCAAATGCAGCGGTTAAAGAAGCACTCATGTAAATAGATTGAGAAGGAAGAAGAGGTATATAGATAGGAGTGCTCTTAGAGTATGACCTTGAGATCAAGCTGACCAAGTTGATCAAAGGGCAAAGCTTAGCCAAGCTTATGGCTAAGTCAAATATACATGCACTTGTCATCAATCTCATATCAACAATGTATGATGAGGAAGAAGGTGTAAGTCTTATTCAGGTATCATATCTCTTTTCATCATCTCCACAATATGTTGATATAATTTATGTTTTAAAAAATTTGAACCCTCCTCTGGGCATGTCAAAGATTAAGAGAAGGTCCTTGAAACTTAAGGCTTCAAAATATATATACTTGATAGTGCACTCTACTAGAAGGATCTTGGAGGAGTGTTAGTCAATTGCTTGGTTGAAGATGTGTCCAAAGAAGTGATGAAGGATTTCCACAAAGGAGATTGTGGAGGTCGCTTATACTAGAATAATATGACCAACATAGTACTAAGAGAGGGTTACTATGGTCCGAAATTGTTTGTGGATTTGTACAAGACGATCATGATCTACCATGAATGCAAACTTTTCCAAGGTAAACATAAGCTTCTTCCTCTACCATTACAACCCATTTTAGTTGAATCTCCTTTCGAGAAGTGGGGCTTATAATTTATTGGTGAAATATATCCACCCTCATCCACTCAACATAGATGGATACTTACTACTAGAGACTATTTCACAAAGTGGATTGAAGCGATCCCAACCAGGAAAGCTACAAACTAAGTAATAATTCTGTTTTTAGAAGCTAACATCTTTTCCTAGTTTGGTTTTCCTAGAAAAATGACCACGGATAACATTGCAGCCTTCAAATCAAAGAAGATGATAGAATTCTATGATAGGAATAACATTAATTTGGGTCATTCTACAACATATTATCCATAGGGAAATGGATTGGAGCAGTCCTCCAACAAGTCTTTAATCAACATAAACAAAAAGACGTTGGAGGTGAAAAATAAGAATTGGCACAAGAAGCTAATTAATGCATTGTGGGCAGATTTGGTAAGCAGCAAGAAATCCATTAGCATGTCTACATTTCAGGTAGTTTAGAGTGTGGGCATGATTTTCCCTTCTTCTTTGGCTATTCTAGTCATGAAAGTTTTACAAGAAGTGAGAAATGAAGAAAATTGCATACAACATCGCATAAACCAAATGATTCACCTACAACAGACAAGAGAAGAAGTGTTTCAGAAATCTTCCAAACTCCATGAAAATATCAAGAAAATATATGACAAAAAAACCAAGCAAGATGATTTCAAGATCGGCGATGTATTACTTCGTTGGGATGCCAGGAATGAAGACAAGGGTAATCACATGAAGTTCAATAATTTATGGAAATAACCTTTTAAGTTTGTTGCTTCTCGTGGACAAAATGCATATCTCTTGGATGAATTGGATCAGCAAATTTTCTTAGGAGGGCCAGTTAATGGTAGGCTCCTGAAGCATTATCTTTTTTTATTTGAAATTGTGAATTTATTTTTTCATCCTCATTGTATATATCAGTTTGATATTCCTACAAGTGTGAAGTTGAAAAGCATTGGAGTTTAGAGCCCTAAGTGAAGGACATGGAGCTTCATTGAGTTTCTACCATTTCAAGTTAAGTTTTCAGAAAAGTAAGTTAATTTTTAAGTCACTGTTTGAGTCAATTTCAATGAGTTTCAAAGTCAGTTTATGTCATTGAATTGTTAGTATTTAGTCATGAATTTCAGTTTGAGTTGTTTTGACTGTATTGGCCCAATGGTTAGGCACTTGGTCTACGGTGCTCTTGACACCTCCAAGCAGTTGCCATCCTCAATAAGGTTGGTGTTAGTGTCAGAATGTGCATTCTTCCATCAGTGAACAAAGTTACTCTTTTCATATTCATTTTAGGTGTCCCAATTAGAAATTTTTTATCATTCCATTTGGGTCATAAAAAAAATTTATTCATTGATGGTAGCCCTAGTCATAAAACCTCACTCTTCCTCAAAATTTCACATTTGCTGACCCACCTTCATGTCTTGTTGAGCATAATTTTTTTTTTGAAAAGTTCATTTCACTATGTCTTATGTTAGTCAAAATCAACCATAGAGTCAGGTCATTCAAGGTCCGATTAGGTCATTAGGTTTCATTATTCAAGGTCCAAAATTCACCATTTCATCTCAATAAGGTCAATAAAAAGTGTGAGATTGACTCAATAAACATTTCATTATCATCAGCAAAGGATTATCAACATGTAAAGATGATATTCTTAAAGTTGTAATTATGGCTTCAAGTATGATTTTCATACTCAAATGTAATTTTATTCAAAGATGGAGTTTAATTTATTTTATTTTTTATGTAATTTTATGATTTTTATATGTAATAAGTTAATCTCCAAAAGTTTCCAACTCCAACTTCATATGTCAAACTTAAGGCCACCAAATCAAAGTGAAAAGTGCCAAACTCTAGCAACTTCATCCTACAAAGAAGAATAGTCAAAGAAAAAAGGATATTCAACATGATTCCAAAAAGTGAAAATAAACATAGGAAAAGTAGGTTTTTGATTTAAATCAGAATTCACTCAATTATTAAAGAATCTTAGACATCAATTTGAAATTCATTTTCCTCCTATTCTATCGAGCAAGCACTTGAGGAGAGCGATTTTTCGATTTTGTAGGCAAAATTGGACAAAAACTAAGCAGAGGGCGCACAGGCTAAAGCCACTGTGCATATCCTAAAGACGTTGCACATAGATTGAAGGTGTTGTGCACAAAATTAAGGCATTGTGCATTTCCTTAAGGCAATGATCATACGTCCAGAAAGCCAGAAAATCATCCAAATTGCACTAAATCACCTCTAGAACTTATGCAACAGTTGTTTGAGCCTCCAACAAGTGAGTAAAGGTGTCTTCCATCATCATTTACCTCCTTCAAGTTTATTTTTTTAATGTTGTCTAATTTTCTTGAGAAATTGGTGTTTTAACCATTAAAAACCCTATTTTTCCCCTTAACACTCCCAAGTCCTAGAATCCTAAGCCCTACGTGATCCTTTTACCTAGGATCCCAATTCCTAATTCCCCATCCCAATTCCCATCATACTATCACTCAATTTCCCTTTCCCCATTTCCTATCCCTAAAATTCCCCTTCCACATTGTCATATACTTCCCTAGGGTTTTGGACATAAAAACACCATGGAAACAGAAGAAGATCATAATAGACCATATAGTGAGGAAGAGGAAACATAGGCTACAGGGCCACATAAAGGGGGTAGGATAATCATACTTGAACCTACCAACACAAGGGAACCTTTTTCTTCCCCAACGACAGTAACATGTTTCAAATATGCTGGTTGTTATGATTTTTGTGAACAAATTCAAAGGGTCTAACACCATCACTTGTTGAACAGGCTCTTCATATCCAACCTCCACAACAACCAAGTCACTTTAGCTGGAGTCACCTTTACTGTCTCAACTGCCATTATTTCAGCTACCACTAGGATCTCGAATGTTGGGGAGAAGTGGTTCAAAAAGAGTGATTTGGAGGAAAACTACTTTGAGCCCTTCCTAAAACGAAGGTATAAGAATGATAAAAAGAGTTTTTTTCCTTTTTCTCACATCCTAGAAAGATATGCCCCAATGATGAAGATAATCATGAAATGCTTTTCATGTGAAGGCATATTTTCAAGGCTCTATTCCTATCACATCTGGCTCTTAATGCATTTCACCAGGGTAAAGATGTTGAACCTACCCTACTACATTTTCCGAAGAATAGATAAGATGAAATTCATTGTCCAAAAAAGGGAATATGAACATCAAATGAAAATTATTTTCCATCATTCCTTAATTAAAATCGTAGTCCTCCACTATCCGAATCAACTAAACATTGCATGGAGTACCTTCATAGCCAGTGATATTTTCAACTGGCCATCTACTCACCATAAAAAAAATGTTCCTTCATCATCAAAACCACCCACTTCTATCCCTCCATATTAGCCCATATCACACTCATCATCATGAGATAAATCCCCTTCACCTCCTTCATCTCCATCTCATCATGACATTGGGTGACCTAGCAGCATGGAGGATATTGAGCCTAAGTGGGCTAGTATGGTTGAGGTTGGGTCATTGCCGAAAATAGAGCTAGAATTCCAGATTTTTGACCTATATGAGAGTGAAAATGAAAAAATCACTAATGTAGCCATGAAAGGAAAGGATGCCAAGATTAGTGAGCTGCATACTAATCTTGACAGGGCTAGATATATCATGCACTTCCTTGAGCAAGAAAATGAGCAATTAAAGACTAAACATACCATTGATGAGATCAAGTATGTCACTGCTCAAAGGGAGGTAGAAAAGGAAAAATCCATAATAGATGAAACAATTGATAAGTATGGCTTGCCTAATGATGAATAGGAACAAGTACCAAGACAGAGACCTAGAACTAGAGGGATGAAAAGAGCTCTAGCTCTAGAGAGGAAAAGGGAGGATGAGCTTGTTGATCATCTAACCGTAAATGAGTAGCTAGCTATAGTGATCAATGAAAAAAAGGAGCCATGGATTGATAGATACAATCAACACTTGGAGAAGCTAATATCAAATTATAACAAGGAAGATGACCTATTGAGAAGGAAAGTCAAACACCGTGCACTGAAGGAGAAAATTGCAATGGCCAAGCTCAAAAGAGCCAAAGAAAAAATTCAATATTTGACCATGGAGGAGAAAAATAAATTGGGAATTCTTATTGAGGCTTCCCTCCAAGCCTAGAGACATAATCATCATCTATTCTATAAATTTTGAGGCATTTTCAAAAAAATTTCAAATTCTAAGTTTGACTATGTTTTTTTGAACAAGGAAATATCAGAAAAATTTTCATATGCGCAGCACCCTAGGAGTTGTGAAAATTATAGGGGTAGTTTTTGGGGAAAATGTCACCACCATTGGGTTCAGAATGATCAACACATGCACCCTTTACATTTTCTAAGGTTTTTGAGGAAAAATGGTCAGTCAAAAGGGAAAAAAAACAACAAAAAATCATGTTCCTACCCATATTTTTGCCTAGGCGTTGCACACAGAGCACTCTTCGGAGATTTCAATTTTGAAGGATAAAATCAACATCATTTTGAGAGATGGAGGCATATTTAGAAAGAGGACTTGAAAATATTTCCAACAAGACATATTGGGCATGATTTTAACACATTTAGGTTAGTTAAAAGTTTCCTTGAACATGAAGGGTGCACAACCTTAAGGCATCGCGCATATGACAGGAAAATGATGCATATGACAGTTTTCTGATCTTTTTGGTTTTTCACTATAAATTTTGATTTCATCTCAGAAAATCATATTCATATTAATGTAATTGATCATGGTAAATGTAATTATGTCAAGGATAAGTTACCTATGGGTAGATTCATTAGGTAAAGTTATCCTTTAGTCAAGATGAATTAGTTTGAGTGTAATGAGGAGTGAGTCACTTGGACCATCCTACACTTCAGTTTTCAGTTTAGAAATTAGTGGATCTCTTCCTCACCTCATGTATTCGACCCTTGAGGATGAGTGAAACTTGTTTTATTTCTATTTATTCCCTTTGTTCACTCTTAACAATGGTTTTAATAAGTTTGGATGATAGCTTGTTGATTATGGAACTGCTATTCTCAGTTTGTCCAGTTAATAAAGAAGAGTTGTGGCTATTTTTTAGGATACTTGTTGTATGATGTTTATCAGTGTTTTTTTTTCAAGTTTCATATGTTATAATTTCTTTGATTTATGTTCATTACCTTTATATGGTATTATTTTGTTCAATTTAATAGGTAGAACATATGTTTTCTCATGCTCTGTTTAGGGAAATATTTCATAATTTGTCCATTTTCCTTTGTCTAGGAAGAATACATCTTCCATGCTCTTCCTAGCTCCCCAATAGCCTTAAAACCATCTCATCCTAATCCTCTTAAAGTGGTAACCCTTATGCCTACCCTTCCCCACTGAATCCCTGCAACCCTATCTCATTTTCCCTGACCTAGCTCCCTTGGCCTAATTTCTTCATCTAATGGAACCCAACCAAATCAAATCAAAACAAACCCTACACTCCATATCTAGCCTAAAAACCATAATTTATCCAACCCTCTTGGTTGTGACGTTGTGGAGAGAGCCCTCTCCGACTTGTTAGGGCTAACTACCAAGCCAAAATTTTGGTATGTGGTTACCTCTATTGAGATTTGTTCTTCAGCCTGGGGAATATAGAAGAGTGCTAACAATAGTATCTGAACATCGATGGGGATCTGTGGAGTTTTTTATGCTATTGTGGAGGCCCATGGCTTTCTACACGCACCCTATATATGCCAATATATCCCTCTGGGGGTTAGGACCCCATATATGGGGACCAAACCGAAATGGAAACCACCTGCAATCATTTATAAGATCTAATGCTTCCCCTAGGCTTCTAGTAGAACCAGTCATTAGAATAATCGTGTAAAATAGTTTACAAACCATGGATAACAAAATGGGCACTTCATAATGGCATGCCCTTCCGTGGAGGGATTTGGCATGTGCTAGTGTCTCTAAGCTCCAAAGGGGGTTAACCAAGAACCTTATTAGGTGGTTTCAACCCTTAAATGGGCTAATATGTCTAAGTTACATCCCTCTAATGGTGGTGGCAAGTGATAAATAAGTGAGATGGAGTAGGGAATGATAGGGGAAATCTTGGGCCACATATTGGGGCATAGAGACAACTATATAAGGGGAAGCCCAAACCTGGTATATAATGTGTAGGAGGTAGAAATTGTGGTACATGAGGTGCCCTAACCTTGATTTTTCCACCCTTATTTATATTCCTTTTTCCTTTATGAATTTTCTTTGACTAACTACTCAGGGCTCAAAGGAAAAGAGCATGATGTGAAACATATAGCAATGATTACCCCATTTTAGGTAGGGTGGTTCATTTCCCTCCATGGGTTGGGATAATCATGGGTTGCTAAATGATAAAGGATGCTCATTTAGGTCCTATGGAACCAGGGTGATTACCATGGATTGGGGTAGAGCTCATGTATTGGTTTTTTCCCACACGCTAATTATTTTTGTCGAAGCCATATTTTGCATTTTGTGGTACAAGTTCTTGTTAAATGCGGCCAATTATGTTTTTTCTTTTTCTTTTAGCTTCCTCAACCTCCAGGGAATCATTCTAGGCCTGATTCAAGGTGGGGAAAAGGGGATAGGGAGGCTAACCCCATGTGGACCCTATTGAAGAATCAATGCAGTTATTTATTAGGGTTTGATTCTTCAATCTTGATAATTACTTGTGATTATGTTTTCTTATTTCTCTTCTTTATTGTCTTATCTTTTCATGAAGAAATTAACATATTATGTGTGTATGAAGATCAAAACAAAAGACACAAGGTATAGGCACTATGCAGGGGAAAAAATCCCCTCAAGGGGAAAACTTAGTCAAGACAATTCTTCCTTTCAATATTATTCTTTGAGACTCTTCACCCTAGACAGGAGCCAAACTTTCCTTCCACACCAAGTCACCTTACAGATCGTCAACCTAACAGCAACGACATCTAGTTGTTGGGTAGTGAAAAAGGTATGAAATCACTGTGTATTTTCTCATTATTTTACTATAGACATAATCCTTTTTACCTTAGAAAGGTAATTTATTATAAGAATTATGGTAGAATTGGAAAGTTTTATGTTTATTGTAAAAATATGACTAAATATTGCTTTTTTATTGATAAAACATGAATTATATGAAGCGAATAGTTGTACCAAAGGCGAGGCTGAGATGAATGCAACTGTTGCTCCACCAACGTTAGACCAAATCCTGCCCAAGACAAGGAAATCTGAACGCATTTCCAAGAAAAGGCAGGGGACAAATTAGCTTCTGTCAAAATTAAACCATATTATAACTAAATGAAGAGAAGAGAATCCCTCAGGATCCTTCGATCCTGAGCGATCGTTGTTCAAAGCCTCATATTGTTCCTCATCTTGTCTCTTAGGGTCTGTTATATAAGGCAATGCCTTCTGTGATTGGAGAGGTCAAAAATTCTTGTATTGAAAACATTTCCTTTGTAATATCATGTTTTATTGACTCTCAACTTTAGAGAGCGGTTTCTGTAATACTTTATGCTTGTTTAATATCAAAGATGCATTTCATTTCATTTCACAAGTGTTGAAGTAGCCCAGCAGTGTTTCACTGGTGCTAAGGGCCAGACTCTAGTGGAATTACCCTACTATTTGTATTTCTAATCTTTGCTTATTGTCGTGTGAAGTCGTGTTTGAGTTTATTACGATCACAGAGTTTGATTGATTGTTGTTGGATTGAATACAGATTCATTGTGAAGCATTAATGAACTGCACTGTTGTTCTATCATTTGCAAGAAGTATATTCGCTATTTATTTACCTTGCTATCTTTATAAAGCTTTGTTGTTCTGTAATTAATTCTAGTTGTTGTTCTATTGATTCATGATCCGTTATAATTGATTGTTTTGTAGTATTGGTTGTCGACAGGATTGGAGTATTGAGATTAGTTACTTGATTGCGTTATGTTTACAATTGATGTTCAATTCATGTTGTTGTTCCATTTATGTTCATTGTTCATATCTGATTCATAGCTTTAGATGAGAAGATAGATTGGTCACAGTTGTTGTGTGTGCATAGGAATTACGAGTTGTTGTTCCTTTCTAGCCTTTGAAGTTCCTTTTAGTTATTTTCATCAGCAAGTAGTTTGAGTTTGATTTCATTTCCATTGCTTTAAGAACAAGGCCACCAACTGTAGAGGACACTGGTTATTGCTTCCAAGTTCCCAGATTGGTTATCTTGCATCGATTTCTAAGGGAAGGAGTTACTGCTACTGTATCCTTGATCAATGTTTTGCAGATTGATTTCAGAGCATTTCCATTTATGTTGATGTAATTAGATTTCTTTACAAGCATCCGTTTACTCTTCTATTTAGAATTTTGTACTACATCTTCACAGCATTACTCTTAGTTAATTGCATCCTCAGACAGAGTACACTCTTGAAATAAAAAGTTGCTCCCGGATTGATGATTAATGTAGGCTAATTAGGTGTTTGAAAGATACATTTTTATGACTCAACATTTTGGCGTCGTTGCTGGGGAGAGTGTATGCCATTTCAAAGGAGTGATGTACAGCTGATTTTCCTCTGCTTGTGAAGAATTGGGTATTAAAGATGGAAGGTAAGAACCGACACACTAGGCAAGAAACACACTTGCTCACAGCTCGCTTCACAACAGAATTAGGTAAGCTTATTTCTTTAGGTAGGAATGAAGGTTTGTTTTCTTGAATGAATAGACCAGCTAAGCAAAACAAAATTCCTCCTAAAATTGAAAAACCTAAGGGACCAGTGACCCTTGGGTGGACAACTTTTATTGATGAAATACTTAAAAGAACTGAATCTTAGCCATCAGTAGGATTTAGAAAAGCTATCTCTAGACAACTTACTAGTTCCCTTCAAGCTATAGAGTCACCATCTGAAGCCTTTGCTGAGATACATAGTCAAATGGTGGGAATTGAGCAAGATTCCCAAGAAATTGAGAATCCATGCATAATTTCCCTTCAAGAAGGGAACTCTAGTAATCTCTGTGAAGGAGAAGGGGAAATAGGAGAAACAGGAGAACTAAAATCTCCTATTGAAATAGTCCAAACAGTAAGCAGTCCGGATAAAGGAAGTGCTATTAAATTCATTCAAAATCAAGGTCTTGAAACATATCCAGGAATACTTATTGTTCCAGACCAGGGAAGTGCTGTCAAGGCCATTCCTACTCCTCCTAGTTAGCCTAGAAATTCCCTTGAGATCCCAGAAGGATATTGGCATATCTTTGACCAAATGGCCCAGAACCAAAATCAGAATTAGCAGACACCCCAGCAAACCTCTACGCTGCAATATCCTATAGTAGATACTACAGTTAATGTGCTTATGAAGACCATTCCCCTTCAACATATTCCCACATTTTATGGCTTAACATTGGAAGATCCAGATGCGTTTTAGTTTTAATTCGATGTGCTATGCAGGGGATATGATTATACCACCGATCCCCAAAAATTGAAACTATTTCTTTCTACATTAAAAGGAGAAGCCTTACGATGGTTTATGGGATTAGGTGGGGGTGTCATAACTAATTGGGATCAGATGAAAGCTGCATTTTTAAAGAAGTATCAAGATTATTGTAGGTCTCGAGAATTAAAAGATGAAATATTTCAAATGACAGTGAAACCAAATGAAACCTTGGAAGAATATGTGGAATGATTTCAATACAATCTTGAGAGATCTCTTTATGTATCTTTACCTTTACCTGATAATGTGTTGAAAACTACATTAATTAGAGGAATGAAAGATCAATGGGTTGAAACATTGAATATTATGGGAAAAGGTGATATATATCAAGAAACCTATCCTAACATCATTGATTTGTGTATCAGGAGTTCGAGGGGCAACACAAGGCTAAAATCAGCAGAACGTGATATGATTACAAGAGATAACAAGACCTCTAATGAAGGTGTGACTCGTGCAGAGATTGGAAACCTTCTAGAATATTTTAAGACAGATATACTTGGGACTCTAACAATGCAGTTTGATATTATGCAAGCAAAAAAAAAGCAAGCTGAAGCAGAAAAAATTTGGTGATCTTTTGTCCTAGATGCAGGAAGAAACACAGCCAAAAAGAATGCCCATTGGATGTAATCAAATTCTGTGCCATTTGCACAAAATATCACCCTACAGAAGGATGTCCCTCGCTTCCTAGCCTAAAAGAAGTTTATAAGGAGGTAGAAGAAGAATCAGAAGCAGTATGTCTGCTTAATCAGGTCCAACAATGGCAGCCACGAAAATCAGGTATGCCAACTGATCCATTTCCTTCTTTTCAGCCTCCTCAATACAATGCTCAGCAATATAGTGGAATGTGGTAAAATCAACCACCTTTCCCAAATTGGTCGCAACATCCATTCCCTACAACATCTTAGCCAAATCAAACAAATTGGCCTAGCTTTCCTTTCCGCCCACCATTTTGGCAAAACAATAACTATCCAACACAATGGTCCCCCTCTACTTCGGAGAGTCATCCCTGGCAGTCAAACTGAAAAATACCTACAAATCAGCCAGCTGGAACAATCCCTCTCTCTCAACCTACACTGCCACCTCCCTATACAAACCCCCAGACCAATTTAAGACCACAACTCCCAGCCCAGCCCAACCCAAACCAAAACAATAGGCCAGTTTAGTCTGTCCAAATAATGGAACCCCCAGAATTAGAAACTAAACTAAGGGAGTGTAATGACCTTCAATTAAGGTCTGGGCACATAGTAGAAACAGAGAGAAATAATAATGTTCATATTGAAGATTCGTTACCTGTAGAACAAACATTACCAAAAGAGAAAGAGGTTCAACAACAAATTCAACAACAAGTAACAACCTCTTCTCCACCATTCCCAGAACGATTAATCATACCATGCCCATTAGAACATCCTAATTTTGATCTTTTGGGAGAATTAAAAAAAAATTGTATAAAAATCCCTGTCCTCCAAGCTATCCAAGATATCCCTATATAAGCAAAAACAATTAAGGAATTATGCATAAAGAAGCCAAAGAGGATAACAACCACCAATCCAACTGTCCAAATAGTCTGTACTTTATCTAAATTATTATTAGGAATGGAAACACCTATCAAATATGAAGACCCAGGAAATCCTATAGTGATAGTACAAATAAATGGGCAATCATTTCCAAATGCCTTAGTTGATTTGGGAGCAGCAATCAATATCCTAACAACTACCACCTGTCAAAAACTTGGCATTACATCGCTAGAACCAACAACAACCTTATTGGAATTGGCTGACTGATCGGTAGTCAAACCAGAGGGTACACTACAAGATGTAATGGTATCTGTAGATTCCTGGGAATACCCTGTTGACTTCCTGGTCATCAATCCAAAGAACTGGCTAGATGGACACCCGCTAATCTTAGGTAGACCTTGGTTGGCAACTGCCGATGCTTATATTGGATGCCGACAAGGCAACATGAAAATAACAAGGGGAAACTATGTCAAGAATTTAGCCTTATATCCCCCAGCCCAACCAAGTCTATCAATAGTCAAAACAAGAAAACAACCTGTATCATATCTAATGGAAAATATGAGATCACCTCCAACTATAGAAAATTCTCTTGATTTTAAAGATCAAACAGGGGATGATATCATCAATAGTTTTATTAATAAACCAAAAATTAGATCCCATATACAATGTCACATGATCAAGGAAGCATTTGATAATAAGGAAAAAGAAACTCCTTTGAAATACATTCCTGATCAATTAAAACCTACTACTTTTGTGTACAATAGCAAGATTGTATAAATTGAGCCAGGAAAAACTCTAAACATTAACAAAAATATGACTGCTGAACAAGAAGAAAAGTTGGTCCAACTATTGTGGAAATACAAAGCAGCCTTTGCATGGGATTATCCAGACATGAAAGGAATTGAACCCCAATTGTGTACACACCACATCTATATTGAAAAATATGCGAGACCCATTCGTCAACCTCAAAGAAGACTAAACCCTCACCTTAAAGATATTTTGAAAGCTGAATTACAAAAGATATTGGATGTTAATTTCATCTATCCAATATCTGATAGCAAGTGGGTCTCTCCATTAGTAGTGGTCCAAAGAAGAATGGAAAGTGCAAAATATGTGTAGATTACCGTGAACTTAGCAAGGCAACCCAGAAAGACCACTTTCCCCTTCCTTTCATTGACCAGGTATTAGACACATTAGCAGGAAATAAATTATTTTCCTTCCTTGATGGCTTCAGTGGGTACAATCAAATCCAGATTGCCCCTAAAGACTAAGACAAAACTACTTTTACCTGTCCATGGGGGAAATTTTCCTACCGAGTCTTACCTTTTGGCCTATGCAATGCCCCTGCTACATTCCAAAGGGCCATTCTCAGTATCTTTGCAGACTTAATAAATGAAGGGCTCGAAGTATATATGGATGACTTCACACCTTATGGACATGATTTTGAGCCAGCATTAGAAAATTTAGAAAGGTGTTGCAAAGATGTATTGACACTAGGCTGTGTTTAAGCCATGAAAAGTGTCATATGATGATGACCGAAGGAGTTATCTTAGGGCATTATATTTCAGCAGCTGGAATTTAGGTGGACCTAGCTAAAATTCAAATAATCTTGTTAATACCCACACCCACCACACAGACAGAGGTACGTAGCTTTCTTGGACTTTTTGGTTACTATAGAAGATTTATAGAACATTATTCTCGAATAGCTGCACCTTTATATGCCCTAACTGGAAATGTTGATTTTATTTGGATAGATAAATGTGACAATGCCTTCAATGATTTGAAAAATCTTGTTTCAACAAACCCAGTGCTGAGGGGTCCAAATTGGAATTTGTCATTCCAAATTTCATCTGATGCCTCAGACACAACAATTGGAGTAGTACTTGGGCAGGAGAAAGACAAGAAGCCATATGCAATCTATTATATTAGCAAAAATCTATCCCCTGCTGAATTAAATTATACTGTGACTGAGAAGGAATTTTTAGCTGTAGTACATGTTGTAAATAATTTTAGACATTATATAAATGGGTATCCTGTAGTAGTATATAATGATCACTTTGCCATTAAATTCTTAGCAAATAAACCTGTTACAAATGGAAGAGTGACAAGATGGTTGATTTTATTGCAGGAATTCGACATTACAATCAAAGATCGACCTGGAAAAGAGAACCCTGTAGCTAACATTTTGTCAAGGATGCCAAAGCCAACGGATACAGAAGAAGTTGAAGACCACTTCCTAGATGAACATCTATTCTCTATTACTATCAGAACCCCATGGTATGCTGATATAGCAAATTATTTGGCAATAGGTAAATTAACTAAACATCTATCCCTTAATGAACAAAAGCAGATAATACAACGTAGTACCCGATTCTCTTGGATTGGGGGCTACCTATTTCAGACAGGTGCAGATATGCAAATAAGAAGATGCGTTCGGGAGGATGAGGTATTGGATATTTTGAAAGCATGCCATGATGGGCAGTGTGGTGGGAATTTTGCAGATCGTAGAACTTCCCATAAGGTTTTACAAAAAGGCTATTACTGGCCTACCATCTTTAAAGATGCCAAAAAATTTGTGCAGGCCTGTGATAACTGCAAAAGGGCAGGTCACCCTGGGCAGTCTGATGAAATTCCTTTGAACCCTCAACTAGTAATTGAACCATTTGAATGTTGGGCCCTTGACTTTGTTGGTCCTATTAGCCCCCCATCAAACCAAAAAACATACATCCTAGTTGCAACCGAGTATGTTACTAAATGGGTTGAAGAAAATGCTCTTTAAAAAGCTATAGAGGACTCTGTTATATAGTTTCTTTTCCAAATCTTTGTGTGATATGGCCTCCCAAGGGACATAATCATAGATGGAGGACCACAGTTTGTAGGTAATAAAATAGCTGAAACACTACAAAACTACCAAATTCAGCACAAGATTACAACCCCATACAACCCACAGGGTAATGGCCAAGTAGAGAGCACGAACAAAGTGATTGAATCTATATTAACAAAAAACGTTGCCTCACACAGACGTGATTGGGCCTACAGATTTCTATAAGCATTGTGGGCATATCGAACAACGTGGAGACCCACTACAGGGTATTCACCATATCAATTGGTATTTGGAAAAGAACCCATCTTTCCAATAGAATTTGAAATTTAGAAATTAAGAATAGCTCAAAAGGTGGGTCTAGATTTAAATGAAGCTCAAGCCAAAAGATTGCAGCAAATTAATGAGTTAGATGAAATTAGGCTCTCTGCTCTTCAGCACATAGTGTTAATTCAACAACAGAGAGAAAAATGGCATGACACCCTTATCAAAGAAAATATCTTCCACGAAGGAGACTGGGCACTCCTATATGATTCTAGGTTTCAGGATTTCCCAGGGAAACTCCAGACATGATGGCTCAGACCCTATGAAATACAAAAAATGCATGATAATGGCACTATTACATTAGCCACCATTGATGGATCTGGACATTCCTTTAAGGTAAATGGTCATCGAGTACGATTGTATCATAAACCGCTTACCCGAGAATCCTTTTACCAACAATTACGGGAAGATTCTACCATGGAAATTCTGGGTGAAGGGGATAACTCCTCCTCGGCACCAGTTTATTAAATCATTTCTTTTTTTAAAATTTTGTACATAAAGATTGTTCATTTATTTGGATTGTTTGTTTTATGGAATTCATTTTTTTCAAATCTCTGTTTATTTCGTTTATTTTGAGATTTTGTTGTTTGTTTCATGGAATTATGTTTTTTTCAAAAACTCTGTTTATTACGCTTGTTTTGAGTTTTTTATGCTCCTTTCTAAAGTAAAAACACTTATGCTGTTCCTTTCGAAAGGAACAACATTTTTGCAGATTTTTGCTGTTCCTTTCGAAAGGAACAACAATTTCGCACATTTTTGTTGTTCCTTTCTAAAGGAACAGTAATTCCACAAATTGTTTCGGCTATTATTTTTAAAGGAACAGCAATTCCACAGATTGTTTCTACTGTTCTTTTTAAAGGAACGACACCTTTTGAGGGGATTTTTTTTTGTTTTAGACCAACATTTTTGAAGATTTCTGATGACTCTTCTAAAGGCAAACATATTATTCATATACAATAATACAAATTAAATCTTACTATAATCATCAAATGAAATAAATCATCATTTTTAACAAAGTTGTCTAGTAATGATAAGAAAAAGGAAAAAGGGATATAATCAATAACATGATTTTGATGTATTACTACCACTGAATTAATCTGATCGATTATCCTTATCATGTTGGTTCTTCCCATATCTTATAAATTTCTTTGATTTTTATTCATGGAGTAGGAATAAGGGCATATTCTTTTCTATTGAGATGTTCAGACTTCTTCCACCATCCCTACTCTTAAGGAGTGCTGAGCCATCCTTTATCAATAACTAGGAAAGTGCTATAGAAAAAAGAAAAATATTTTTCACTAATAATTTTATGATTTGGCAGATGGAGGATAGGGGGTCTCTTCAAGAGCCAACCTACCATGATAATAAGGAGGTAAGTGAAGTGGCATTACCATCATGGCTACCAAACCAGGGATATGGTCCAATGGATGATTGAAAAAAATTAAGAAGTCCTTGGAACAGGAGGTCTCATTACGAGCCGACCTGCCCACTTTTCACTTCTTCCCGGTGAATGGCATTGTGATTTATCTGGTCACCAAGCTAGCACAATGGCGTCCGTTATGACATCAACAAGCACTTCCTCAGCATAAATAAAGGACAATGGTTCCAAGGGTGAGAAAGCAACTCTGTCAAGGTTATGGACACCTGTGGGCAACAAAGCTCTGCTGATGGTATTGGAGTCACATTTATACACATCAATAGTCATATTAAACCCTTTTTCCTATATCTCTATTTAATATCAAATGAAAGTATGAGTCCGTAACCTTTGATTTCGAATATATTATACATGAAAATCATTATAAATCAATCATATTAGTTTGAAGTGGGTAATAAATGCATCTGTACTTATGTTTATCTTAAGCTATCCCTTCTCCTTATATTTGAATCATTAAAAAATGATTTTATATCTATTTAAGATTTATCACATGCATTGATTTCAGTAATTGCTGTAATTTGATTGAATGTATCATAATTATGCCTACTTCTTCCTGCTGTACTACTACTATGCCACACTTGCCTCTCTCAATTGACGGTCGAGGACAACCTGTCATCCTTCAGGGGGGGCGCGGATGTCTGCATGTAGATCAAATCCCGATATTTATTTACCTGTATGCGAACCAAATCCCTGCATTCTAGGGAATAACAAAAATTTAATGATATTCTTCCAATTCACCATGCTGTGTTGTTCCATTGCGATCACTGTGTGTTTGGGAAGAACTAACAGTGTGCAGAGACAATGGGAGGACGACCAATTCGTAGTGAGTCGTAGGTGCTAGTCGTTTCTGATGCTGCACGTGAGATTTTGGAAAGATTGGGATGGATTACATATTTCACAAGGATGCAACAACCCCATGAAGCAGTGGCCACCGAATTTTTACAGAACTTGCAGGAAGGACAGTCCATGGTTAAAGGAAGACAGATAGTTTTATCTGATGAAATAATTGCAGAGGTGTCTGGCATTCCGGCACAAGGAACTATATCGACTCAGAAGAAGATCAGGATTCGAGAGGCCATGAAGATTTTTTAGGATGACAGACAGAAATTGGTTGTCAAAGGCAAAGGAGTTCAGCCAACATCATTGGGAGAACCATGGACGGAATTGGCCAAGATAGTGTAGGCCTATATAACATGCGATGGAAGGAAAGATGTGGTAAGACCCTACCACCTTAAGTTACTAGCTGTATTAAAACAGAAATGCACTGTAAATTTGCCTGCATTTTTAAATTCCTTACTACATGATATCACCTGTAGTATAAGAAAAGCTCAGCATGAAGACATGGTGGTCAACCACTATTGCCTAATCCGATTAATAGTAAGTTGCAGCCTTGCCCAGCAGTAGACCAGCTAGGAAGAGTTGATATTCTCCATTGATGGAGGATTAGCCTTACCTGCCCCGAAACGAAAGAGAATGGCTGGCTCAATAGCTGAGCCATCAATTCACAGACAGTCCCTCCGTTCAAAACGAAGTAGGGGAATGATAGAAGGATTTCCAGGCAGCAGTAGCCAGCCCCTGGAATTACACAGCTCAGAGGATGAACAACCTCCACAATTTGAAGGAGGAAGTCCTCGTACTGATGAAGAAGAGGAAATGGAGGGAGAAATTCGCTACTCGGATGAAGAAGAAATAAGTCACCACACCAGTGGGGAGAAACAAACCAGTGCAGAAGAAGAAAATAATGAAGAAGAGGAAATTGAAGGAGAAATTCGATATTTTGATGAGGAAGAAGGAAGCTATCATACATGTGAGGAGGACGAAGATAATCATAGAAGTGAAAGAGAAGGAACAGAGCCTCCCAAAAATACTACTGTAAGTTCACCACTAAGCCCCTTAAGGGAAGACCAATTAGCCCAAATTCTGACCAATATGAGTGAATATGTGCAGCCTCATAGCCCTTTGGATCTTAACATTGATATTAATCAGTTTCTAGAGCACTCTGCTGTCGACAAAGAAACAGTTGAAAAAATGTTGCATGAAACAGCAAACCCTGACGAAGTAATAAATTTAGCTAGGGTTGCTTCCCCTGAAAGGAATGAACAAGAAAAGGAGAACATCGAAGCAATATCCCAACCTGAAAGTTCTCAGGGGATGGCAGAGTCAACTGAGGATGTAATTCCCGAAGAATCTAGCCAAGGGCATATGAACATTGAGGAAGAACCCCAAGTAGAAGACCAACGAGAGAAACCAACTGAAGGCACGGCTAATATGGACCAAATCCCTGTTGAGAAAACATGTTCAGAAAAAGGAACATCCGTTCCATTGAGAAAGAGGAAGAAAGTAACTAAGATTAAAAAGCTTCGGAGGGAACAAATGAAGCTTCACAGACTCATGGAACAGCTCAGGCAAACCATTAGGGTTCTCAGAATGAAACAAATGCCTAAGCAAGCCCCCAAGAGAAGAAGCATAGCTACCAAGAGAACTTCGAAAAAGAGAAGAATGGCCACTAAGTGGAACCCCCAAGTTGCAGAAGCCATGCCTGAGCCTAATTATGAAGATACGGAATAGCAAACAACTGTTCCAACACAAGCTATTCCAGAGGTGCCCACTTCAAGTGAAAACATGCAAGCTGGTAGTCAGAATACTTTTAGTGACCCCACATTGGCCAGACTCCAAGAGGAGTTGGCACAGGCTCAAATGGAAAGGCAAAAGCTGGAAGAAGACACTGTCCCTAGGAAGAGATATCAAGAGTTGCAGCAAAAGATGAAGACTATCCATGAAGCAGAAGCTGAAGGTCATGAAAAGTGTCGAAAAGCAAAGGAAAAGTCTGACAAGTTAATGAATCAATTAAAATTAGCCTACAAATGAATGGACACTCTTTGCTCATTGTACACTGATGTCTTAGCCTGTAGATGCCCTACCAAAAACTATGCTTTATTTTTATTAGAAAGATATTTACAGCTAAAGATTAAGGTAGTTAGGGTAGGTAAATCTATAGAGCTAAAAACTATAGATGACTTTGTATCATGCTGCAAACTCTATGGGATAAAGGTACAATGCCTTTTGTGTGAGTTTTATTTGCATAATTTAATACTTGAAAATGATTGTAAGTCAAACCCTAGCCCTTTTTTGGGAGATTTCCAACACCAGGCATTCATTTCCTTTGTTGTAAATCAGTTAAAATGGCTTAAAGCTTATAATTCTTTTCAAAGGGAAGAAAATGAATTAGATTTGTGGGTTAGGAGTGAACCTCAGGACCCATTTCAATTTTGGGCTAGGCGGAAAAGTTTGATGACAAAGGAAGGCGTTATCCAAGCATTGGGGCCTGTCCATAAATCGATTATCTTGAATGGAACAGATTATTTCTTATCTATTAGAAACCAGGCTTACATACCAGCTAAGGTCTGATGGAGAATTTCTAATCAGAATGTGCAAAATAGAGAACCATTCAATTATAAAAACTTTGGGCTAGCTGCAGACCGCTTGGTTTCCTATAGTAATCTCATTTTAAAAGAAGGACCATTCTGGCTAGGGTGTAGGTTTCGAAGCCCCATTGCATGGTATCCTACTTCAGACTACAAAGCCATTTATGAACTCCCCGAAGGACAGACAGAGCATGTTTTTGAGGCATTAGCTTCACTGCATGGTTTTAGACCTTTTGAAGACAAACCTTATTCGGCTTATTCTTTAACTGCTCTCCATGTGAACTATATTTTTCATGAGGACATGAAAAAGATTAAGCAGGGGGGTATGTTGGGTAGTGAAAAAGGTATGAAATCACTGTGTATTTTCTCATTCTTTTACTATATAAATAATCCTTTTTACTTTAGAAAGGTAATTTATTATAATAATTATGGTAGAATTGGAAAGGTTTATGTTTGTTGTAAAAAGATGACTAAGGATTGTTTTTTTATTGATAAAACAGGAATTAGACGAAGCGAACAACTGTACCAAAGGCGAGGCTGAGATGAATGCAAATATTTCTTCACCAACGTTAGACCAAATCCTGCTAAAGACAAGGAAATCTGAATGCATTGCCAAGAAAAGGCAGGGGACAGCTCGACTTCAGTCAAAATTAAACCATATGATAACTAAATGAAGAGAAGTGAATCCCTCAGGATCCTTCGATCCTGAGGGATTGTTGTTCAAAGCCTCATCTTGTTCCTCGTCTTGTCTGTCAGGGTCTGTTATATAAGGCAATTCCTTCTGTGATTGGAGAGGTCGAAAATTCTTGTATTGAAAACATTTCCTTTGTGATATCGTGTTTTATTGACTCTCATCTTTAGAGAGCGGTTTCTGTAATACTTTATGCTTGTTTAATATCAAATACGCGTTTCATTTCATTTCACAAGTGCTGAAGTAGCCCAGCAGTGTTTCACTGGTGCTAAGGGCCCGGCTCTAGTAGAATTACCCTGCTGTTTGTATTTCTAATCTTTGCTTACTGTTGTGTGACGTTGTGTTTGAGTTTATTACGATCACAGAGTTTGATTGATTGCTGTTGGATTGAATACAAATTCATTGTGAAGCATTAATGAACTGCACTATTGTTCTATCATTTGCAAGAAGTATATTTGCTATTTATTTACCTTGCTATCTTTATAAAGCTTTTTTTCTCTATAATTAATTCTAGTTGTTGTTCTATTGATTCATGATCCGTTATAATTTATTGTTTTGTAGTATTGGCTGTCGACAGGATTGGAGTATTGATATTAGTTACTTGATTGCATTACGTTTACAATTATTGTTCAATTCATGTTGTTGTTCCATTTCTATTCATTGTTCATTTCTGATTCATAGCTTTAGATTAGCAGATAGATTGGTCACAGTTGCTGTGTGTGCATAGGAATTACGAGTTGCTATTCCTTTCTAGCCTTTGAAGTTACTTTTAGTTATTTTCATCAGCAAGTAGTTTGAGTTTGATTTCATTTCCATTGCTTTAAGAACAAGGCCACCAACTGTAGAGGACATTGGTTATTGCTTCCAAGTTCCCAGATTGGTTATCTTGCATCAATTTCTAAGGGAAGGAGTTACTGCTACTGTATCCCTGATCGATGGTTTGCAGATTGATTTCAGAGCATTTCCATTTATGTTACTGTAATTATATTTATTTACAAGCATATGTTTACTCTTGTATTTAGAATTCTGTACTACATCTTCATAGCATTAATCTTAGCTAATTTCAGCCTCAGACAAAGTACACTCTTGAAATAAAAATTCTCTCCCAGATTGATGATTAATGTAGGCTAATTAGGTGTTTGAAAGATACCTTTTTATGACTCAAAACTAGTTACCCAACAACTTCTCAGATTTGTAGCAGTAGCAATGCCACCAACTTCCAATCTTCAAATACGTTGATCTCCCAAGAGAGATTATGAAACAGAGAGATTCTTTCACCAAAATTTTGATTTTCTCTTTCTCCTTTAGATAGATCCAACTCACACTTCTTTGGACCTTCTTCTTCAACTTTTCAATTTTTCCCTTGATGCCGAGAGTTGTAGTGAAGTGGTGGACAAATGAATTCAACGTCCCTGCATATATAACATTCTGTGGAGTTCAAATTCCTTCCCTTGAGGCCGACTTGATCTCTTTAATGCCGACTTGGTGTGGAGGGATACTAAACCATTTTTGACTCAAAAAAAAAACCTAATTACATGATTCAAAAGCCCAAGAAGGGTCAATATAAATTTGTAATTACTAACCTAGGAGTCCACAATTGGGAATCTATACTAAACATGACCCAAGCATGAAACCCATGTTTTAATAAGTTATTAATAATAAAATAAATGATAATATAAAATTTTTTTCTTCAATTATTTTGATGATTATAATAGATATAAATTATGAAGACTGAACCTAGTTACAATCGTTAACGCTCCCTCTTAACTATGGAGGTATTCATAATATACAATGCGAATATATCAAACTATATGAAACTATGAAGAACATTTAGGCATAGCAATGCCATGGACTAGATTCCTGACCAAGGAAATTTATCCATTTGGTCACTCATCACTTCAAGCACTGAAATTCCATGGACTAGATTCCCGACCAAGGAAATATATCCAAGTGGGATTAATATGGACTAAAGTTTTCAGCCTCTATAGGTACCATCATGGTTACTTTATAACCATCAACCTAGGGAACTAGGTGCACATCCACCTGATGTCACCCTCCCATCCAGGCAATGCTTCACTCACAAAGCCATAACATAACATTTTCCAGGGAATGCTTCACTCACAAAGCCTCTAGTAATGCTTCACTCTGAAAGCCTCAACATATATCTTCCAAATCATCAATATTAATACAATTTTCAATATTTAGCAGACCAAGTTTGTCTCTTAAATATTCAAACTTCTTGTTAGGAATAACCTTCATCAGTATGTCATCCACCTATTGATTTGTCAAGACATATTCCAGCTTCACGACCCCATCTTGTACCAAGTTCCTAATGAAATGGAACTTATTATTTATGTGCATCATCCTAGAGTGAAACACAGGGTCTCTAGAAATATTTATGAAACTTTTATTATCACAATTGATTATAGTAGGACTTCGAGGACTTTCAAAAAAGTGTGTCAAAATATTCCTTATCCATACTACCTCCTTTTCTACTTCACATGCAGCTACACATTCAGATTCAGCACTACTTATGGCAACAGGTCCTTGCTTTCTACTCATCCATGATACCATAGTAGATCCCAAGCTAAAGCATCCACCAATGGTACCTTTTCCATCAGACTCACTTCTACCCAAGTCAAAATCGGAGAAGCCAATTATATTGAATTACTCACTTTTGTATTTCAGGCAGTGATGTATAGTACAACAAAGATATCTTAATATGTGTCTAGATGCTATCCAATGTTCATGATGAGGTTCCAACTAAAATTGAATAAGGATGTTCACAGTAAAGCATATATCTCACCTAGTATTTACCAGATACATTAGGGACCCCAACAACTATCCATAGGAGGTTGGATCCATGAGACTTGAGTTGGAACCTTGCAACTTCTTGAAATTTGTGATCATAGGAGTAGTCATAGGCTTGGATTCCATCTTATCAAGTTTCTATAATATCTTGATGATGTATTTTCCTTTCCCCAAGTAAATCTCCCTATGTTTCTGCCATAGTTCAAGATCCAAGTAGTAATGCATAAGTCCTAGATCCTTCATTTCAAATTCGGCTTCCAACATCTTCTTACATTCTTCAATTTTGTGCTCCACACCAGTGATGAACAAATCATCCACATATTGTAGAATAATGATGGGCTCATTATTCATGACCTTGATGTAGAGATTTGGATCAACAATACCCTTTAAAATTCATTCCTTAAGAGATATGCATCCATCCTTGCATACCATTCCCTAGGAGCTTGCTTCAAGCCATATAGTGCTTTATTAGGTTTGCAGACGTGAGATTCCCTTCTATTTACTTAAAAACCTTTGGGTTTTTTAATGTATACTTCTTGTTTGTTTTATGTATAATTATTCATCTATGGTGCCATTCAGAAATTCGGTTTTCACATCCATTTGATGGATATTCTGACCTATTGTGGCACCTAATGAAAAAAAATATCTAATGGTAGTATACCTTGCTGTAGGTGCAAAGTTTTATTCATAGTATATTATTTCTTTTTGAGAGAATCCCCTTGCAACGAACCTTGCTTTGTACTTGTCTATGCTTCCATGAAAAACATGCTTAATCTTGTAAATCCATTTATATGTCACGACTGATTTGTTACTAGGTCTAGGAATGATTTCCCAAACCCTATTCTTCATAATGGATTGGTATTATTCTTGCATACCATTCTTCCATACATCCTATTGAGTAGTCTCTTCAAATTTATATGGTTAAGCTTGAATGAGCTTTGTCATGTAGGAAACATGCTTAGAGTATATCTTTTTTCTTTTACTTTCTCTATAGGTTCCTGTAGAAGCTTCATGTCCTTCAACATCTTGTAGAGTAGATTTTAACCAAATTATCATCTTCCTTTTAGTTGGGATGACCACAGATTGAATAGGGTCACTTTGTCCTTCTTCTTCTTGATTTTTACTGGGATATTCATGATGAATATCTTCTTCTTCAAATATGGGAGATTCTTCATAAGAAAAATCTATAGGAATTGGACTTATTGTAAGCTTGTCTTTCATCATATGACATCTCTGCTTACTTATATTTGTATTCTTTATTTGATGCAGATTTGATATTCCTTTGAGGAAAGAATTTATCCAAAGAATATTCCTTTGATACTTGTAAAATCCAATTTCTTTCTCTTGTCCTTTGGAACATGGATCTATACAGGACTTCCAAATATTCGGAGGTGATCGACACTCGGCTTATTTCCTATAAAAACTTCTTCGGGAGTTGTGCTCTTGAGACTGCTATCAGGACTTCTATTTTTTATGCACAAAGCTATCATGGCTGCTTCTCCCCATAAGAATTTTTCTTCGTCTTGATCAAGGAGCATTGTCTTAATGCCTTCCTCAATATACCTATTATTTCTATCAGAAACTCCATTCTGTTTGGGATAGTAGGGAACAATGAGCTCCCTCATAATTCTTTCTTCCTTGCAATATTCAATCATTTCCTTACAAGTGTATTCCCTACCATTGTCGGATCTTAGATTCATTATATTTCTTTCGATGAGGTTTTCCACTTTAGATCGAAATTCCTTGAATTTATAATATACTTCATATTGCTTTTTGAGAATGTATATCCATGTTTTTCTAGAATGGTCATCTATGAAAGTCACATAATAGAGATGACCTCTAAGGTATTTATCATACATGGGCCGACACACATTAGAGTGAATGAGGTCCAAGATTTCCTTGGCCCTAGATTCATTATTCAAAAGTGGTTTTCTTGTATGTTTTTCTAGACAGTCCCCTTGCACAAACCTTCATGATATTCCTTTATATTGGGGATGCCATTGGCCAGTTTATTAAGAGAAGGAATGAGCCTGTAGTGTATATGTCAATATCCTCTATGCCATAGTTTAATAGGGACAATTTCCATATGAACCAAGGCTTGAGGAGATGGTGTATTAAACCTATACAAATTTCCTTCACAAACTCCAATGAATCTAGATTTGTTAATGTTAGAATATTTTCCCCAAACCAATAATTTTCCATAATAAACGAAATTATTTCACCCTTATATTCTAAACAAGAAATAGAAATTAGATTCTTTTTCAAACCTAGAACATATAGTATGTTGTTGAGGTGTAGCTTCGATCCACTTTCCAATTATAGAGAGGTTGATCCTAGTCCTTTCACATCATAAATTTTTTTGTCACCTAGTTCCATTGCATACAAGGGTCTCTCTCTTGATAGTGGATGTAGTTTTTTTATTTCTCCAATCATGTGTCTTGATGCTCCACTATTATCTATCCATGAATTGTCATCATGGAGAGATCCTGCAAGGGTAGAAAATAGTCCTTGAACTTTGTCTTTAGTGAATAGACAATGAAAGATATTATTGATCCATATCCTATTAGATTTGATACCCATCCTTATGTAGTCCATCAATGAGGGAGATTCCATGCAAAAAATATGATCTTCAATCCTTCCCGACCTTAGCTCTGATACCATGTTGAAGAATCAATGAAATTATATATTAGGGTTTGATTCTTCGATCTTGATAATTACTTATGATTATGTTGGCTTCTTTATCTTCTTAATTGTCTTATCTTTTAATCAATAACTTACTATATTATGTGTATATGAATATCAAAATAAGAGAAACAAGATATAGGCACTATGCCAAGGAAAAATCCCCTCGAGGGGAAAACCCGATCAATATAATTCATCCTTTCAATAGTATTCTTTGAGACTCTTCACCCTAGACATGAGCCAAACTTTCCTTCCACGCCAAGTCACCTTCTAGATATTTGACCTAACAACAACAACATCTAGTTCCCTAGAAAATTCGTAGATTTGCAGCAACATTAAAGGAAAAAAATTCCAAACTTCAAAGACTTTTATCTCCCAAGAGCGATTATGAAACTGAGATATTCCTTCACCAAAAATTTTATTTTCTATTTCTCCTTCATATAGAACCAACTCACACTTTGTTTTCCTTCTTCTTCAACTTCACACTTTTTCCCTTGAAGACGAGAGTTGTAGCGAAGTGGTCGATAAATGAATTCGATCACTCCGTATATATAGCCTTCTTTAGAGTTCAAATTTCTTCCCTTGAGGTAGACTTTATACTTGGGACCCACCAACGCAGTAGCCTCTAGGAGGTCGAAGTTTTCCTATGGGTGAGTTCCTAGGAAAAGGATGCCCTAGGTGACCTATTAGTGCTATACCTAAGGAAATGGGGAAAAACGTAAGAAATAAGGGAGAATTGACCACACTTTTGAGGTACTAGTTATTTATTCCCTTGGGGATATAGATTCAAGGATGAGAATGATTGAGAATTTGGTTTCTTGATCAAGGCGACTTGGAAAGTTAGAGTCGTCCAATGTTAAGGGAAAAGAAGAAAAGTGACCTTCAATCATTTATACTTCATACAAACTGTGCAATCATATTGAGAAAAAAAAATCTCTATGAAATTTCATTAATCTAATAATGGCCCATACCTTAAACAAGTTAAATAGACATGTAATTCCACATTCTAGTCTTGCAGCAACTAGCCCTAGTTATAGAGAAGTTCAACAATATGCAAAAACTAGAGTATATCATTAAAATTTACTTAAAATTTTAGGAAGTATATCCAACCAACATCACATTTTCAAAAATGAAGCTCCAAGAAAACAAATGTCCCAAATCCATGCATCAAAATTCATCCATCGTCCAAAATAATCCTCCAAGAAGAAATACAAAGTTCTCTAAAGATAAGGAAACCCCAAGTGAAGTGATGATACAAATGAATGTAGCTAACATCAATTTATACCCCTTTTAGGAGTTCTAATTAGCCTATGTTCCTACATTAGTCCCTAATAATAAAATAATGGACAAATAAAACTACTTTTGGTGACAAGCCCACCAAACTAGGTCACAAAATGGAATAATAAGCTTCTCTGGAGGTCAAATAATAATGTGTGTGTGTCATGGGGTCCTCCAATGGCCTAATAATATCCAAAATTTCTATAATGATGAATAAAATCCTTGAAATATCATGGAAAAGGGGATGGCCCTTTGTTCTCCAAGTATTACACCTATGGTGCTTCTAGTGGGTGTGGGGGTGCATAAATGACCACATGGTTCTCCATACGAGTCAAAGATGCATGTAGATCCTTTATAAGTTCTCGAGTGATGGAATGAACATTTCCATGACATCTTACAAGTCCTAGTATACCTGCCAAGGGTGTGGGGCTCTTGTGGGGCCTATTGGGCATAGTGTACCAAACCCATCATCATCATCCCAAAATTGGATCTCTTGTAGTCTCCAAACATAGGTGGGAATACATGGAGTGTTTTCTGTTGCTGTGGAGGTCAATGGATCTCTACACACACCCTATATATGCCAATATATCCCTCTGCAGATTAGGACCCCATATAGAGAGACCAAACCCAAATCAAAACCACTTGAAATCTTCTATAAGATCCAATGTGTCATCTAGGATTCTATTACAACCAGTCATTACAATAATCATGTAAAAGAGTTTACAAACCATGGATAAAAAAATGGGCACTTCACAATGGCATGCCTTTCCGTAGTGGGCTTTAGCATGTGCTAGTGTCTCCAAGCTCCAAAGGGTATTAACCAAGCACCTTATTAGGTGGTTTTAGCCCTTAAAGGGGTTAATATGTTCAAGGTACATCCCTATAATTGGGGTGGAAAGTGATAAATAAGTGAGATGGAGTAGGGAATGAGAGGGGAAATTCTGGGCCACATATTGGGGCATAGGGCTAACTAGATAAGAGGAAGCCCACACTTGGGTATATAATGTATAGGAGGGAGGAATTGTGGTACATGAGGTGCCCTGGCCTTATTTTTTCCACCCTTCTTTATATGCCCTTTTCCTTTTATTAATTTTCTTTGATTAACTGCTCGAGGATCATAGGACAAGAGCATGATGTGAAAAATATAGCAGTGATTACCCCCTTTTAGGTAGGGTGGTTGATTTCCCTCCAGGGGTTGGGACAATCATGGGTTTCTGAATGATAAAGGAGGCTCATCTAGGGCCTATGGAACCAGGGTGATGATCATTGATTGGGGTAGATCTCATGTATTGGATTTTTCCCATGTGCTAATTATTTTTGTCCCCACCATCTTTTACATTTTGTGGTACAATTTCCTGTTAAATGTGGCCAATTATGCTTTTTATTTTTCTCTTAGTTGCTTCAACCTATGGGGAATCATTCCAGTCTTGATCTAAGGTAGGGGAAAGGGGATATGGAGGCTGGCCCCATGTGGACCCAGAGAGACAATGTGGACCCAGGGGGGAGAAATGATGAATGTGTGGAAAGGGAGTAATATATGTGTGTAAAGGAGTAGGAACACACACCCAAACTTGGGGTTTCCCAAGTAGTACCACCCTTGAACCAAATGGCCAATATAGGAGATCCCACGAGCCTAAGTTCCAAGTTAACATCCAAAAGAGATCAATGGGACAAGAGCACATACTAACCCCACTATTTCCGCCAAATTCCCCCATCAATCCATGCCTATTAGTATCCATGATAAGTAAACTCAATACTCAATTATCACATGACAAGACATACCTTTAGATTTTGGAGGCCCACCTTAAAAAATACAATCAATAAAGGTGGGTGAGTGACTGCATGGATGGCTCAGTTGGAGGAGAAATAGTACAATGAGATAGAATAATGCTACAAGGGGTTGGTGGCTATCGGCTAAGGTCCATCATGGAGAAACATTTCTCTTGGGGATATCACCCACGAAGTGGTGGGTAACAGACCATCCAAGCTAGTATAGCTACCCAACCACCAAGTTATCACCAATGGAAGGAAGGAATGCTTTACCCAACAAAGAAAGAGAAATTTGGAATCAAAGTAAATCTAGAGGAGCCCACTCTACTATCGGTGAATCTCCAAAAGGAAACTTCTAGAACAAGTTAGTTATAGTATTACTGGAAATTTTGTAACAAAGTAGAGTGTTTTTCATATACCACTAGTACTTTAGGGTAAGGCCAAGCTCTTGGAGTGCCTATATATAGGCCTCATTTTGAAATGTAAAAAAGGGGAGGGGGGGGGAGGGGGAGGTCTTGGTTGTCAGGGAAACTGCCAAAATTTTTGGTGAATTTCTTGGAAGTCTTGAAGAAATTTTCATCAATAATTTTAAGTAACTCTTGGGTTGTTTGTCTCTTCTTATCATGTATGTGTTCATGCCCCCTTTTATTTTTAATTTTACTACTAATATGAAACAATTTTATGCAACTTTCATGAAATTTTGAGTTGTGCACCTAATTTCTTGTGGAAATTGTGTAGAATTGTTTCAAGATTTTAGCTTAAATGAATTATGGCAATAATATGATGGTTTGTTTCAGTTTTTCAAGATCTATCAAGTTTGCTTCTGAAAGAGTATCTTGGATTTATTGATTTTTTTTGCAAGGGTTTTAAAAGGAACAAGTAAATTTAAAAATTATATGTTTGCTCATGGTTGAACTCTTAATTGATCAACCATCCACTAGGGTTTATTCAACTTAAAGGAACTCTTAATTTCTCTTTTAAGTTGTGTATCACCTTATTCTCCATTTTCATGCACCTTTATTTTGAAAATTTTCATTTCAAACCCAAGGGTTATGACTGCTCCTACTTAATATCAACGGAAATGTAGCTCAATAAAGGATCTAATGTAATGGTTTTCTTCCCCCAACCATGATCCCAAACCACTCACAAAATTTATAGCGAATTTTTGAAAACAATTCTTCATCCAACTCTCCAAGATTTGCCATACTCGTCGTTGACTCATAAGGAAAGCTAAAGAATAATCTACATGAATGATAATTGAAGTAATGTGGCGTGATTTTTTTTGTTTAATTCATCTCGACTATTGAATAATTCATTACCTTAAAAATAACATAATGCAAACGTCTATATGGATTTAATGTTATGGTTGTGTTTGAATTTGGCAAGTATTTTTTTTCTTGTGACAATAAAGGGGGGAATGAAGTATATGTGACTTATTAGTACAATGTATGTTTTATTGTTAACATTTAAGTTTTAATTTCATGTTCATATATGATTTATAAGAATTATAAATGTATGGTCAACCTATTTTCCTACAAAAAAAACATATTGTATCAATCATTGTTTAGTCAAGAACAAACATGTTAAAATCATGAGGGTGTTAAGTACATACAGTTAGAAGTAAGATTATCACAATCAAAGCCATAATTTGAATCCATCATCGGTTAAATAACAAAAATATCCCCATTTATATGTTCTTGGGCTTTTCATCACAACAAAACATGGTGTGACTTTGTGGAGCCAACAACTCGCGGCACCATTGTTGGGGACAATTTTACTTCCATCCCTAGGTAAAATCACAATTTGTTGCAACATTTGTGGTGCATAGAGGTTGGAGATTTCCTTCCAATTGTGCTCTCCACCTGGAGATTCCACTCTTTGTTTTCCCTCACCATCATTCCTTTTTCATGTGACCTCCTCACGTCTTTCTGTGATCGTCACTCGCTATACTACAATGACCAAATTATTCATTTCGTAGGGTGCATCGTATGCACTGTGGCCTCTATTGTTCGCACTTTAATTAGCCTACCATATTTTCCCTATCTCATTACACTCTGGCTTCATCAAAGAGGCACACATGGAGCAATTTGGACTGGGACCTTGTAACACCCATTTATGATCCTGAAAGCTTTGTGCATGATTTTAATCGGTGAGCCAAATCCCTGTCGACTAGACCCGAAGGAAATTAAACTAACTGAATATTACCTACACCATCACCTATAGTAATTTCCCAATTACCTAGCTTTGAAATAAACCATACATATGCCATACCCTTGAATGATTTGCACAAATATGTTTGATAACTTAATCCTAGATTTTAATCATGACAAGAAACTCCATGGAAAACGTACTATACTATGACTCTGATTTCATCTGTTGTGATGAATTTAATTCTAAAACACATCATGGTTGGACAGAGTGAACCCCAAAATTAGCAAAACCAACCGAATCAACCCTTGGCTTGGGTGGTAGCACAATATGCCCCACTAGCTCTACCTAGGGTGCTATAGAACATGCCCAAAAACTACCTCAAGCTGCTACCACGTTTCAGTGGAAAACATAAAGGGGATGGTGATAACACATCAATGATTTTCAAGAGTTCACAAATACAACTTCATGGTTGAGGATGAATATTTATTCATGAGACTCTTTGTGTATACCCTTGAAGGAGACATAAGAAAATGGTTTTTTACCCTCACCCCAAACCCATTGCATTCTTGGGATGATTTCAAAAGGGTTTTTTGAGCTCAATGGGGGTAGAAGAAGGATTTTCAATATTACTTCACAGAGTTCTTAGTAGTTAAAAATAAACCATCTGAGATTGTAGAGGATTTCACAAAGATATTCAATAAACTCTACAACAAAATCCCAAATGAAATCAAGCCCACCCCCATTGTCGCCATGGTTAACTATGCAATTACTTGCAAGACAAACTTCTTTGTTATGCTTACGAAGAAACAACCTTGAAACTTGGTCGACATGTAATCAGATTGCATCAAGATAGAAGAGAACCTAACTATAGGAAGAAAACTCAGAAGGTTGGAGATAACTGATGAGAACCACAACTAGAAAGAGAAAGAGGAGGAAATCAAGATAATGGAAAGAAGAAAATCAAGGACGAAAATGACCAAACCACCTATCATGAAGATTCATGAAAGGAAAAAATGGAATAAATTAAACAATTAATCAGGAACCTATCAAATAAGATCACCAAAATTGAGGCCGAAGAGACGAGAAAAAATCCTTACTAGCCACCTCGTAACCCACCCTTTTTCAGAAAGCCTTTCTAACCACAACAGATGAACATGGGTAGGAGAACAGAAGAAAATCCAATGAAACTTCCCATTAGGAATGATATAAACTTACAAACTGATGAATATTTTGAGGAATATACATAGGAAGAATAAATTAATTGGGTTGGAGATCTTAGTCCCACCTTCCACATTGCTGAAAATGATTACATACAATCCCTTGATACACTCGAAAGCCAAGTTCTATATGATTACGAGGGGTGTGAAGGCTATGGAGTCTCACCTTCTCAATACCAAAGAATAATTGACTCTATTATGGAAGACATCAAGAAGACCTATGATATGAGACCTAGAACAAGGAAATCTATTGTAGCAAATCAACAGAATGAATAAAATAAGTCTGTGGTATTCCCACCTGACCCTAAACATACACAGAGTGATGTTCTTGCGCCTTTTGGGACCTCAACCAAAACACCGGAAGTCCTTGTCAAAAAGAGGAACAATACTCCATATCAAATTCCACCCTCCACATGAGGGGAAGAGGCACCTAAGGAATCCATGCCTCCACTACCCTAGGGTCAGCCAGTTAAAGACAGAAAAAGGAACTCACCTCCACCTTTTAACCTGGAATGAGAGCTAAGTAAGATAAAATTTCCCATCCCATTAATGTAATTGGCACAAAACCCCTCCTATCAGCCACTAATAAAAAAATCACGGCTCCCCCTAGATTGGTCACCCATAATGACACTCTCAATATTTAGGAAGATCGTTCACATGTTGATTGTGACCCTCATGTAGAGGAGCATGATGATTACAACCCACATTTCTACATCACCTTGAATGTGCACCACAAGTTTCAACACAATTACATGCTCGACTCAGGGTCCTCCCATAATGTCATGCCCAAATCAGTGATGGTGGAGTTGGGGTTGGACATCACCAAACCACACCATGATTTCTACTCTTTTGACTCCATCAGAGTCAAGTTTTTGTTGAAATGTGTAACTAGGTTCGATATTTATAAGATATGAAATGTACTATTGATTCTTTTATATTGTAAAATTAAAGAAAAATATTATTTTTATTTTTATAGCATGGGTGTCATGCTCAAGGTCAAGCACCCATTGAGTGTTTCTAGGGTTTTTCCTAAGGTTAGTAAGTCCATAGAGTCGTTATCATATAAATAAGACCCCATTGGGCACATTTTAACTTGTAAAAAGAATGCTTTTTGTATTTAAAAGTGTCAAAATACCCTCCAAACCCAAGTCGGTATGGAAACTGAGAAGTTTGCCTCATTAGGGCATGCCGTCCTCCTTGGAAGCCTATATATAGGAGGGAATTTGACCTCTTATGGACACACACTCACTTCTCATCATCTAAGAAAAGGAGACATTAGGGGAATTTTTAGGTCTAAAATGGGCCTCCTAAGAAAAATTTACAACCAAAATAAAATTTATAAGAACCAATAGGATTCAAGATGATGATGTCAACAATGGGGGATGATTCACCATTTTTGGAGTAAAAATGTAAAAATATTAAAAAATAATAAAATAATAAAACTACTTTTTCAAATCGTATTTTCAACTTATCTCCCTAATATTTTACTTAAATTTTGAGTGGGAGTACTCACTTAATGCAAAATTTAATTCCTCATCCAAGGAGTACCCATGTTACATACTTTTGATGGACCCAACTACATGAAAAATGAGAAATACATGAAAACGTGCTTGAAATAACATTTTTCATGTATTTCTAATTTTTCACGTAGAAGGGTCCATTGAAAATATAAACATGGGTACTCCTTGAATGAGGAATAAAAATTTTCATCCAACGAGTGTTTCTGCTCGAAATTTGAGTAAACAAATAGGGAGATAAGTTGGAAAAACAATTTTTTTTTCTATTTTCCCTCTAAAATTTGATGATGTAATCTAATATTATTTTATTATTTCCACTATTATTTTATAATTTCCTTAGGATTCCCATTTTATACATCAAAATTCCCCTAATGAGTAGAAGAAGGCTAGTGAAGAAGGGATAACTAGGAAAAAGGACAAAGGTTTGGGTTATTTCTCTCTCTCTCTCTCTCACATGAAAAGAAGGAAGGCTAGGGTTTTGATGCTGCAAGGTCGAAGTTGAGGAAATTGCAAAAATAATGTTGAATAAAGGACTATTAGGTCACTTACAAGCCCTATAAGGAGAATAAACCCAAGTAAAGTTAAAAGGAAGCTTTGGAATCCCTAGAATTTCCCACATGTGTTGAAGCAATAACTATTTAAGGGGCCAAAATTTTCAGATCTCCAGTGGAGGCAAAAATTCTGTGGCAGGGGGTTGAAGTTGTGCAACTAGAAGATATTTGACTGGGCTTGACTTAGATAAAAGGAACGCATCATCAAGAAGGTCTGGCTTGGTCTTGGAAGGGTATTGGTCTCAGTCTATAGGTCTTGGAATTTACCATTTGAAGAATCTATAAGAAGAGAAGAGATTTGAGGGTTTTGACCTTGGCCTCCAACCTACATCTTGTGTTATTGTGTATTTTTTATCTTGTTTTGGTAGTTGTTTGATGATAAGAATAACGTAATAATAAGAGAAGAAACTAATAATTAAGAAAAGTAAAAATAAATCATAGGAAATTATCAGGTTTAAGAGAAATAATCCTAATTGCAGCCCTATAGATTTCTCAACAATGTCTTTGTCTCATCAAAGACTTGGTAGTCTCCCTCACCAAAATATGAAATAAGAGCTTGGTCATGGACATTCTGGTAGCTGAAATTACAAACTCCTATGGTATTCCTATTTCCAGATCATGGGTTGTGAAACTGGGGGGAACTCTTCAAATGGACCTTTCGTATTCCACTATACCAGTCTTTGGAGGAAAGGAACACACACTTTACAAAGAGTCCAAGCTTCTCTATGTCATTACTGATGCTAATAAGTCTAAGAACATACTAGTCTACACCACATATTAATCAATGGGATGCTATAATATATCGATTACCCCTTAACTTACTATTGAAATGTTGGTTGACAATGTAGTACAGGAACCCTCATTCGACCTTGATCACGTATGGAAATTGTTCTTCGATGGGGCATTTTCTCGAGAAGGTGCAGGAGTGGGAATGATTTTGATACCACCCATCGGGTAGAGCATCTCACTCTCCTACAAATTAGAATTTGATGCTACTGATAATGTTTCCGAATATGAAGCATTAATTTTATGATTAGAAGCAACTCGTGAAATGGAAGTGAAGAACCTCGCAGTTTTTGGGGATTCAGAATTAGTAGTCCTACAAGTGAGAAGAATTTATACCACAAAAAACCCCTCCATGAGGTCATACAAAAATGTTGTTTGGGATATTATTGAATATTATTTTGATGCTTCTAACATCATAGTTGTGCAAAGGGAAGAAAACCAATATGTAGATGCATTAACAATTGTAGGTAAAGCTAGTTCCTTCCATCCTCCACCTGAGATAAAACTAAAGCATGAGGTGGAAATTTGTTACTGACCTTCTTCCCTTGACAATATTAGGCATTGAAAAGTATTTGAAGATGATCAATAGTTAAATATATTCTTAGAACTTGTGGATGAGTTCTCTATAATCAATATTGTCTCCAATGAAGAAATGTTGGAAGATGACCAAAGTGAAGACCCAGACCAGGGCGAGTGGTATGAACTCCTAAATCAAGTCAAAGGCCGTGAAGTAATCCATCTCAAAAACAAATTCATCCCCAAGGGACTAGCTCCCCTCAAGAAAATTTTCGGTCATAATGACGTCCCAACCAGGCCTTCCTTCTGGCTCGAGGATGAGAATGTGGAAGAACATGACCTTGGCACATAAGTGAATCCTCAAAAGGTGAAACTCACTAAGTGATGGAAACACGACTAGAAGAATAGGTACATTGAGTTGTTTAAGCAAGTTAAAGTTGTTTTTACATGGAGCTATGAATACTTAAAGACTTATGATACTTCCATTATCCAACATAGGATACCACTGAAAGAGAATACTAATCCCTTTTTACATAAACTAAGGAGATTTAATCCTATTTGATTGCCAACCTAATACTAATAACAAAAAGAAGAAAATGGATATATCGGTACAATGACGGATTTCAAGAACCTTAATCAATGTTCGTTAAAACACAATTACCCTCTTCCTAAGATGGACCACTTGTTGCAAAAAGTGATCAGAGCATCCATAATATCCACGATGTATATTTTCTCAAGCTATAATTAGATACCCATGCAACCTAAAGACAAATACAAGACAAAATTCACAATGCCATGGGATACATTCATGTATGATAAAATTTCCTTTGGGTTGATGAATGCAGGAGAAACTTTTCAAAGAGCCATGGATATTACATTTGTGAGAGAGAGGTATCAGTTCATAGTTATTTATCTTGATGACACGACCATTTTCTCGAAATTAGATGACCATTTGGAGCATTTGAAACAAAAATTTCTCAAGTGAAAAATATTTTTCTTATAATTAAATCCCAAGAAGTCATTTGTGCATTTCAAGGAGGGAATTTGTTGGGAAATATTTTCTCAAGAGGTGTCAGAATTGATCTAGAGTGAGTGGAAGCTATTTCAAAGCTTAGCTTTCCTAGGAATAAAAAATAATTCCAATCCCTCTTGTGTAAGATCAAATTCTTACGCAGCATCATTGTAAACTCGACGGAGCTCTTGAAACACATTACCAACATGATTATGAAATAAACTGAAGTCAAATGGACTCTGGAAGCACATGAATCAATTAAGCATAACAAGAAATCCATTATGGAAGCTCGAGTTTTAGCAAGTCCATATTTTTCTAAAGATTTTCATATTTTCTCTTTCTCATTGCAACACGCCATAGCATCATTCCTGCTGAAATGGAATAAATAAGGGTATGAGCAACCTATAGCTTTCTTCATTCATGCCCTGAGGAATGCATAATTGAAATTAATTATTTGAGAGAGGAAAAAATATGCTATGTTGAAGGATTTCAAGGTGTTTTTGGAGTATGTGTTACACTCCAAGGTGATAGCATATGTTTCTTCCACTGTAGTGAAAGAAATACTAGTTAAAATGAACAGTGATGGTTGATGTGACAAACGAATAGAAAACGTACAAGAATATGAGGTGGAAATCAAGCCCAGTAAACTATTCAAAGGTCAAGGTCTAGCTAAGCTACTCACTGAGGAAAACCAAATCATGTTAGATACATGCAATGACAAAGACTTTTGCAACATCTGCAAAGAGGAGAATCCACAAGAACCTCCTTCTTCGAAAGAGGAAAATCCACAAGAAAATCCTTCTTCGGAAGAGGAAAAACCACAAAAATATCCTTTAGATGAAGAGAATCCACAAGAACATCTCGTTCTATTAGAAATGAATCCACATGAACCCTTCCCACTGAACAAAAGGAATCCACTGTTGAACCCTTAGTTAAACTGAGAGGGGGGGGGGGTGAATCAGTTTAATAGATTCATGGACTTTTAAAACTTTTCTTTAAACCTTATTTACACCTTCATTTCATGTCCAACTTATTATGTGAGTAATCTTAGAATGTGAGCAGCAAGTATTAATATAATTATAATAGTAGACTTAATATGAGAGCAGCAGGTATTAAGCAGATGATATAAATCAGATCAACACATAAATTTCATGCACAGAGACACCAGATATAAGTGGAAACCCATAAAGGGAGAAAACCACATCTTATTATTGTTGTGATGCAAAGGCAAGCTCCAACTCCCTCCCACCACGGTTTTTCTGCAGGCACCAACCTACAGGAGGCTCCAACCTCAATTCTGCAAGCTACAACTTGCAAGGAAGCACCAACTCCCTTCAATTTTCTGCAGGCACCAACCTACAGGAGGCTCCAATCTCAGTTAGCTACAACTGACAGCTATCAAGCTGCAACTTGATAGGGAAGCTCCAACTTCCTCAAATTATCAAACTGAATGTTTGCTGATTTACCTCAGATATCAGCTTTGTTCTGTAGCTTCTCTTTTTGCTTTTCTTTTCTTAATCTTCTATGCCTCACTTTTCTATACTCTGCCTTCTCTAATATTTACTCTCTCTAACCTCTTTTATGCATATCCAGTTGATATTATTTATAGAGTTCCTCACATGACTGTTTGTATTTCAAAAGAAATTTGGAGTGAACAGTCATGACTCTTTGGCTTCTGTCTTCATTCCTTTTATCTGCTCATTTAGAAAATATAACTGTAGGTATCAATTTAACATTATAGTGGGATATTTTTTCTCTTCCAGAGACTTACTAGTGCATCAAAACAATATAAATTAAAAAATCTACATTCAATTACAATGAGAATTCCAGCTCAACTCATTTAGTCTTTTGGCTCGCTGCACATTTGTCTTTTCTTTGACTGTGTCCGTCTTTTCTGTGACTGTGTTTTATCTCTTTTCAGCTCTGTTTGCTCTTCTGTCCTTTGTTGTGGTGCAACTGCTACATACATGTAACTGTGCTTTTTATATCAATGCATTTTGTATATATGTGTAACTGCTAACTTTAAATCTGGGCATATTCCAACCCTTTACACACAGCAAGTGTCTTTTTGATGTGGTGAGTTCTGCAAGCGGAACAGACATACATCGCAATCGTTTTATATTAATAATCACCCTCCACCTTAAGCCGAGGCCTGTGGGTCCACAGACCACGCGGCACATTTCAATACAATCGCAACAACATTTTATAACAACGCCTTTTATATATATACATATATATATCGTAGTTTCAATTCTCGGTGAACTTATATAAAGTTTTAACATATAAACTTCCACTTCCACATAATATATGTTGGTCCATATAACAAACCAACAATAAAAATATTGCTTTTCTATGAAACCTTCAAATAACTCTCGGTGATATAATATACCCATTTAATATAGGAAACAACCTTTCGGGCCCACTTGCCAATCTTTGTCTATCCGCCAATGCGATGAGCTGCCTCCGATTCGATGCGATGCGATGAATTGCTTTACAAATACTTCCGATTGCGATTAATCGCAATCGCAAATTCCATTTGCATGTTCCGATGCCCTTTTTTCGATGCGATCAGTCACTATTCACTTAAATGTGATGATGCGATTAGAAATGGAACTCAAACCAATGAAATCATAATTTATAGACCCATCGGGTCCGGAACTCAATCGCAATCGCAATCCTTTATTGTCATGCTCCGATGTTCTGCTTTTGTCCGATGTGATTGACCACTGTTCACTGCATTTTGCTGATGCGATTGGAACTAGAACTCAAACCAATAAAATCATAATTTATAGACCCATCGGGTTCGGAACTCAATCGCAATTGCAATCCTTTATTGTCATGCTCTGATGTTCTGCTTTTGTCCGATGCGATTGACCATTGTTCACTGCATTTTTACGATGCGATTGGAACTGGAACTCAAACATTTGTTAATCATAGTTTATAAGCAAATCGAGTCCGGGCTTCAATCACAATCACAAGTCTTTGTTTATATGATCCGCTGCCAACTTTTTCTCCGATGTGATTCATACGGGTCCCACCACATAAGCCTTTTCCTTTTGATAGAACTTTTGGTTATTTAGATCTTGCACTACATATAAAAATTATATGCTATGGACCTTTATATATATATATATGGCACATCATATGTATCTCACTGCACATATATATAAGCTTGCTTCCGCTTCGATCTTTAGAGAATCTTACAGTGGGGTTAGCGATTCTCGGAATTTTATGCTCTGCCTCTACTTGTGATAATGGCTCTGCCTCTGCCTCTGCCTCTAATAACGGTTCTGCCTCTAATAACAGTTCTGCCTCTATATTCGCTGCCTCTGCCTCTGCCTATCTCCTTTGCTTCCTTCGTTTGCTTCTTTGCTGCCTCCATTGTCTATCTCTGTCTTTGCTGCCTCGATTGCCATCAATGACAATATTTCCAACAGTCTCCCCCTTTGGCATTGATGGCAATACACTTCCTCTATTTGCCTGTTAGGGTCCTTTCTCCTGTTGCTTTCTCTTCCTCCCCCTTTGACATCAATGGCAAGGGGTTTGAATTCTTAGTGTAGCTTCTATTCTTTGATCATGTGATTTTATTCTTTTTCAATATTTTGTGCATTTCCTCTTTCTGAAATTTTATGACTTTGTACGCTATTGCTTCAACCTTTGGATTAGATACACATCGGGTTCACTATTCTTCCATGTTCAGTTCACGTCGGGTTCACCACTCTTCCACTACACCACTGACCCTTTTGCCTTTTTATAGATTCTTTTATGCTGAATGTATTATTGCCATAATCCTTTTGATCCTGAGGACCTATTTTCATGCTTCCCTTGTTGGTTGATCTCCCCCTGGGAATGATATTCTCGTTTCTGTTCTCCCCCTGAAACTGTGCTTTCTCTTCATATTAGAGAGTAGCATCTATAGATACTACCCCTAGTCTGTCTCTCAAATATTCAAATGGTTCTCTAGCAAGCGGTTTGGTAAATATATCTGTTGTCTATTCTTTTGTTGGCACATACTCCAGTTTTACTATCTTCTAAGCCACTTTTTCTCTAAGAAAATGATACTTGATTGGGATATGTTTAGTTTTAGAGTGAAGCATAAGATTTTTATATATACTTATAGCACTTGTATTATCACATTTGATTGAGATAGGTTCATCAATTCTTACCTTCATGTCTTGGAGGGTTTGCTTCATCCACATGACTTGTGTACAACATGTTGCTGCTGCTATATATTCTGCTTCTGCTGTAGACAGAGAGATAGATGTTTGTTTCTTGCTTAACCATGCCATAAGACTTTCTCCTAAATAGAATGCAGCTCCACTTGTGATTTTCCTGTCATCCACATAGCTGGCCCAATCTGCATCTATGTATGCTGTCAAAGTGAAGCTTTTTCCTTTAGGATACCAAAGTCCATATTGTGTTATTCCTTGTAGATATCTGAATATTCTTTTTACTGCCAGAAGATGGTTTTGTTTAGGAGCTGATTGATATCTAGCCACTAGTCCTACTGCTAGCATGATGTCTGGTCTTGATGCAGTCAAATACAAAAGACTTCCTATCATGGATCTATAGATTTTTTGATCTATATCAGCAGACCCATCATCAGCACACAGCTTGCATCCTGTGATCATGGGAGTTGACACAGGTTTGCAGTCCTCCATTTTGAACTTTTTCAACATTTCTTTTAAGTATTTTTCCTGTGAGATGAACGTACCTGTGTTCTTTTGCTGAATTTGAAGTCCTAAGTAGAAACTGAGCTCTCGAATCATAGGCATCTCAAACTCTATTTTCATCTCATTAACAAACCCTTTTTCTATTTCTTCTCTGTTGCTTCCAAACATAATGTCATCAACATATACTACAACAATTAGGAGTTCATTTTCATGGGCTTTTATGTATAGATTGTTGTCTACTCCACCTCTCTTAAAGCCTTGTTTTTGCAAATATTTATCTAGTATTGAGTACTAAGCATGAGGATCCAGTTTCAGTCCATAAAGAGCCTTCTTTAGTCTGCATACATAGTCTTCTCTGTCTGTTAAAGAGAAACCTTCTGTTTGTTCCATGTAGACTTCTTCTTCTAGATCTCCATTCAGAAATGCAGATTTCACATCCATTTGATACACTTTGAAGTTTTGGTAGCAATAAAAGGCCAGAAACATTATGATGGCTTCCATTATGGCTACAGGGGCAAATGTTTCATCATAATCAAGTCCTTCGATTTGTGAGTATCCTTTGTAGACCAGTCTGGCTTTATTCCTGATTACTTGTCCTTGCTCATTCATTTTATTTTTGAATACCCATTTTGAGCCTATGACATTTTTCTCAGTGGGTCTAGGAACTAATTCCCATGTATTGTTTTTCTCAATTTGGTCCAATTCTTCATTCATAGCTTTTACCCAAGACTTGTCCTTGCTGGCTTCTTCGAATTTCTTTGGCTCTATTTGTGACAACATGGCTATGTATACCTCTTCAGTTTGTTCTGTTAGCTGCCTTCTTGTTTGGACCCCTACTCTCTTGTCTCCAATGATCTGGTCTTCAGGATGATTCTTCTGAGTGTATCTTAAGGGGGCTTTAGAACTCAGCTCTGTATCTTCTGTTGTCTTGCTTGTTTCCTCATCATCTTGGTTTTCTTCTTCATGGTTGTCTGATGGACTGCAGCAGTCTGTATCTCTTGTATTGTTTGGAAGTTCTTCATCAAATCTCACATCAATGCTTTCTACTATTTTTCGAAGAGTCTTGTTGTAGCACCTGTACCCTTTGCTTTTGGATGCATATCCTAGAAATATCCCTTCATCTACTCTTGCATCAAATTTTCCAAGATTTTCATCATTATTCTTTATGTAACACTTGCTTCCAAAGATTCTGAAATGTTTGATTGAAGCTGGATTTCCATGCCATAGTTCATAGGGAGTCTGGCCTTAAGTGAGCTTTATTAAGGATATGTACTACTGTGTGCACTACTTCTACCCAGAAGGTTTGAGCAATATTATTCTCTTGCATCATGGCTTTGGAAATTTGTTGAACAGACCTGTTTTGTCTCTCTTCTACTCCATTTTGCTGAGGTGTTCCTGCAATAGTAAATTGTTGCTTTATCCCATGTTCATTGCATAGGTTAGAAAAGTCATAATCTATAAATTTACCTCCTCTATCTGATCTGATGCATTTCAGCTTGCATCCTGTTTGATTTTCTACTAATGCTCTGAAGATCTTAAATTTTTCCAGAGCTTCTAATTTATTCTTGAGAAATGCAACCCATGTCATTCTGGAGAAATCATCTATTATCAGCATGAAGTAGGATTCTCCACTTGGATTTTTGGCTCTTGCGGGTCCACACAAGTCCATGTGCACAAGCTGTAGAGGTCTTCTTGTTGATAACTCTTCTTTGGCCTTGAAGGATGTGTGAGTCTGCTTGCCTAATTGACATGATTTGCATATGGTATTAGAAGGCTTCTTTATTTCTGGCATGTCTCTGACAGCTTTCTTCTTGATTAGTCTGATGATGTGATCGAAGTTAGATGTCCCAACCTTTTATGCCATAACCATGATTCTTCTAGTTTTCTAAGATGACATGCTTCATATTCCTCTTTCACAATGTAAACATTACTCTCTGTTTGAACTCCTTTGAGCAGAGTATTACCTGTGGTGCTTGATCTGAATTCACAATATTGTGCTCTAAAAAGAACTTCACAGCCTTTGACACACATCTGACTGACACTTAGTAAATTTTCTTTCAACCCATCTACAAATAGTACATCTTGGGCCTTTCCTCTGCCATTTTCTATGCTAACTGAGCCTTTTCCCTTGATCTTACCTGATTTATCATTGCCAAAAGTAACATTGCCAGATTTATTTTCATCAAGAGTTATAAACTTGCTTTTGTCTCCTGTCATGTGTTTGGTGCAGCCACTATCCAAATACCATTGGCTTTTCAGATCTTGAGTAGTTAGAGCCAGGTCACACTTATTCTCCTTCTTTTTCCACTGGAGGCATCCTTTTGTTTGGTATCTTTTGTGAGATGATGATTCACATCCCTTCAGAGGAAATTTGGAAGGCATATGTCCAACTTGATTGCATATACAACATTTGATCATAGTTTTTGCAGAATTGTGAGTATGAACAAAATTTCTTTGATTCATAAACCTCCATGTGGTGTTGAACATCAATCTTTTTCCATAATTTCTACACTCAATGATTTTATGACCAAATTCCTTACAATAAAAATAGTAAGCATAGAAACTATTTGCATACCTGGTGTAAGGTTGTCTTTTCCATTTGTTTGATTGAGGCAATCTCTTCAATGTTTGCATCTTTTTCTAGTTTGAATTACTCCTCCTTGCATGGAAATATGCAACAATGTGTCCCAGCTTGTGGCAAACATAACAGGTGGCATTCTTCATAGGAGGGAAGAATCTCCTTTGATGGCTTTCCAAATTTGACATATTCAGAGGCATATGCTCCTTTCTCTGTTGTCTTAGTATTTAATACATTCTTTGCTACTGATGGTTTCTTCTGATCTCTGTCTTCCTTATTACATTTTTCTTCTTTTCTAGGAACTATTTGAGTTGCTTCATCATTCGTCTTTTCTTTTACAAAAATAGTCTCTGTGTTTTCCTTCTCATTGATTTTACTTGATTCTCCTTCATAGCCTATTCTAGTTTTTATCATAGGAGATCTTTGAGCACCAAGAATTTAATTCAACTTACAAGAGCTTGTTGTTTGAGAAGAGTTTATAGCCATTTTCCTTTGAGAAATTTCTAATTTCTTTCTGAGACATACTACTTCTTCTTCCAACTTTTCTTGTTTCTGAGTTTTTTCTTTGATTTTCTTAAGTAACATGTCCTCTATCTTCTTGGCTTCTTCAAGCTCTATCTTTAGCTGTGTCAGGACTTCTGAATTCTGTTCCTCTCATAGATACTTGAGGAGAATGTCCTTTTTTTTTCTGCATTTCAGCTTGATTCTATCAATCTCTTCTAGAGCAATTCTTAGCTCCCCCTCAAGGTCGACTTCGCCTTCTTCTTCTTCATCTTCTAGCAGGAGACCTTCAAGTTCTTCTATGGCCATCAATAAAAATTCAAACGTTCCTTCTTCACTTGAAGGTTCATCTGAGTCTTCAGATGTACTGTTGTCTTGTTGAGCATAGAAGGATTTTCTGCTGAACTTCTTTCCTTTCTACCAGTTCTTTGATGTATTTTTCTCTGATTCTTGAGCCTGATTCTTTACTTTCTTGTGAGGACACTTAGCATCATAGTGTCCAACTCTTCCATAGTTAAAGCATTTGAAAGGAAGTTTACCTTTGTATTTACCTAAACCTCTATCCAATTTCTTGACAAAATTTGCCTCTTCTTGATCCGTGCAAGAGCATATGTCTTCCTCTTCTTCTTTCTTCTTTTCTGTTTTAAAGGCTGCCTCCCTTGTACTTGGCTTCTTCTATGGGAGCCTCATCTCATAGGCTGTTAGATTTCCTAGTAGCTGGTTCATGGTCAAGGTCTCCCAATCAACTATTTCTTCTATTGCAGACACCTTGGGATTAAACCTGGATGGAAGAGATCTTAGAATCTTTTGCACAATTATACTTTCTGGCATGGTTTCTCCAAGAGCTTTCACATTGTTAATAATTTCTACAACTTTTAGGAAGAAACTGTCAATGTCTTCATCATCATTCATTTTTAAGTTCTCAAACTGGGCTCTATAGACTTGAAGTTTGGCAGTATTTACTTTCTTGTCTCCTTCATGGATGTTCTCCAGAGTATCCCACATCTATTTGGTAGTGTCTTTGTGCATTACTTTGATAAACTCTACTTCACACAATCCATTCAAGATGGAATTCATTTCTTTTGCATTAGCTACAAAATCTTGTTTGGATTCTTTCTTTGAGTCAGTTGACTTTGGGGCATATCCTAATTCCACAACACCCCAAACTTCTATTCCTAGAGACATTATGTATGTCCTCATCCTGATTTTTCAGAAGGCATAATTTGCACCTGTAAAGAAAGGGGCTTTATTGGTTGAGCATCCTTCTTTACTAGCCATCCTGAGAACCTAGAATCTCCTTTCAGTTGTTAAACTGGTACAAAGGAACTTGCTCCGATACCAATTGTTGAGCACTTAGTTAAACTGAGAAGGGGGGGGGGGGGTGAATCAGTTCATTCATGGACTTTTAAAAATTTTCATTAAACCTTATTTACACCTTCATTTCATGTCCAACTTAATATGTGAGTAATCTTAGAATGTGAGCAGCAAGTATTTAATATAATATAACAGTAGACTTAATATGAGAGCAGCAAGTATTAAGCAGATGATATAAATCAGATCAACACATAAACATCATGCATAGAGACACCAGATATAAGTGGAAACCCATAAAGGGAGAAAACCACATCTTATTATTGTTGTGATGTAAAGGTAAGCTCCAACTCCCTCTCACCACGGAGTTTTCTGCAGGCACCAACCTACGAGGGCTCCAGCACCTCAGTCTCGCGAGCTACAACTTGCAAGGAAGCACCAACTACTTCAATTTTTTGCAAGCATCAACCTATAGGAAGCTCAACCATGCTCGGCTAGTGATAGCTATCAGAAGTGACTTGATGAGGAAGTGTAAACTTCCTCAAATTATCAGGCGAATGTTTCTTTGGTTACCTCGAGATATCGGCTACGATTCGTAGCATCTCTTTCTGCTCTTCTATTCTTAATCTTCTCTTCCTCACTCTTCTATACTCTGCATTCTCTATATTTTCTCTCTCTCTCTAACCACTCTATGCATATCCAGTTGATATTCTTTATAGAGTTCCTCTCATGACTGTTTGTATTTCAATAGGAATTTGGAGTGAACAGTCATGACTCTTTGACTTCTGTCTTCTCATTCCTTTTATCTGTTCATTTAGAAAAATATAACTGTAGGTATCAATTTAACATTACAGTGGGATATTTTTTCTCTTCCGGAGACTTGCCAATGCATCACAAACAATAAAAAATCAATTAAAACATTTACAATCAAATTACAATGAGAACTCCAGCTCAACTCATTTAGTCTTTTTTGTTGATTCTATATCACTAGTATAGTCCCTTATTATTGTTAGTGTAACCCCCCTTATTGTTATTATTTAACCCTTGTAACCCCCATTTTGTTATTATTGTGCCCTTAAATTAGTATTTTTAGGTCGGCTAGGTTTACATTGTGGCCCACTAGGATTACATTATGGCCCCATGGAATCCTATATATAGAAAGGAGGTTTTTGTAAATTGTATCATCCAAGAATTGTTCATTTATGTAATGTATTGGAGGTTGCCCCCTCCAAGTGGCTTATTTCTAAGGCGTTGATATCTCTTTGCTTCTATTTTTGGAGATGGTTACAAAACATTTGGTATCAGAGTTTTGGATTCTAGGGTTTCGCTGCTCCAAACAGGTCATCGTGGAATTTTCGTTATAACATTTTTTATACGAAGCTTCAGAAGCTGAAATTTTTAGGGTGCGAAGTTGAAATCTTGAGGAAGTTTGTCTAAAAATTTTGGGGGCTTTTATTCGTATTTTCAGAGATATGATGCGCGGAAGTCGGAGTCTTTTAGGGCTCCTAAAAGATCCTTCATGGCATTTTCGCTATACAAAATGTTCTACGAATTTTCTACGAAGGTTCAGAATCTGAAATTCATATGGTGTGAAGCTGACATCCTGAGGAAATTCATCAAAAAATTTCAGAGCTTGGTTCACAATATTTTTGGAGATATGATCTGTGGAAGGTAGTGCTTTTTCAAGCTCCTGAATTTCATCTCAAAGAGGTGATCGTGGGAAAAGTTCAATAACTCTCTCTCTAGGCATCATATTGGAGTGCCGTAAAAATTTGTTGCAAGTACACGGACTGAAGTTTCTTGGATATCAATTTCAGAGACGAACGACGAAACAGTGACACGTGGCAAGTCGTACAAGTTCCCTCTACTGAACGAGTCCAAAATTGGGTAATTGTGGGAGATTGGAAATAACTTTGTCTTGAAGAATCCAAATCAGATCATACCTGTGGCATTTGAAATAAAGTTTAGAAGGCTAATACATCAGTGAATTAAATATATTTAAGATTCTCAATTACATAGATAATTCAATTTCAATACAGAGCTCCTAAAAAGCAAGTAAAAGGTGTGTATTTTTTTTCCGAATTGCATAAGTCTTGTTTGAAGAATCAAGTTGAATTGATTCCAAGGGAATATTGTAGAATAGATATCAGTATTGGATTATAAAATGGCCCCTAAAAAGAATTCAACTCCCATTAAGCCTTTAGAAGGCTCTACTGTGACTCATGAAGATGAAGAATGGCAACATGACATATCAAAATTACAAGAGCAAGTGCAACAACAAATTTCGCTCTCGCAAAGAACAACAAAAAATGAAATGGAAGTTTTGAAGAAAGGCATGGAAACTAAGATGGATGGTTTGAAGAAAGGCGTGGAAGCTAAGATGAATTGTTTGGAAGCTAAGATGGATGGCATGGAAGTGGGAATGGAAGCTAAGATTGATGACATGGAAGCTAAGATCGATGAAAACATGAAAGACAACATGGAAAACATGAAGAATGATCTAAAAGCATACATGGAAGGCTTGATGACAAGCTTAAAACAAGAAACGATTCCTAATGGTGGAAATATAGTAGAAGAACCTCATGATGAGAACAAAATAAATGTTAATCGTGATTTCATAACCTCTAATGTTGGCGGGAAGAACCACCATATTCCAAAAATGGATATGAGGAAGTTTGATGGAAAGGATCCTGTAACATGGATACTATAGATGGAGCAATATTTTGATTTCCATAATGTGCAAAACACACAAAAGGTACGCATTGCAACTTTACATTTAGAACAAAATACATTTGTATGGTATCGATGGCTTTGCTCCCGTAAAAATTTTTTCACTTGGTCAATTTTTACGGAGGAAATGATAGCACATTATGAGGATACAAAGAGAAACACCTTCTTTAGCCAATTGATAAATCTCAAACAAAAGGGTTTAGTGGGGCAGCACATTGAGGACTTCCAAAAATTGAATATAAGGGTAACTGATATTCCAGAGGACCACAAGATCGATCTCTTCATAGGCACTTTAAAGGATAACATCCAACATGAAGTTCGTGTTTTGGAACCAGATTCATTGGAGAAGGCATTCAGGTTGGCAAGAAAATTTGAATGTAAAATAATGGCGACAAGGAAGCCTACCACTCAATTCTATAAAGAAGGAAGTGTTGCTACATCTAGATTTCCACAACCTACAAGGTTGACACCACAACGATTGGAAGAAAAAAGAGCAAAAGGGCTTTGCTACAGTTGTGATAGAAAATACACTAAAGGTCATAAGTGTGCTGAGAAGAAATTATTTTACATAGATTGTGAAGAGAAAGAAGAAAATGAACAAGAAGAGGATATACACCAGGAACCAGCCCTAGAAGAGGAAGAAATGAGTCCGACCATATCGTGTAATGCATTGGCAGGAATTACCACTCCTCAAACTCTCAAGATAGAAGGACATATCAAGAAGAAAAAGGTAATAGTGTTGATTGATTCAGTAGCACCCATAATTTTATTCATTGTAAGGTAGCCAAGGAATTAAATTGTTTCCTATACCCAGCACCAGAATGTCAAGTGATGGTTGCAAATGGAGGAACTATAAATTGCTCTGGAAAATGCCATAATATCAAGCTAACCATGGGGGAATATGTGTTGACTAGTCCAATGCTTTCCATTCCTATGGGAGGTGCTGATGTTGTACGAGGAGTACAATGGTTACAATCTTTGGGGACGGTAGCTTTTAATTTTCAAGAACTTTTCTTGAAATTCTTTTCAGAAGGAAAGGAAGTCGAATTACGGGGTATTGAAGGGAAGCCAGGAAGGATAATAAGCTCTAATGGCATGACAAAGCTTCTAAAGAAAGAACAACGAGGCGTAATTGCACAATTATGTTCACTAGAAGTTCCAACATCAAAATCATCTATTTCTGCAGATCTCCAACAAGTCTTGGACAATCATTCCAAGGTGTTTGAAACTCCCAAAGCACTCCCACCTATTCGTGATCATGATCATGCTATTCATTTGATTCCAGGAAGTGTTCCTCCAAACATCAGGCCTTATAGATATCCTTATGTCCAAAAGAGCTAAATTGAACGTATGATTGCAGAAATGTTAGAGGCGGGTATAATTCAACCTAGTCAAAGTTCTTTCTCTGCTCCTGTAGTATTGGTACACAAGAAGGATGGATCATGGCACATGTGTCCGGATTATAGGGAGTTCAATAAGCTCACCATTAAAGATAAATTTCCCATTCCTGTGATTGATGAATTATTGGATGAATTACATGGAGCAATTTATTTTACCAAGTTGGATCTTCGTTCAGGATATCATCAAATTAGAATGAAGACTCAAGATATTCCAAAAACAGCATTTCGAACTCATGAGGGTCATTATGAATTTTTTCTCATGCCTTTTGGCCTTACCAATGCACCTTCTACATTTCAAGGGTTGATGAATTCCATTTTCAAACCCTTCCTTAGAAAATTTGTGCTAGTATTTTTTGATGATATACTAATCTACAGCAGGTCTTGGAAGGATCATGTTGACCATGTTGATAGGGTGCTCAAACTATTGCAGGAGAAACAATTATATGCAAAAAAATCCAAATGTTTCTTTGGAGTACAAGAGGTGGAATATTTGGGTCATATTGTATCTCACGAGGGTGTGAAAGTAGACCCTAACAAAATTAAAGCCATTAAGGAATGGAAAGTCCCCACAACCATAAAGAAGTTGCGAGGATTTCTCAGGTTAACAGGGTATTATCGCAAGTTTGTTAAGAATTATGGGAGAATAGCAGCACCTCTAACAACATTATTGAAGAAAGATGCATTTTCATGGACTCCTGAAGCAACTAAGGCCTATGAACGTCTTAAGGAGGCAATGTGCCATGCACCGGTCTTAGCTATGCCAGACTTCACAAAAACCTTTATTGTGGAATGTGATGCCTCAGGAAATGGAATTGGTGTAGTTTTAATGCAGGAAGGAAGAACCATTGCTTTTGAAAGTCGTCCAATCAAATGAAAGTATTTACAGAAACCTATTTATGAGAAGGAAATGTTAGCAATACTACATGCATTAAAGAAATGGCGAACTTACCTAATGGGAAGACATTTCAAGGTAAAAACTGATCATGATAGTCTTAAACACTTTTTTGAACAAAGACTATCATCAGAAGAGAAGCAAAAATGGGTCACAAAGATGTTGGGTTATGACTTTGAAATAATCTACAAAAAAGGAAAGCTTAATGTTGTTGCAGATGCACTCTCAAGAAAGAATGAAGAGGTGGAAGTATTGCTTTGTGCCATTTCTATTATCCAACCAGATTGGATAACCGAAGCAAGAGATGAATGGAAGAAGGACAAAGATGTATGGACACTCATTCAAAAGTTGCAGCAAGATCCTAGTACATCTGATACATTTAGTTGGAAAAATGATTCCCTATGGTACAAAGATCGCTTATATCTTTGCAAGAATTCCCAACTAAAACAAAAGATTCTTCTGGAATTGCACACTTCTCCTTTAGGAGGACACTCAGGATTTTTAAAAACTTACCAGAGGGTGAAGAAAGATTTTTTTTTGGGATGGCCTTAAATATGATATTCAAAAGTTTGTGGCGGAATGTTTGGTTTGCCAGCAGAATAAAGTGGAAACAATTAAGACCCCGGGACTTCTAAAACCTTTATTCATTCCAAGTCAATGTTGGGAGGAGATTTCAATGGATTTTATCACAGGTTTACCTAAGTCTGAAGGAAAGAGTGTCATCATGGTGGTAGTTGATAGACTTACCAAGTATGCACACTTTTGTGCATTATCTCATCCATTTAAAGCAAGTACAGTTGCTACTACATTTATGGATAGAATTCAAAAGCTACATGGAAGCCCAAGGGTTATTGTGAGCCACAGAGATCCCATTTTTACTGGAAATTTTTGGACGGAATTATTTTCTTGTTTGGGTACTCAATTAGCTCATAGCTCATCTTATCATCCTCAATCTGATGGTCAAACTGAGATCGTAAATAAATGTTTGGAAGGATATCTTCATTTTGTATCTGATAAACAAACAAAATGGGTCAAGTGGTTACCTCTTGCTGAATGGTGGTATAACACTTCCTTCCATACTGCAGCAAAAATGACCCCATGTATGGCACTTTATGGATATCATCCACCTTCCATCACATCATATTTAAGAGAAAATTCGAAGCTTCAAGTAGTGGAAGATCACATCGAGCATCAGCAAGAAGTTCTCCAACTCTTAAAGGATAACCTAAATTTGGCACAAAATCGAATGAAACAATAGGTAGATCAACATCGCAGCGAGAGAAGTTTTGATGTAGGAGATTGGGTATTTTTACAGCTACAACCATACAAACAAATGTCCCTCAAGCAAGCTAAGAAGGATAATAAATTATTGCCAAAGTACTATGGTCTTTACAAGGTGTTGCAAAAGATTGGTACTATGGCATACAAATTGGAGCTTCCTGCTTCTTCGCGAGTACATCCAGTTTTCCATGTTTCATGCTTAAAGAAGGTTATAGGTGAAAATCTTCCAGTTCAAACAATATTTCCAGAACTTGATGAGGAAGGAAAAATCATATTGGAACCTGAAGCAGTCATGGAAACAAGAACTCGACAACTACGAAATCGATCAATTTCAGAGTATCTCATCAAGTGGAAGAACTTACCCACCGAAGATTCTACATGGGAGGATGAGAATTTTATACAGAAGCACCCGGAGCTACTCAAGCGTTGAGGACAACACTTTTTTGAAGGAGAGGGGCATGTTAGGTCCCTATATCACTAGTATAGTCCCTTATTATTGTTAGTGTAACCCCTTATTGTTATTATTGTACCCTTGTAACCCCCATTTTGTTATTATTGTGCCCTTAAATTATTATTGTTAGGTCGGCTAGGATTACATTGTGGCCCACTAGGATTACATTATGGCCCCATGGACTCCTATATATAGAAAGGAGGTTTTGTAAATTGTATCATCCAAGAATTGTTCATTTACGTAATGTATTGGAGGTTGCCCCCTCGAAGTGGCTTATTTCTAAGGCATTGATATCTTGTTCTTCTATTTTTGGAGCTAGTTACACAACATCTTTTGGCTCGCTGCACATTTGTCTTCTCTTTGACTGTGTCCGTCTTTTCTGTGACTGTGTTTTATCTCTTTTTAGCTCTGTTTGCTCTTCTGTCCTTTGCTGTGGTGTAACTTCTGCATACATGTAATTGTGCTTTTTATATCAGTGCATTTTGTATATATGTGTAACTGCTAACTTTAAATCTGGGCATATTCCAACCCTTTACACACAGCAAGTGTCTTGTTGATGTGGTGAGTTCCGCAAGCGGAACAGACATACATCGCAATCGTTTTATATTAATAATCACCCTCCACCTTAAGCCGAGGCCCGTGGGTCCATAGACCACGCGGCACATTTCAATACAATCGCTACAATGTTTTATAATAGCGCCTTTTATATATATACATATATATATCGTAGTTTCAATTCTCGGTGAACTTATATAAAGTTTTAACATATAAACTGCCACTTCCACATAATATATGTTGGTCCATATAACAAACCAACAATAAAAATCTTGCTTTTCTATGAAACCTTCAAATAACTCTCGGTAATATAATATACCCATTTAACATAGGAAACAACCTTTCGGGCCCACTTGCCAATCTTTGTCTATCCGCCGATGCGATGAGCTGCCTCCGATTCGATGTGATGCGATGAATCGCTTTACAAATACTTCCGATTGTGATTAATCACAATCGCAAATTCCATTTGCATGTTTCGATGCCCTTTTTGCGATGCAATCAGTCACTATTCACTTAAATGTTCCGATGTGATTAGAACTGGAACTCAAACCAATAAAATCATAATTTATAGAACCATCGGGTTCGAAACTCAATCGCAATCGCAATCCTTTATTTTCATGCTCCGATGTTATGCTTTTGTCCGATGCGATTGACCACTATTCACTAAATTTTTCCGATGCGATTGGAACTGGAACTCAAACCAATAAAAGAATAATTTATAGACCCATCAGGTCCGGAACTCAATCGCAATCGCAATCCTTTATTGTCATGCTCCGATGTTCTGCTTTTGTCTGATGCGATTGACCACTGCTCACTGCATTTTGATGATACGATTGGAACTGGAACTCAAACATTTTTTAATCATATTTTATAATCCCATCGGGTCCAGGCTTCAATCGCAATCGCAAGTCTTTGTTTATATGATCCGCTGCCAACTTTTTCTCTGATGTGATTCATACGGGTCCCACCACGTAAGCCTTTTCCTTTTGATATAAATTTTGGTTATTTAGATCTTGCACTACATATAAAAATTATATGCTATGGACCTTTATATATATATATATATATATGGTGCATCATATGTATCTCACTGCGCATATATATAAGCTTGCTTCCGCTTTGATCTTTACTGAATCTTCCAGCGGGGTTAGCGATTCTCAGAATTTGTTTGTATATATATATATATATACTTGCCGCTTGGGGTTAAGATTCCTGGAATATTGTTTATGTATATATACTTTTCCGCTTGGCTTAAGCGATTCCCGGAATTGGGTTTATGTATCCTCCAGCTGGGGTGGCAATTCTCGGAATTTTCTGCTCTGCCTCTGCTTGTGATAACGGCTCTACCTCTGTCTCTGCCTCTGATAACCTACTGTGATAATGGCTTTCCCTCTGATAACGGTTCTGCCTCTATATTCGCTGCCTCTGCCTCTTGCTGTCTCCTTTGCTTCCTTCGTTTAATTCTTTGTTGCCTCCATTGTCTATCTCTGTTTTTTCTGCCTCCATTTCCATCAATGAAAATATTTCCAACATCCACAAGAACCCTTTTTGAAGGACCTTTCGAAATTCCAAAATTATCCCTAGTATTAGGACATCATCTTCTTTTTGAAAAATTTGGAATGTCCACCTGAGCTACCAAAGGGAAAAATGCATAGCTTTAAAGCTGAAAATGATCAAGTACTGCATCTTGGACGAGAGATTGTTTTGGAAGGATCTTGCTAGAGTCTTGCTTTATTTTTTCATAGAGGATCAAACATTAGAGATCATAGTAGAATTGAATCGAGGAATATGTGGAGTGACTCAATCATGGAAAATCACAATGCACAAGATACCGAGAGAGAGATATTGTTTGCCCTCTATCATCGCAGATACCAATGTTGTTCAAGTTTGTCCAAAATGTCAGTTGTTTGTAGGCAAGCAAAAGATTATGTACTTACCGCTGAAGCCAATCAAAGTTCAGGCTCCTTTCCAACAATGGGGCTTGGATTTCATCAGATAAATAAAACCAAAATCAAGCAAGCAACAAAAATGCATTCTCACATCTACTGACTACTTCACCAAGTGGGTGGATGTCATTCCAACCTGTCAAACATATAAATGGAATGCACACAAGATGAAATATAAGAATTGGATTCCTTTATTATTCACAAATATACACATTTATATTACATTGGAGTGACCCTTGGATTTCATATTATAAGGTCTCTTGGACTCCATTTTATTGTTTGCCTTCTACACCAACCCTTAGAGGATTAGGTGTCCAACATTTCCCCCCTTAATTCAAATGGATATGTATGAGTCCAAGAAGAGAGTTGTAATACAAAACATGAAAAATATGCATGGAAACACTAGGTTGAATGTGCTCTCTGAAATTTTGGCATAAGGAGGTGGTTTAAGGATGGCGAGCCACACTGGAAATATTTAAAATTTGTCAAGAATTTCAGGTCTTCTGCTAGAGGAAGTGCTCCTAATGATTTGAATAGGGAGACCTTCACTTGGAAAAGGGAAGCTTGAAACCTGCATAAAAAGGGATAACCTCAACCTGTGGTGGTTTAAGGACCACCAACTCTGGAATTATTAATGCAATTTCTGGAACTCCTCCAAAACTAGCAAGAAGCTTAAGTATTTTGCTAGAGGAAATGTACCGAATCCTTTGAAGAGGGAGAAGATAAACCTATCATAGATGATTTGAGGCTAACGACCAACCAAAGGCTTGTTTATGGGAATATTTGTCAATGGAACTAATATCCAAACTAGTCTGGATTGGTTTAGTGCCGAAATAGGCCGCTTCAGTACCGAACCAGTCATTTTAGATTCGGAGGGTCCGTTTGGACCAGTTTTGCCTCCAAACCGGTCGAACTGACTGGTTTTCTAGAATCGGTTTGGTTTCGATAACACTAGGTGATAGAAAATTTATTGAATCACATGACCAAGGAGAAATCCAGGAACTTAAACATTGATCACTCCCATCTGACTGCCAAACTCTCTTGGGTGGAGAAAAATCATAAGATGAGGGTGCAAATAGAAGAGAAGGCTAGTATTATGGGTGAAGAGGTGGAAAATTTTAAAGGAAAATGAAAGGAGCTTACCATCATTTTTTTAATAGTTAAGGAGACTTGTTATCACAAATTTTATCTTAGGGAGTCTGCATTGTGTTGAAGAGCACCCGAGTAGACCCAAGGCTGATGAACGAACCTCACGAGAGCACGATCTAATTGGTATTTACAAGTGGCACTTCAAGTTGAAGCAGTTGTTCGGGGAATATGGAGAAGTCAGTTATAAACCCATTACAGATATGGAAATGGAAGTAGCCAAAGCATGGTTGGGAGACATACCAATAGAAGAAGAATGGGACAGCCTGTGGGACATGTATAGACTGGTTGTATACCCAGAAGCCATAGAAATACCAAAGGTTGCTTCTATGTTAGTAGGATAGAAAGGAAACACTCTTGGTCTTTCCTAGATCATCTGAGCCAGTATAGCTACGTGAAAAATTCAGCACCAAGGGAAGTAAGAAATTCTTCACCCAGTAAAGAGAGAGAAAGTTGGAATAAAAGAAAATCGAGGGGGGCCCACTCTACAGTCGGAAAATATCCAAAAGGAAACTTCTAGAAGAATCTAGTTATAGTACAACTATAAATTTTGTAACAAATTGGAATGGTTTTCATATACCATTAGTATATTAGGGTAGGGCTAAGCTCTTGGAGTGCCTATATATAGGCCTCATTTTCAAATGTAAAAAGGTGGGGCGGGGGGGGGATCTTAATTGTTGGGGAAACACTACCAAAATGTTTGGTGAATTACTAGGAAGTCTTGAAACAATATTGGGGAAGAATTCTCAAGTAACTCTTGGGTTGTCTGTCTCTTCTTATCATGTATGTGTTCATGTCACCTTTTATTTTAAATATTACAACTAGTATAAAGAAATTTTATGCAAATTTCATGGCATTTTGAGTTGTGAACCTGATTTGTTGGGGAAATTGTGTAGAATTTTTTTAAGATTTTAGCTTAAATGAATTTTGGCATGAGTATGATGCTTTGTTTCAGTTTTGAAAGATATATCAAGTTGGATTTTGAAAGAGTATCTTTGATTTCTTGATCTTTTTTGCAAGGGTTTTAAAAGGAACAAGTAAATTTCATAATTATATGTTTCCTCGTTGTTGAATTCTTAATTTTTAGAAAATATAAAGTGGAAGTTATTAATATTATTTTATTTAACCCTGATACTTTCTTGTGGATCTTAGTTATCTTATTTATGTTATTTAGTTAGATACTTTCATCAAACAATATCAATAAATAACAACAAAAAATTAGGACACAAATATAGGCTCGCATTCAGGGAAAAGCTCCTCCAAAGGGAAAACTCAAAAACTCTTCTCTTATTAAAATTTTCTCCAAGTGAGATAAAAAGACCCAATCCCTATACCACGTCCTTCTCCCAATACCAAGTTGGCCCTTCCTCAAGTCTTTTCTTGAATCTGCACAAAACTACTACACACTAGAACTTCGATTTGCCTGTTACAATACTACTACTCAACCTTCAATTTCGGCCTTGTAGCTCCTGAGGAAACCCTAACTCGGCCTCCTTCTGGGGTCTTCCAAAATCAAGATATCTCTTCATAAGGTCAGTGAGGTATACACAGATTTTCCTTCCTCCTAGCTACAATATGTTGCACTTCGTCCTACTGCAACTCGAACATGCAAGTTTGGCCTCTTCTTGCAACCCAAAAACCCTATATTTTTTTAAGTGTGAGAGATATATAGCCAGAAATCCAAGAAAATTGATCCTTCTTCATTCTTCTTGACCTTCTCTCTCCTTTTCCAACTTCCCAACTATATATTGAACTCTTTCCTGAGATATCAAACTTGTGAGTGAGTGTGTCTCCAAATGAAGTCGAACTACTCTTTATATAGCCTTCTCAAGGGGTCGAATTCCCTCCTTTCGGCTGACTTGAGGATCCCAGGGCTGATTTGTACTCTTGGAGATTCCAAGACTTTCTAGACTTGAAAATAATTCTTTATATAATTACAAATGTATTGGAATGGTCTTATAAACATGATGTTGACTTCTTTGACTCATGACAATAAATCCTAAGACCTAACAAACCCTAGAAGCATGAAAAACATGATTTTCCCTAGAAGGCCATTAGTAATGAGAATGAAACCCATGCTTTAATAATAATTATTTATCTTTCTTCTATTCTTGTTTCTTACATAGGATACATATTGAAATGAGTACACCAACAATGAAGACTGAAACTAGTTACATTTCTCCACGCTCCCTCTTAACTAGGGAGGTATTCATAATTGTACAACTAGTAAAAAATCATATCTCAAACTAAATAATTCACACAAGAAGAGTTGGATTGATAATCCATACTGTTACTATGATCAACATTGTCCCTAAGGCCTAACTAAACAAGATATACGTTAATCAAGAGTATTATGCTCGGAGACTTTATGTGTGATACTGCGCTACCTCTCTAAGATGCATATCCCATATGGATGCCCACAAGGTATGCTCTTTTTAGGAATATTATTATCTTGGATATCCATACTTGAGTCCTCAAAGAACATCTGTCCTCCTTGTCCACTCTTCTCCCGTCACATACTCAAAGAGTGTTGTTGTTTTTTGTAGCATCAGAAATTGATGCAAGTCTCAAATTTTGTGAGGAGGCTTAGACATCAATATTCTAAAGAACCCATAAACTGTTTGTGGAAATTTCACTTGGTTCATGTTTTATTAAAATAATTAATTATTTTAATGGAGACCCTAAGTATAAACTTAGGAAAATTAAATAATTAATGGTTATTAATAAAATAGAGTGAATATTCGAGAGAACGAAGATCAAGTCAAGTTTTGAACTTAGCCATTTATTAAACTTCTAGTCAGGGTTTTTGATTCTTCAATGAGAAGATTATAAAAGAAGGCTTGAGGGTCATTTGGAAAGTAAGTTGGGAAAGCATTCAGTAACCTGAAGGAAGTCGATTCTAAAGGAATAGAATCTGATTTCAGAGGGATATTTGCAAGGGAGGGGGAAGAAGAGGGAATCAACAGTGTCAAGGCACAAGGGAAGGAATAAGTAGAGAAGCAGAAAGGGATCACTTAGGATCAATGTAGAGGCCTCACGCATTAGTGACGTATGCTTATGATGAATCTGCGCAAAGAGGTATGCAGAGTGAAACAAGGAGGGAGAAGGAACCCCTCAGGTGTCAGAAATTATTCGGAGGACTAAAGAAGAATTATCTCAGGTGTATCTAAAGAATATTTCTCAGTTATTTCTACTAGAATCCTTGTAAATATTTGACTGTTGAAGATTAAAATATGAACCCTTATCTGTTGCAGTCATTTTCCCACATTGGGTTTTTCTGGGGAAAAATGTCAAAAAATAATTTTCTATGTGATTGATTTTTATGCTTGTATTTTTTACTGTTATGTTCTCTGCACATACTTGAGTGATAAATGCAGTAGTGTTTATTTCAAAATTTACGAGAAGAATTCTGTAAATAACTTATTGGAAGAATAAGTAGGAGAAATAAATATATCATTGTAGTAGTATTTCAGGATTGAAATTTTCATAAGTGTCGGTCCCTTTACTTTCTAGGATGTCATATTTATCTGAAATGGAAGTATTTATTATGCTAGGAAAAGTATCCAAACAGATATAATAATGTGTGCAAAAGGTTCTCCTTAAATTGCAGGTTAAACAATTATTTCTGGCTTTTTTTAACAGATTTTTGTGAGAGGATTGATTAAGTATTTTAATTTTTTATCATTGTATAGCATAAAATAAAATAAAATAAACTTCAAAAAATCACATTACTCAGCTATTTGTTGAACAATTCACCCCTCCTGGGCTACATCTGCTGGTCCAAGCCTCCCAAATGGCATGCCCCTCTTTTATGAATTTGCTCAAAATGAAAGTACAAGTGAAAATAAGCCTTAATAGAAAAATATCACTGTAAAATCAGCTTCATAAGATATGAAATAGCTAGAGAGGACTATTCATTTACATAAAACTGATAAAGGATGCCCAATACACCGCCTTCTCCATGATGTCCCTGATGGCTCCTTCATCTTTCCTGAATCTAAAACTGCTGAAGATTACCTCTTTTCAGCCTGAAATCTATGCAAAATTTCTCAGAATGTTGAAGAGACCCAAAATTGACTATTTTTGCACTCAATTTGGTTCAATAATGAGGGATTTATGGCAGAAACAAGAAAACTACCCAATGTCCCCCAAAAACTCCACTAAATGTAGAGTAACTACTAGTTAGCAATGCCAAATTGGGGATAACTCTGGATTTAATGGGCTGCTCTCCAAAATGGCAGAACCATTTGATGTGGAATTAAATTTAAATTGGGGCGGGGTCACATGTGACTGCCACCCTAACTGCCGCTTTAACCGCATACACAACGGTTGAAACACCGTTACATTAAATGTGCATGTTGGCCACATGCATGGTTTGTGAGAAAAATTTTAACCACTGGTTCTAAGCCCTCTGGTCATGGCTGCGGTTATATGGGGTCGAGCTAGCCCTAAGGGGATAGCCCCTTTAATTTTCTGCTAGTGTAAATTTCAAAGCACAAATAAAAATGGAAGTCGTATTATGTTAAGTAATTCCCCACAGGCGGGTCGGTCGGGCCATTGTGTTGACACACTGAAGACTTGGGTTTGATTCCTGTCACTATACAAAATAATTTTGATAAGTCTTCCATTTCCAAATTGGGGCCACATGGTGGCCTCCAGGCCTGCTACGTGGCAGCCCGTGATAGGCCACGAAAATTCAAAGTGAACCCTTCTTCGAATAATAGTCTGCCACTTGTCAACAAACAATTCGCTCGAATGGAATATTCTAGGGAATATTTAAAGGAATATTTTTGAAATATTCTTTTTACAATTTTTCCAAATTAACAAAGTCAAACTTGGTCAACTCATTTTTGGAGTTTACTGGACGATTTCAAACCTCAATAAATTCTGCATGCGACCTCAATTTTGAGAACCATTCATGGTGCCAGAATCGCAATGATAGACCTTTCTATTTGTTCAGATTGAAACCACTTCTGATTACTTTCATTTTTGAGCATTTTTTATAACTTGGACATGATCTCTTGATCGCACCTCCCCACTGGGAAGCTTTTGGACCCCAAAAACTCTCTGAACTACTGAAACTAATCTGTACTGTAAATGAGAGTACAACACCCTCTTCTCTTCAGCCTCCAAACACTTTCCTTGCATGGCTAGTGACTTTGAACCACAACTAGAAAGAAATTCACACTTCCCTTCCTCGATGCGCTTTTCCTCCTGTCAAGAACCGTCTTTATTGCACTCACTCATAAAATTTCTGGAAAGAAATTTGCAGAAGGAAATTGAACATTGCTGCCTTGATCAATGATCCAAGGTGGCCCAAACAAACAAGAGATTACAGCATAAAATACATGCATACAACCAAAATTTTCATATGTACAAAATGAGTACGTCTTACTGTGCTAAGAAGTCCATCCCCTTCTTACCAAGCCACTTCCATGGCGACTTTTGTTGTTGCAACTCTTCTTCATGTGAAACTTTTGTTTTCACATCAATAATGAAATCCTTGGTTCCACCTTCGCCAATCTTTCTGTCCTCTTGCTGCATGTGCTTGGGACGATTAGTTGGATGCATAGTCCAACAATGGGAGACAACATGTACCCTCTTTTGGCAATATGTGCAAGTCTTATGCACCTTCTTTGAAAGTTGTCTTTCCTTCATTTGCTTCTTGTATGCCTTCTTCCTCATCCAGCATCTCGAAACATCATGGTTAAATTGACCACAATAAGTAAAACAAATATTTCTTCCATTTAAGCATGCAAAATTATCATGCTTTGCAGAAACACAATCAAATTGTTCATGGGAATATTTATACCTCTTGTGCTGCTTTGCATGTTCATCCCTTTTGCCTTCATGAGGAGATGAACTAGTAGAGGCTCCAGCTTTGATTTACAGACTAACACCGTCGTTCTTGTCTTGAAAACTGTCTGAACTCGCATGGTTTCCATAAGCTACATGTCTACCATCTTCTTGCTGCAACAAAGGCTTAAAGTAATGGCAATCATCTTTGAAACAAATTTTACATATTTTCATATTAGAACTTGGAAGAAAGTTCTCTTTGAAGTAGCCTCACATGCTTTCATGGTTTTGGAGTCTTCGCCATTAAATTACACATAACCAACACCAAGATTCTTGGGTCGTTCCTCAACAAAAATAGGATCAACCATGCCTTGTGCATGCTTGCCTAAACCTTTGCCTTCATAGCCCATTTTATTCATTAACTTGGACCATATACCTCTTGTGTGCTTTTCAAAAGAACCAACACATCTTTCTAATGAGGAAACTGAAGACAAATTAGAATGGACTACCTCTTCCTCACGCATGTTCTTGGTCAATGCTTCTTGATATTGATGGAGATGCATCTCCATATCATGCAATCTTTGAAGAATTTCTTCCTTCTCTTTCTTCATGGCAAACAATTGTTCACGAAGTTCAGTGCTTTCTCTTTTATCCTTAAACAAAATCTGCACCATGTCCTTCAATATAATAAAGTCACGCTTCATATCTTCATCAAAGAATCTTGTGAAGGAGGAAACCTCACTTGTAGAAATTTTCATTATGATGTCAATGAACAAAAGGAACTTCAAAAAAGTTCTCAAAGCTTTCAAAACAAATGAAATTTTTTTTTTTTTTTAACCAAATGGCTGTAGAGATAGACTCTTATTCAAGTAGCCAAACAAGAAACAAACTCCAAGAGCTTCTTAACAAAAAATCGTCAAGAAGGTTTGTGTTTCAAGGGTGACCTTAAGGTACTTTGGAGTAAGGAAAAATCCTTTAGCCCTTTCTTCCTTTTTGTCCTCTCCAGGACTTTAGCTATCAATAGCTATCCCTTCACCTCTAGCAAACTCAAACAACAGTCAGTTTGCAAACAGAAAAATAGTCAATCTTTTACACTATTTTAACACCTTTCGTGTAATACACGCAATAGCTTTCTCTGTCAATCAAGCGACCAACCTCACTCTGCACAGCTTGAAAGAGTCGTTATGAAAACTATTAAACAAATCCCTTTTCACAAATGTTAAACAAACTTTGCACAAGAAAAACACAAAGAGAAACACTAGCTGTCCTAATGCTCAAAACTTGGCTCTGATACCAACCTGATTTGAAATGGAAGTATTTGTTACGCTAGGCAAAGTATCCAAGTAGATATAATAGTGTGTGCAAAAGGTTCTCCTTAAATTGCAGGTTAAACAATTAGTTCTGGCTTTGTTTAACAGATTTCTGTGAGAGGATTGATTAAGTATTTTAACTGTTTATCATTTTACAACATAAAAGAACAGAAAACAAACTTCAACAAATCACATTACTCAGCTATTTGTTGAGCAGTTCACCCCTCTTGGGCTACATCTGGTGGTCCAAGCCTCCCAAATGGCATGTCCCTCTTGTATTAATTTGCTCGAAATGAAAGTACAAGTGAAAATAAGCCTTAATAGGAAAAAATATCTATAAAATTAGCTTTAGAAGATATGAAATAGCCAGAGAGGACTATTCATTTACACAAAGCTGATAAAGGATGCCCAATACACTTCCTTCTCCATGATGTCCCTGATGGCTCCTCCATCTTCCCCAAAGATAAACTATTGAATATGACCTCTATTCGACCTGAAACCTGTGCCAAAATACTCAAAATGTCAAAGATACCCAAAATTGAATATTTTTACACTCAATTTGGTTCAATAATGAGGGAGTTAGGGCAGAAACAAGAAAACTGCCCAATGTCCCCCAGAAACACCACTAAATATGGAGTGACTGCTAGTTAGCAACGAAAATTGGGGATAAATTCAGATTTAATGGACCACACTCCAAAATGGTGGAACCGTTTGATGTGGTATTAAATTTAAAGTGGGGTGGGGTCACATGTGACTTCTGCCCTAACTACCGCATTAACTGCATACACAATGGTTGAAAGACAGTTACATTAAATGTGCATGATGGCCACATGCATGGTTTGCAGGAGAAATTTTAACCGTTGGTTCTAAGCCCTTTGGTCATGACTGAGGTTATATGTGGTTGGGCTAGCCCCTTTAATTTTCGGCTGGCGTAAATTTCAAAGCATAAATAAAAATGGAAGCTGTGATATGTTAAGTACTTCCCCATAGGTGGGTAGGTCAGGCCTTTGTGTTGACACGCTAAAGACCCGGGTTCGATTCCTGCCACTATACAAAATAATTTTGATAAATCTTCCATTTCCGACCTAGGGCCACGTGGTGGCCTCTGGGCCTGCCACATGGCAGCCCGTGATAGGCCACAAAAATTCAAAGTGAACCCTTCTTCGAATAATAGTCTGCCACTTGTCAACAAACAATTTTCTCTAATGGAATATTCTAGGGAACATTTCGAGGAATATTTCTGAAATATTATTTTTTTAATTTTTCCAAATTAACAAAGTCAAACTTGGTCAAATCATTTTTGGAGTTTACTAGACGATTTCAAACCTCAATAACTTCAGCATATGACCTCGGTTTTGAGAACCGTTTGCGACGCCAGAATCGCAGTGATGAGACCTTTATGATCATTTAGATTACAACCACTTCTGATAACTTTCATTTTTGAGCATTTTTTATAACTTGGACATGATCTCTTGATCACATATCCTCAACGAAGGCACAAATTCTTATCCAACCCTATGTCATTTTCTCTCATCACCCAAAGAGGAGAATGCACATGTGATGTCCAACATCAATCCCCTCTCAACCAAATAGGACATCCCTATTCTACTTCTAATCTTGAGAATATAACCTTGTTCCTATACAAGGAGAATCATTTACTCCCTCTCAAAACTAAAGGATATTCCAGACTTCCTTTATATTTGAGAAGTCATCATCACAAGCCTTATAGGTCGTCTTCATCAGAGTATCAAATACTAGTTCTCCATAGCTATCGGGCTCCCTCTTTCCTATGTATCACTTGTATTGAACTTGCTTTCTTTCGAGGTTATGGAGCCATCTTCTCTCTTCGATCTTGTGACAGGCTCTAGGCCAATATTTTTTCTTATCACTTTCTTCTTTGAAATGAAGGAATTACATTAAGCCTTCCAAAAATTCAAGTTGTTCATAACTTCTTTTTGAAAGTGATCTTCCTTTGACCTCTAGGTTATCTTTTTGCACAACTACCCTTTCAATCCCAAGATGGACTCGTCTCAAATTCATAATTTCTAGGTACCAGATATTGATATTTCCTCAATAATCTTCATTCATATAGTTGAACTATCCCCAACTGTCCTCATGTATTCCTACAAGATCCTTTTCGTGGTAGCCAAGAATAATATGTTAGTTAGATAACCAAAAAAAATGAAACAGACTTACCTCATCATGGTGACCTTCTCGTTCCATCAACTTCCTCATCGACCATCTCCACTTGAATTTTCCTTTTTGCATCAGAGTGCTCAAGGAGCGAACTTGATTACCAAGTTACAACTTTTCTTTTGGAGATTTTAATCTAATACATATTATAGAGAAATTCCTAATATTTTGTACATCCTTAAGTAATTTCTATTCTTTTCTAGCACCATAAATACTCAAGCATATATTTCTAACCAAATTTATTGTACAAGATTCTCATGTGATTAAATCTTATCCAAAGTTTTATTTACAACATACATTCATGTTCTTTCCTCCAATCATCTAGCTGTCCATATATTCCACAAAACGTTTGTATCTTGACCCATTGCAATCCTTCATCCCTTTTTACTAGAATTTTTACAAATTACATAGAACACATATTATTCCTATTATGATGCTCTTCCTAAGTACTTTCAAAATGATGGTCCTTCTTGGATCAGGATGATCCAATTCAGTAAGATGACAACCTCTAACATAATTCTAGATAAGATCTGGATGAACACTATTCAAAATGGTCTAACATTTTATCCTAGATGATCTCTACTAAGCAACTTAATAATCTAAATTTCAAACATGTTATCATCGTATGCTTTTACCCTATGATACTTATGCATAATATATCAAAAGAAAAATTAACATTCTCAGAGGACCTTGAATTTAGTGAACCTTCTCTAGTAGTAAATATCCTTCACTTCTTCCTTATTTTCCTTCTTCTCAGGTTCTCCCATGGCTTTAGCTACATGAGCTTCACTCCTATCCTTTATCTTATTATTTTTTTGATTTGGAGAACCCCTATTGTTATGTCCAAACTTGTGGCACTTGAAGCATTAGATCTTGGAAATATCTTTCTTCTTGGACTTGCCAAACTTTCCTTTCTTCATATACTTGACTTGGGCTAGAAAGGCTTGAGTTTTCTCATCAGATCTAGTGTCATCCTTGACTTTGATCCTTGAATATTATAGAATGCATTGTGCCTGCAACTCATCAAATGGAGTTGAATATTTCTTGGAGTAGATACATTTTGCGAAGTCACTCCATTCAAGTGGAAATTTATCTAGAACATATATGGTCACCTCTGAATCAGTGATTGGTTTCCCAAGTGCTTGAAAATGGTCTCTTAGTTGAGATAATCTCATGATGAAGGATGCCATATCCTCATCCTTTGATTTATTCATTCTATATAGCTTGTTCCACAAAGACATCTTTTGACATATTCCACTTACACACTATAAATTCACTAGCTTGGAAGTCTTCAAGTTTGCAACAAAAGGAACAAGAGAATGCTTGACTGATTCGATTATGATCTTTTGTGCCCTTAATTCCCTTTATTGTAATTTGCTATTTTTTAAGTCCTTTCTTTGCTAAGATTAGTAATTTTCCCAATGAAATATTCCATCACTTATTGTTATGTCAGTTTCAAGTTAATCTTCTTCTTCCATGCCAGATAGTTTGATGCCCCAATGAACTTATTTCTCTCCTTGCAAAAAGAACTTACACGACTGGAAGATTCAACCATTATGAAATAGTATGATACTTACTTGAATACGAAGGTTCCCCCTTTGATGATATCTCCAAACTTCTCGATATCTTTAAGATCCTTTTGAGGAGAATCCCTTGATGCTTCTTCCAAGTAGGTTTGCTTCTAGAGAGAGATCAACGCCCTTCTTGAAATATTGCTCTTAGATATTCCTTTGACGTGAGCTAGATGTACACTTGATATTTTCTTGAACGTGGAAACCCTAGATAAATAGGTATTCTACTTCAGGCCTTCTTGAGAGTTTCATTTTTCCTTACCCTTCATAATCAACTTCTTCTAGTGTCCTTCCAACTCCCTTCCTTTTTCACCTTAGCTCTAATACGATGTTAGAAAATGTAAAGTGGAAACTATTAATATTATTTTCTTTAACCATGATATTTTCTTGTGAATCTTAGTTATCTTATTTATGTTATTTAGTTAGATCTTTTCATCAAACAATATCAAGAAACAACAACAACAAAAGAGGACATAGATATAGGCTCGCAGTTAGGGAAAAACCCCTCCAATGGGACAAGTTGGAAACTCTTTTCTTCTTATAATATCCTTAAAATGAGATACAAATACCCAATCCCTAGACAAATACCTTATCCCAATACCAAGGCATCCCTTCCTCAAGTCATTTCTAGAATTTTCACAAAACTTCTACACATTGCAACTTCGATATGTGAGATACAATAATGCTACTCAACCTATAAATTTGACCCTACAATTTTAACCTTGTAGCCCTTGAATAAAACCTAACTCAGACTCTTTATAGGAGCTTCCAAGAGTAAGACAAATCTTCCTAAGGTCAGCAAGGCATAGACAAATTTTTCTTCCTCCAAGCTATAAGATGCTCCACTTCATCCTACTGCAACTTGGTCCTACAACTTCAACCTCTTCTTCCAACACAAAGAACCTAAATTTTCACATATGTGAGAGAGATATAGCCCAAAAACCAAGAAAAATCGTCCTTCTTCCTTCTTCCTGGCCTTTTCTCTCCTTTTCCAACTTCCCAACTATAAATCAAACTCTTTCTTGGGATATCAAACTTGTTAGTGACTGTGTATCCAAATGAAGTTGAAATTCTCTTTATATAGCCTTATCAAGTGGTGGGATTCCCTACCTTAGGTCGACTTGAGGATTCCAAGGCTGAATTTTACTCTTGGATATTCTAGGATGTTATAGACTTAAAAATAACTATTTTTATAATTACAAATTTCCTAGAAGGGTCCTATAAAGATGATGTTGACTCCTTTGACTCTTGAAAATAAATTCTAATACCTATCAAATACTAGAAGAACAAAGAACATGATTTTCCCTAGAAGACCATCAATAATGAGCATGAAACCCATTCTTTAATAATAATATATTTTCTTTCTTATTTTCTTGTTTGTTACATATGATACATTTTGAAATGAGTACAACAATTATGAAGACTGAAACTAGTTACATTTCTCAACACTCCATCTTAACTAAGGATGTATTCATAATTGTAGAACCACTACAACTTCATATCTCAAACTGAAGAGTTCTCACAAGAAGAGTCAGATTGATAAGCCATATTGCAAGCATCATCATCATGACCAGCACTGTCCCTGAGGCCTAAATAGAAAATCTCTACTTTAATCAAGAGCATTATGCTGGAAGGATTTATGTTTGATACCACAGTACCTCTCTAAGGCACATACCCCATCGAAATGTCCAAAATGTATGTCATTTTTGGGACTATTCTTATCTTGGATGTCCATAAATGAGTCCTCAAAGAATATCGTTCTGAGTTGACCAATTTTCTCCTATCACATCTTCAAAGTGTGTAGGTCCCTTTCCTTTCTTGGATGTAATATCCTCAAGGAAAAAACAAGAAATTATCCAATCTCCCATAATTTTCTCTTCATCACCTGAAGAGGAGAATGCACATGTGATGTCCAACATCACTCCCTCTCAACTAAAGAGGACATATTTTTTCTCCTCTAATCTTCAGAATAGAACCTTTCTCCTATACAAGGAGACTCCTTTACTCCCTCTCAAAACTAGAGGAGATTCCACCCTTCCTTTCTATTTTAGAAGTCATCATAACAGTCCTTATAGGTTGTCTTCATCAGAGTACCAACTACTATTTCTCCATAGATTCTAGGCTTCCTCTTCCTCTGTATCAATTGTATTGAAATTTCTTTCTTTTGGGGTATCATGGAGCCATCTTCTCTCTTTGATCTTGTGACAGGTTCCAGGCCAATCTTCCTGCTCATAACTTTCTTCTTTGACATGAAGGCATTACATTAAGCCTTCCAAAACTTCAACTTGATCATATATTCCTCTTGAAAGTGATCTTCCTTTGACCTCCAGGATATATTTTCGCACATCTCCCTTTCAATCCCAAGATGGACTCATCTCGACTTCATAGTTGCCATGTACCAGATATTGAGCTTTCCTCAGTACCCTTCATTCATATATTTGACCTTCCCACAACTATCATCATGTATTTCTGCAACATCCTTTTCTTAGTAGCCAAAAATAATATGATAGCGAGATAACCAAACCAAAATGAAAGAGACCTTCCTCATCATGGTGACCTTCTCATTCCATCAACATCCTTATTGACCATCTCCACTTGAAGTTTCCTCCCTACATAAAAGTGCCAAAGGATCAAACTTTATTACCAAGTTACGTATTTTATTTCATAGATGTTAATATAATACATATTCTAGAGAAATTCCTTACCTTTTATACATCCTTAAGTAAGTTATATTATTTTCCAAAATCTTAAATACTTAAGAATATCTTTCTAACCAAATTTATTCTACAAGTTTCTCATACATATGATTCTTATCCAATTTTTTTTTTACAAAATACATTCCTATGTTTTCCTCCAATTAACTAGCTATCCATATATTTCACAAAAAGTGTGTATCTTGACCCATTTCAATCCTTCATCCCTTTTTACCAGCATGTTTCCACATTACATAAAATACATATTATTCCTATCATCATTCTCCTCCTAAGTACTTTCAAAATGATGGTCCTTCTTGGATCATGATGATCCAATTCAATAATATGACAATGTCTAACATAATGCTAGATAATATCTAGATGGCCACTATGAAAAATTGTCTAAAATTCAATCCCTGGTGATCTCTATTAAGCAACTTAATCATGTAAATTTCAAACATGTTATCATTGTATGCATCTATCCTATGATTCTTATGCATAATATATCAAAAGAAATATAAACGTTCTTAGAGAAACTTGAAGTTAGTGAACCTTCTTTAGTAGTAAATATATTTAAATACTACCTTGTTTTCCTTCTTCTCAAGTTCTCCTATGGCTTCAGCTACATGAGCTTCACTCCTATCCTTTCTCTTATTGTTCATTTCAGATGATGAAAGGGAGTCTTGGTCACATTCTAGTTGATAATCACAGGAGAAACATGAAATAACAGTGTAAATAATGCTACAACTATCTAATGTAATACATCACCCAATAGCTGATATGATGGATGGTTTATGTTCTCAAAGGCAACCTTCATGTACCCATAATAATTTCAAAATTTGCTATGATATGGGTATGATCAGACAGTCATCTTCATCATTATTTTGAACCAAAGTATCATTTCAAATATCATCTGGAAAGTTTCCTCCATGTCAGGAAGCACATGACGATGTAAATAGCATGAAGACAACCTCAAACCATGGAGTTGAGTTGATTAAATGGGAATTCCAAGAAACAAGTCAAGTCTATCTTGATCCTACAGATATCTAAATGGTAAAAAATTTTGTCATGAAGCAACCATTCCTTTCCTGCATTTTAGTTATTCTTCAGGTATACCATGCTCCATGTAAAGAAGATTACGTTGTGAATTTTTATTAAACACCATTAATATGTTTGTTTGTGAATATGGTGAAAAATAGTGAAAGAACAAAGTTATTAGAGCAGTTGCTTAACTGGGTGCTCTGGGATTATTGTATCATTTAAAAGGGTAGTAATTTTAGTAGATTAGGGTAGTTAGGTGTGAAAATAAGCTCAGTACTTTGAGCATTTTCTCAGTTTTAGTTTAAGATTGCTTTCAATTTTCAGTTTCAGCATAGTTTAGATTTCAGCATTCAGATTTTCTAGGTGCAGTAGTATTTTTAGTTTGATGGTTTATAGTGGATAAGTTCAGTTGTAGATTTTAGTTTAGATTTAAAGTATGAAAATAATCTGGCTAGGAAAGCATGTGGTATATTTTTATCATTCAAAGTCAGATGGAATAATCAGCTAGTTTGTAGTCACTGATTTGCATGACATATTAAGACACAAGTTGTGGGATCATCCCAATGGATAAGGCACTGATTTATGAATCCGGAGATCTGAGATTCCTTACACCTCCTCCAGAGCTGCCATCCCCAGCTGGAGCCACTATTAGGGTCCTGTAATTTACAATATCACAAGGTGAATGATTATCTCTATTTAGTCAAATTATACTGAAAATAATATTCCATGACTCTCATTTATTTCCAGAAAAGGAAGGGAGATCCTGACTGTCAGAACTTCAAAGGAATCAATCTGCTTTTTCAATTCAGTCGACAGAGGAAATTATTTCTTATCAATTATAATGGTAAGAAAAATTCATTTCTGCCATCATTCATTTCATTTACCCTCTTTTACCCTTCATTTTCCCAAACTCTAAAGTCCCATGCTTCATTTCTTTGAAAACCCCTTTTCTAACTATGAAAATTCAATTTTTATAGTTAAAACGAAGCTCCGCCCACCCACTAATAGCCATATCATAGTTCCCGTTTAAAATTACCATATATTTCTTCATTCACAGTTCTTCCCATACCACGACAAACCTCACATATATATCATATGTCATATATATGATATAAACTGCAACAAACCTTTATCCCCATGACCCTTTACCTTTTCATCACATCGAAACTTCACACTTTTCTTACCTTTTTGCATTCCTGATTTCCGCTTCTAAATCCCAATTGCGATAACAAATGGGACCCATTTCCCTGTCCCGTCATCATCGCCATCATATATTATGACTTACCTCTTTTCCCCGATCCTCGATTTTGCGATTTGTGATAACTTAAAATCTTGCGATTGAGATATATCTCATTGAAAATTCCACTCGCAGCCTTGATCCCATTGACCTCTTTTTTGCCTTTTCACATCACACGTTCACAAACATTCCATTCATAACTCAATTGTCGAATCCTATAGACTGCGCGATATTGGTGGGACCCAATCGCATATCGCACTTCGCAAGTTCAGGAGGAAAAGCACTAAATAATATGTTATAAATGCCGAAATGTGATTTACAATATTGAGGTGGGCGTGATGTAGTTCAAATCTAGAATCTAAAATAATTGAAGTCTGGCTGTGGGACCCAATCGCATATCGTAGTTCGCAAGTTCAGGAGGATAAGCGCTAAATAATATGTTATAAACACTAAAATGCAATTTTCGATAATGAAGTGGATGCGATGTAGTTCAACGCTAAAGTCTAAAGGATTTCAAATATGGGTGTATGATTTTTTTACGATGTTTTATGAAGAAAAGGGCTTAGACACTATAATAGGAATCGGGTAGAATAAGACCCAAAAAAGAGCGAAAGGCAGAGTAAGATGAACGTCGTGGTAATAAGGAGATAGACACCATGGGTTGAGTCAGGAAAAGGGCATTTTTACAGAACTATTATGATATAAAAACAGAAATGGAAAAGGAAGTAAACACATCAATAGAACCACCGATCGATGAAAAGTTGCCAGCACTGCACCAGATTTAATTATCCAGCGTCGGTTTTCAGAAAATTAGGGCCAAATATGAGAGCCATTGATCATTTCATATTCATGATCTCATGAGCCACCTTCAAGCCTACGTTTTTAATTCATGAAGATTTTCCTAAGTTTTTAGAATCATAAAGAGTTGTCGAAGTTAATTCCACATTTGATGTTTTGTCAGATATTTTTTGTTTGGGCCCCACATGGCCACATTTGTCTAATTTTAGTTTGGTTGTAATTAATGAAAAATTTTCCAAAGTAGATAGGGAAACCAACATAGTTTGCAGTTAAATACTGCATGTATTTTCATTATCAAGGGTTGGACCTTGTTAGTCTTTGCATTGTAAGAACTATTGGAGCATTGTAATTTTTGGAAGCTGGAGCATCAATAGCAAGAAACCATTTGCAGGATACTTGCGTTGTGTCTGTCTGGTGATGTGATTCTCTTATCTATGTTGAATTTTTCCATTTTTTTTCCTCACTGCGTATCACTTTAAGCCGATTGTAAAACAAAAATTTTAGATTAAGACTTGTAGTTGGAGCACCTTAATTATTTCTGTGATTACAAATTCAATGTTTTCTTCAAGAAGTCTAGTTAAGAAATTCTTAATTTCTTTCTAAACACTACTGGAAATTCACTGCTTCTTTCACCTCACAATCTCTGCTGCTTTAATATCCATCACACACAGTTAGCTTTCCCTATGATGTGTTTAAAATTTTGATGCAACAAAACCAGCCCATGTTTGACTCCATAGCCCAATGGATTAGCTTATGTAGACCTACTCGTCTAACCAACAAAAATCAATGAAAATAACCAATTCTCACCATCACTGTAACTAGCCTAATATGAGCATTCATAATATTAAGGAAAAATTAAATCATAAGTAGAGGAATCCCTCTCCGAGTCTAGGAAGAATAGGTCCTAGATTCCAAAGTGGTTTTATGTTGTCCTCTATCATTTATTCTTGCTAATCTTGTAAATTATAGGGCCACAATAGACCGATCCTAGTTACACTTTCCAACGCTCCTTAACGACGGAGGTATTCATAATGGTACATGGTCCCTATCAATCTGAAGAATATCATAACAAGAACATGATTGGTAATCATTTTTTATAGCATCATATTAACCCAACATTGTTAAATAGCAAGGCCTTGACTAAAATCTCCTTCTCTCCACAAGATCTTGAGCCACAATGTTGGTGAGACCAATGACTATAAACACCATTGTCATTGTCTCCAATGTAAATAAAATAGAGGAAATTTCAGCCTAAAAGTACCCATGAAATTTTCATGTAATTTCCATGTCATAATATGTAAACCAATCAAAATCCTTTAAAAGGAGGTGCATGTTAATATTTTAGAAGGAAAATACAATAAAATAAACTGCTTTTTTTGAATTGTATTTTTGGCTTATCTCCCTATAGGTTTAGTCAAATTTCAAGTGTAAACACTTTTTGAATACGAAATTGTAGGTTTTAACCCTGAACAGAAATTATCTACACATGAATCTTATAACAAAAAATAAACAATAGCGAAAGCATAAAACATAAAACAGATAAACACAGAGATTTTCCCCTGGATCCCAAATTGGGACGACCAGCTTGATTTTTCATTATATTCCTTTAAGTGTTACAAAACATATATATACATGCCGAAGCATACATAAACTCCAATCCATTAACCCTGGATTAGAACATAACCATAGTTCCCTTGACCAGATCTACAAAATACCAGGGGTCGAAAACCATCATACCCCAAAACCATGTGCAAACTCATGCACAAAACATGGGTGGGTCCGCATATGAGTGGGACCACATACCAAAAAAAAATTCGCTGGCGTGCTACCCCGAACCCCGACAGGGGTGGCTGCCGCCCCCCCTGTGACCCCCCTACTGCACCTGGTGCAACGTACATCACGTGGGTCTAGTCGTGGAAAGAATATAACGCATACCCAACATTCTCCCACTTGTTGTTTTCTTTCCATAGGGGGCCATAGGAGAGCTTAGTCATTGGGCCAATTCCTCAACACCCATTGTTTCTCTACACCAAGAGAACTTCTGAGTGCTCACAGACTTCGTTAATGCATCTGCAAAATTCTTCAAAGTGTCCACCTTTATCAGCAACACCCTTTTAGCCTCAACCATATCTCTAACAAAGTGATATTGAACATCACTGTGCTTTGTCTTTGAATGATAAGCAGGGTTCTTAGCCAAGAAAATTGCACTTTGAATGTCATAGTCTATCCTTATAGCTTGTTGTACCAACCCCATACTTGAACACAATATCTGCAACCAAATTGCTTCCTTGCTTGCATGAGTGGCTGCTATGTATTTTGCCTTTGTAGTTGAAAGTACCACTACAGACTGTCTTTTACTCATCCAGCTGACTGCACCTCCAAATAGGCTAAACACATACCCACTTGTAGATATTATTTGGTCCAGATCTCCAGCCTAGTCTGCATCAAAAAAACCACGAATGTCCAACATTTTTTCCAATCCTGGTCTTCCCTGGTAGCACAAGCCATAATCACTAGTGCCACGTAAATATCTGAAAACCCGCTTCACTGCTATCCAATGCTCCTTCCCTGGGTTTGACATAAACCTGCTCAATACTCTCACTGCATGTGCAATTTCTGGTCTAGTACAGACCATTTCATACATCAAGCTACCCACTGCACTTTCATATGGAACACGGGACATATCCTCCTCTTCTTCTTGTGTCTTGGGACACTGTTCAGCAGACAGCTTTGCACCTACAGTAATAGGAACACTCACTGGTGTACTATCTTGCATATTGAACCTCTGCAATATAGTCTCGACATACTTCCTCTGGTTTAACTATAGCTTCCTCTTTGCCCAATCTCTCTTAATTTCCATGCCCAGAATATAGTTTGCAACACCAAGATCCTTCACGTCGAATTTGGAGAACAGTTGGGTCTTCAAATCTTGGATAATTTCTTTTTCATTTCCAAACAACAACATATCATCCACATACAAGACCAAATAAATAACACGGTCACCAATTAATTTAAAATAAACACAATAATCCTTCTTGCTTCTGGTGAAGCCAAGTCCCCATATATAGGCATCAAATTTCTGATACCACATACTTGGTGACTGTTTTAACCCATACAGAGACTTCTTCAACCTGCATACTAGTTCTTTCTTACCCTTCACCATAAAGCCTTCAGGCTGCTTCATGTAGATCTCCTCTTCTAGATCCACATGAAGAAATGCAGTCTTCACATCCATCTATTCTATCTCAAAATCAAATGCAGCAGCAACAGATAAAAGCAATCTAATAGAAGTAAGCTTGGCAACAGGAGAAAAAATATCACCAAAATCAATTCCCGGCACCTGGGAATAATCTTTTGCTACCAACCGAGCTTTGTATTTCTCCACCTTGTCTTCTACATTCATCTTCTTTTTAAACACCCATTTTCTCCCGATGGGCCTCCTTCCAGCCGGCAACTCCACCATATCCCATGCCTCATTTTTGTGCAAGGATGCCATTTCATCAACCATGGCCTCCTTCCAGAGTTTTCCATCCTCTGAATCTACTGCCTCCCTGACAGTTTTGGGATCATCATCACTTATAGTTAAGGCAAAACCTGAACAAAAAGAAGATGGACTATACCTTTCTGGTTGCCTTCTTTTCTGAACTGATCTTCTCAAAGCTGGGGTTTGTGGCTCTTCCTCTTCTAAATATTCTTCTGTTGTAGAGTTTGATTCATCCTCCTTTAGCTCAAACTCTATCTTCTCAGGTTCCTTTGGTAGGACTTCATGTGTAACAACATATTTCACCTCTCTAAACACCACATCTCAGTTGTGCACAACCTTCCTTGTTTTTGGGTTCCAAAGCTTGTAACCTTTTAAACCATCCTTATACCCAATAAAGATGCACCTTTCAGATTTATTATCCAACTTGGTCCTTTTCTCCTTTGGAACATGTACATATGCATCACATCCAAATACCATTAGATGTGAAAGAAAGGGTTTCTTACCAATCCATACCTCATGTGGAGTCTTATCCTCCAACACTGATGAAGGTGATCTATTAACTAAGTAACATGCAGTCTCCACTGCCTCTGCCCAGAATTCTTGTCCTAACCCGGTACCACTGAGCATGCTTCTTGCCTTTTCCATCAGTGTTCTATTCATTCTTTCTACAACTCCATTTTTCTGAGGTGTGTATGGAGTAGTCTTCTACCATGCTATACCACACTTGTTACAGAATTCTTCAAATTCCTTCTTGCAGAACTCCCCACCATTATCTATCCTCAGCGCCTTTATCTTCTTCTCTGTCTGGTTTTCCACCAGAGCCTTAAATTCTTTAAATTTGTCAAAGACTTCATATTTCTTCCTCAAGAAATATATCCATGTATTCCTTGAGAACTCATCTATGAATGAAACATAGTACACAGACTTTCCCAGTGATGGAACTGACACAGGTCCAAACACATCATTGTGCACAAGTTCTAATATCTTGTTCGCCCTCTTAGCACCAGAAGGAAAACTCACCCGATTGTGCTTCCCATATACACAATGTTCAGAGAAATAAAAATCCAGAGAGCAATTAGACATACCTTCTACAATACCATTTCTATGTAGTATTCAAATGCCCTTCTCTCCAATATGTCCAAGCCTTTGATGCCATAGCATGGTATTTTCTCCAGAGACAACTAGGCTTTCCACTCCTCTTTCAGGAACCACAGAACTATTACACCCATCAATAATAGTGTTACCTTGTAGCTTGTACAGAGTTCCAATCCGAACTCCCCGCATTAATACCAGTGCTCCCCGAACCATCTTGCAGACATCTTTCTCGAACACTGTTTTTACACCTGCATCATCCATCTTTCTTACAAAAATCAGATTTCTGGCCAGTGCAGGAATATGCAGAACACCAGGAAGTGTTCTAATCCTTCCATCTTGCAGCTTCAGCTTGAACTTTCCATTTCCAACGATTCTGGCCTTCCTATCATCCCCTAGGAAGACATCACCACCATCATATCTCTCATACTCGCAGAACCACTCCCTATGGGGAGTGAAGTGAAAGGATGCACCTGAGTCAATCAACCATGACTCATGATCTACATGTGTACTTGAGGAAGAAGCCAAATACACATCCCCACCTTCATTCGAGGTGGTTTTTGCCTCTATAGAAGGAGCATCATCAGATCCCTTTCCTTTCTCAGGAGCTTTAGATCTGCACTCCTTTTTGTAGTGCCCTTCCTTTCCGCATTTCTAGCACACCTTTACAAACTTTCCAGGAGATTTAGATCTCCCTCTAGATTTAGGTCTCCCACTTGAAACCTTATTCTTATTTCTGTTTTGGGACCTTCCTCATACAGATAAGGCATCTCCATTTTGACCCTCCATATTTCTCCGTCTCATTTCCTCCGACAGCAAGGCTGAGACAATGTCATCAAAATTAAAGGTAGTTAGTTGTATTGCTACCTATTGCAATAACCAAACTATCCCACGAGTCTGGTAGAGAACACAAAAAACTGATGCACTTATCTTCATCTGAGATTTTAATATCAACAGATGACAGCTGACTTACCATAGTATTGAAGGCATTCAGATGCTCTTTCATTGAGTCTCCATCCTTCATCCTCAGGTTATACATCTTTTTTCACAGGAACAACTTATTCACCAGAGACTTAGATTGGTACAAAGTCCCAACTTTTTCCCACAAATTCTTCGCCGTAGCTTCCCTAGATATATTCAACAATACTGAATCTGAGACACACAACCATATTGTGCTCTTAGCCTTTCGATCCAGTTTCTTCCAGTCTTCATCTGACATTTCCGTTGGTTTAGTACCTGGATATACCATGATCCACTGATCTTTATCCACCAGTAGATCCTCCATCTTGAGCTTCCACAACTCAAAACTCTAACCATTAAATTTCTCGAACTCTATCTTTCCGCCGCTTGCCATCTTCTTTCATAGCAAGAATCAATCCCGCAGATCTCCCACTGAATAGGGTCTACCTCAGGCCCAAGCAAAAAACCCTCAGCAGCAAAGGCATCCCCTTGAAGCTGAAACAGCTCCGATACCAAATGTAGGTTTTAACCTTGAATAGAAATTATCTACACACGAATCTTATAACAGAAAATAAACAATAGCGAGAGCATAAAACATAAAATAGATAAACACAGAGATTTTCCCCTAGATCCCAAATTGGGACGACCAGCTTGATTTTTAATTATATTCCTTTTAGTGTTACAACACATATATATACATGCCGAAGCATACATAAACCCCAATCCATTAACCTTGGATTAGAACATAATTGTAGTTCCCTTGACTAGATCTACAAAACACCGGGGGTCAAAAACCATCGTACCCCAAAACCATGTGCAAACTCATGCACAAAACATGGGTGGGTCCACATATGAGTGGGACCGCATACCAAAAAAATTTTCGCCAGGGCGTAGCCTCGGACCCCGACAAGGGGGGCTGCTGCCCCCCCTGTGACCCCCCTGCTATGCCTGGTGCAACGTACATCGCATTGGGCTAGTCGTGGAAAGAATATAACAAATACCCAACAGAAATTAAATTACACATCCAATAAGTACCCATTATGCATACTTTTTTAAGACCCACATCGATACAAATTTCAGATACATTTAAAAAGTGTGTTGAATATGTTTTTTAATGTATCTGCAATTTTTATCAATGTGGGTCTTCTCAAAAGTATGCATAATGGGTACTCATTGGATGTGGAATTTCATTCCGCATTCAAGGAGTGTCTACACTTGAAATTTGAGTAAACATATAGGGAGATAGGCCTAAAATAAAATTAAAAAAAGTAGTTTTCTTATTTTCCCTCCAAAATTCATGACTATTATTTTAACTATTATTTTATTATTTTTCCTTAGGAGGCCACTTTTAGGCTGAAATTTCCTCTAATTCTCCACTCGATTGTTCATCGAGTATGACCTCATAGGAATATTCTTAATTCTCAAATAATATCCACCTTTCACGACTAGTGTTTTCATGGATGCCTTAATACATCTCAACAGAGAATCAAATGCCAGAAAATTATCTAATCCCACATTCTGTATTCAAGAATGATGTATATAACTCTCCTTCTTAACAAGGGAGGACATATTCCAAAGGGGGATAAGAATGTACCTAAGAATTATTTTTGGATTAGGATTTTCTTCCAAATTAGAAACTTATTACCAAGCTCCCTCTTAATTAGGGACCTGTAGCAACAATGATGAAGGACTCCTTATGTTTATGTCATTAATTGAGGAGTCCTCAATTTTTGGATCTCTTCATCAGGCATAGGTCATCCATCACTTTCATCCAAGAGACATGTCTATTATCAGAAAGTGATCCATTAATCTTCTCATCTGGTCTAGCTTCATGTTATGCTACTTTAATTTGAAGTATATATCTTCCAAGGATCTTTCATCCTAAATTTTGATCTAAAAATGGTGTGGATAACTTGTATGGAGTTCAATAACCTACCACTTAGCTTTAATTAAAATGATCTAGCTTGAACTTGAAGTTTTGTGGAATTTTCGCTTGAAAGTGGTGTATGTTTTTTTTTACTATTTACGTAAGTTTATTTTTTCTTGCTGTAATTTAACATGTATAATAGAAACATAATTCAACAATAAAACCATTAAAAACAACAACAATATAATATAGGACTTCACTCGAAATCTCGTGGGCTACGTCTCCTTTGAGTCTTGTCAACTAAACTCGACTCTTTGGGATTAAATGAATTGTTATTTTACAAGTTTCATGCTTAAAAAAAATGAATAAAAAATTGATTCAAAGGTCTGATAATACCATTTAACATCGCTCTAATGGCTGTCCAAATTATGTAAACAACTTTAGGCTACTATTAACACATTTCCTTCTATCGGTGCACTAAGCTTCTCTGAGCTTCTAAATGGCACAAAATTGCCTAGAATTCTTTTTAAATCATTGAAACCACTATTTATGTATCCAAAAAACATCAGAAACCAAATTTAAACTGACAAATTGCTTAAATCAAGGACAACATCCCCAAAATAGGTTATCGTCCACGGTTTTCCCAGGGCTGCCCAAAAATTCCCATCAACTTCTCAAGATTAATAAGTTATAAAAATATTATGAAACCACTTCCATTCATTCCAAAATGTCTGAAATATCCAAGTTTGACTATTTTTTCATCAGAAACAGCCTCTAGCTGCTCTGGTTTCGCCTCCATACACTGTCGGCACCCCGTGGCACTAGGGTCAAAGAAAACCTTTCTGTTGAGTTTTTTACCTCTAGAAGTTATAAAAAATTTCTGGAACCTATGTCATTAGATTTAGAATCAAATTTTCAGTCAATAATGACCACTGGTTTGCTGCAAATGGTCTCTAGCTCCCCTAGCTAGGCCCTACACTCCTACTGGAAAAAGCAGGAAAAAATGGCCTCTGGAACTTAAATGAATCTTTTAGGCTTTCTAATTCTCTCTACAGGCTCTAAAAACCATTTAATAAGATTCAAAACATCTAAATTATCCAATTTAGCCTATTTTAACTTTGGAAAAGGACTCTAACTCCCCTGGTTAGGCCTCAAACTGAATTTGTCTCATGGTGGCCCTGATGGCTCCTTCATCTTCCCTGAAGCCAAAGCTTCTGAATATCACCTCCATTCGATATGACACCTATCCCAAAGTGTTTCAGAGGTTCAAGAGACCCAAATTTTACCAAAATTTCATCCAATTTGGTTCTCTATTGAGAGATTTATGACCAAAACAACTTTGCCCCAAAAGCTCTCTTGGACTACTGAAACTAATCTGTACAGCAAATGAGAGTACTGCACCATCCTCTCTTTAGCCTCCAAACACTTGCTTTACATGGCTAATGACTTTGAATCACAATTAGAAAGTAATTCACACTTCCCTTCCTCGATGCTTATCCTCCTGTCAAGAGTTGTCTTTCTTCACTTACTCAGAAATTTCTGGCTAGAAATTTGCAGAAGGTAGCTGAACATCGTTGTCTTGATCAATGATCCAAGGTGGCTCAAACATAAATCATGCAACATATGACATCAAAAACAAGTCATCATAAAAATTTCTATACAATTGACAAAAAATAAATGTAAAAAGTGTGCAACACAATCGACACAAGTCGACAAACAACATGATACATATTTACAAACACATGTGCATGTATCAATGTACAATGAACCTATTTACAGTTCGCTATATACACATAAAACTTCCATGCACATGTACACATTCAAATATTCCTTTCATGTACCAAAAATTACATAATCCCAAAAACATGTGGGTGACTATTGGTATTGCTTAAATCTACCTCAGGCTGAAAGAAGGAAGAGTTCAGGGTAACATCAAACCACGCTCAGTCTGGTAGCTAGCCCTACCAGAACAGGAGAGGGCTCTCTCCGGGTCAATCTCAGCAAAGTAATCAATAAGGATTGAGATGAATTGAAATAAAATCTAATTTTAGGCTAGGTATATAAGTAAAGGATTTTGATTGTAATTTGGGATTTTTTGTTGGAAACAAAGGGAAAGGCAGTTTTGGATCCGGGGATTAGGCCTAGTTTTTGCAGAGTTCTGATTGGGGAAAGGAAGGAAATTGTTTTGATGCTTTAGATTGAATGAATGGATGTTTCAGACCAGTGAGGAGCTGAAAAGGGAAAGAGGGTTTCAAGAATCCTCTTCAAACATATGAAAACATGGAAAATTAAACAAAACTGAAGGTAGAGCAAAGCAAGCTAATGAATTCCACCTTTATAAGTCATTTGTTTAATTTAAGAAGAAAAGAGAAGGAAAATGGTGCACATAAACATCAGTGAACTTACAATTACATAGAGAAAAACACCATCAAAACACAGAGCCACAAGGATCCCAAAGAGTGCTACAAAACCCTGGTCTATTCCTTTGCCAAAATTGCAGAGATGAAATGTACAATGAAGTGCCAAGCAATCCCAAGTGTCCAACCCTGAAAATGACTGAGAAAATACATCATATAGGCAAGAATAACTCCTCCCCATGCCTCTAGGGGTCGAGCTCATCATTCTAGGAGCTGTTTCAACCATATCTAAACTAGGAACTAAAAAATAGGCAATGAAACAACTTGCCTCTATATGCTAGGAAACTGATTCATTCACTTACATTTCACCTTTTGGTGAATGAATCTTCTAGAATGAGTAAAAATGTGCCAAAATTACATCATGGTCATGAAATTACATCAAGTTACATCAATATTTACATGAAAAAGTGAAACTAGCCAAAACTAGGCGAAATTCTGAGCTGCTGAGTGAAAAATAGGCCAAATTTCTCTATGCGTCGCGCCTGAAATCGCTATGCGTAACACAAGTTTGGAGCTGATTGTGAGGCCGTTCCCAAAGTCAAAATTGAGTGCAGGATAGCTTGTTGGAAATCCCTACCTGTCTACTTTCCAACCCAAGTGGAATTTCTAGATTTGGTTGCCATTTTCCCCTCCAAAAGTTCAATCTCCCAACACTGCTTCCTGTCTGTGCAAAAAGTGGCAGAAAGGCCATTTTTAGGGTGTTTTTGACCCTTTAGGCAACCCAGAACTTTATGAAATCCTTAGGTAATCCATGAGAATGCATAAATTTTGATAAAAAATCTAGAAATTCAAATTTTTCCCCCTAAAGAGCTACAAATTATAAGCGCGCGCCAAGTGGTGCTACGTGTCGGGCAGGAAAATCTGTTTTGTGACCAAAAAATTCAAAATTGACAAACTTTTTCCCAAATTTCTTGAAATTTGGGCTGAAGGTCCCTCATCAAGCACTATGCTAGGCCAAATAAGATTCGGCCAAAATTTGGAGTCTATCATGACTTTTGCGATGCTTTAGTGCCCTCCTGGTGCATGCAGTTCAGTGCTGGAATCACTCTCTCGGTCATGAGAAGTATCTGTCTCCATGAGAATTTGCAAGGTATGTGTTGTCTTGTATGAGAATTTGGTGTTTTTGATTGGAACACCAAATATGTGTCACATGGGAGGGAATATGGAGGAATGGGGTAATGAAAGTGATGGGCTACAATCAAGTGAAATTGTGAGTTTGAAAACTGTGTGTTGGGACAACCACTTAACTTTTTGGGATAACTTAGGATTTGAGGGAAATTCACACATGATATGGGGACAATGGGAATAGGATAGGGATAATTGACTTTAGGGATGTAAGGTGAAATGGGAAAAGGGGACTGTGGTGAGCAAATGAACAATGAGGAGGGGAAAAACAAAGTGAGGGAAGTGGACATATTTGACACCTAAAACCAATATTAAAACCCTAGGAGCAACAAGAGAATAGGGTTTGGTTTTTTTTTTGTGTTCAATTCCTCACAAACAACACCAAATACATATTCATGGCAATGGAATGATTGCATGGACCTACTTGGATAAATATTGACCGATTTAGTTTGACGAGTTGGAAAAAATAGCAAAAAATTTGCTTTCTTCCATGTGCGTCGTGCGCCTAACCCAACTCGCCACGCACCTACAATGCTCCATGCTAGTGTAATTTTTACACTGTGGAGGCCGGCCCAATGCACCGCGCATGCCCAGTGCGTCGCGCCGGCTGCCCAATGCACCGCGCACCCAACTTTGCCCAGTTTTACCTCCAAGCTTCTTCCTTCACTCCTCACACCTCTTCTTTTGGCTCATTGCTATCTTTGGCATGAAAATGAAACTTTGAAAAATGAAAATATCTTTTATGCCAAAGGTTTCAATTTTTTTTTTTTGAAAACCCACTTTGTAATGTTTGTAAAACTTGACATATCACTCTAAACTTTGTTTTGTCTCCTTTGTGCTTTTGACTGAATGATGAGATTTCACACACTAAACTACCATAAATTATGAGAAAAACTCTTCCGTTGCAATGGAAAAAACTCTTAACTTACTTGCACACCACATATTTGAGCACATTTGGAAAATTTGAAGAAGTTTATGGTGAAATTGGGCTTTCTGCTCTATGCGCCGCGCCACAAACCCAATGCGTAGCGCCCTTTTGCAGGAGGATTTTGGAGGCCTTCACGGTGTCCAAATTGGGCACGGGATAGCGTTTTGGAAACATTATTGAGTCTAATTTCCAACCCAACTGGAATTTTTAAATTTGGAGTTCATTTACCCTGTCAAAAATCATATCTCCCAAGATTGGTCAAAATGTGCAAAATGAGGTTGCCGCAAGGCAGAGTGCTGTTGCAGTCAACTTTTGAAGGTCTTCCTCAACTCCAAATTGAGCTCATGATAGCTAATTGGAAATCTCTTTGTGTATAGTTATAATTTGACTCATCAAGTAAGTCATTTGGCCAACCAAGCTAGGATAAATCTTTATTTTCCCAAGGTCACTTCAGAGGTGCATCAATTCTCCTGAGACAACTGTATTGTTGACATTTCTCTAAAACCATGACACCTGTGTAAAAAGTGAAGGAGGTTTTGCTTCCTTGGCCTATTTTGGACAAAAAATACTCTCAGGTTTCCCAAATTCATCTTTTATTTCTCGAGAACATCATTGGAGTAAAACCTATCCTGATGTGTGGAACAAGGGATTTGTCAAAATGAAGCGAAATGAAGGGGAAAAGGAGCTTCTAAATTCTTGAGAAAATTTTGGGAAGTAGGGAGGGATTTTAGGAAGTAGGGAAAAGTGGAATTTCATATATTGAGTGAGGGGAAGGGGTCCAAAAGGGGAAAACACGGGCCTAGCCTAGAAAATTGCCAAGTTGTAGCAAGAAACTAGGGTTTGTGCGAAAATGAGGAATTTGGGGGATCTCAGTGATGGGAAGTGTTTAATAAGGTACATTAAGGATAGGGGAAGGTGTATAAACATCAGGATACAAGTTTTGCTGATGATTTTACCATCCAAGAGAAATTACCTCCAAAACCCTAGGAGAGGGAAATGAACCTTACCTAGGCAGAACTGAAGCATGAACAAGGTGTAAAATGACCCAGTGGAACTTGACATGATGATGAAAACCCTCTGAATGATGGTACACTCAGCTGAATGGTGACATGGACCAAAATTTGGACAACTTTGAAAGGAGTGAAAACAAACCTTAGACCTAATACCTAGTGACCAAATTTTGCTTGAAGACTCACTGAAATGAAAAAATTTGACCTTGACACCTTAAAATCACTTTGTAAGAGCATGTTTGATCACTGGAGGAAGGCTGCAAAGACTGACACTAGCATTGGCTCCAATGGGGATGGTAGCTCCTTGGAGGTGCCAAGAACTACAGATCTTTGGAAAGCAGACAGTGCCTTCATCCATTGAGCAATGGAATCCATAACTTCGAAAAATCAACACAAGACTCTTGACTCATTTATTGACTGAAAATTTGACTCAAAATAACTCAATTTTGAAACTAAAATGACTAAAAAACCTAACTCGAAAAACTCAAACCAAAGCTAAAATCAATCTTCAGAATTATAGCCTTCACTTCGGGCCCCAAACTGAAGAAAAGATCATAGCACACTCTTGCAATGAAACTTAAACAAATACTGGAAACTGAAATGTTGCCTTTGATAGCTTATTTATTTACAAATTCACCCTACTTTACTGCAGAGCCAATAGATCAAGTAACGTTGTAATGCCAGATCAACCAATCAAGTAACTGTGACCAGGATGCTGCTTGAAAGTGTTTCAACCAGGACCCAAATGTAAATGCTGACAGCCATACATGCGCATAACGAGTCTGGTTATGTAAAAGAAAATTTGATCTATCATTCAAATTGAAAAAAAATTCCATGTACATTGCAATAGGATTGCAGAAACCAGACTTTGTTTGCTGCACCATCTCCATAATACATGTTTCCAGCTGCAAACTGTCAATGCAAACATCCACAGGCAGCTCTATTGTTTCTTGTTTTGAAGGAGGGAGAGTTTCCAAAAACTTTCTGGGATCTTGGAATTCATATGATTCGATCTGATCATTCAAATACTGAATCTCCTTCTCAAATTTTTCAACAACTAACTCAAAGAAACGAGTTTTAGCTTTAGGAGGAAACTTTGAAGATCTCATAAATTGAAGCACGACAATGAGAAATACTTCATCAATTTCAATATCCACTAACTGATCTCTAACTTCTTTTAAAACTTCACAAAGAGTAGGGTCTACCACATACCCTACCATTTTATTTTAGTGCATGAATGGATCAGTGAGTACTGGAATCTCTGGATTGAGTTGGAGTCACCAGGTGAATGTTTCAGCCTTCATATGTGTCTGACTGTTGTCCACCATCAGCAATCAGCTCTGCAACTTGAATGATCTTTCTCGGAGAAGATCTGTCACTTCTTCCCCATTTTAATGTACTGGGGAAATTTACAAGTCAGGTGTTACGTTTATAAAACTAGACCAAAGATTGACTGAAGCAGTGTTTATCTACTTATGCACTCACAGAGCAATGTGCAGTTCGAAGGCTACCTGGCTAACTTCAGGCTCCGTCTATAGTTTATAAAATGAATAACACTAACAAGCAAACAATTTTTTGGTCCCCAGTATGGTCACCACTATGTTATTTCCTAAACCTACCTCAGGCTGAAAGAAGGTAGAGTTCAGGGTAACATCAAACCATGCTCAGTCTGGTAGCTAGCCCTACCAGAACAGAGAGGGCTCTCTCCAGGTCAATCTCAGCAAAGTAATCAATAGGGCTTGAGATGACTTGAAATAAAAGATAATTTTAGGCTAGGTATATAAGTAAAGGAGTTTGATTGTGCTTTGGGGTTTTTTGTTGGAAACAAAGGGAAGAGCAGTTTTGGATCCAGGGATTAGGCCTAGTTTTTGCAGAGTTCTGATTGGGGCAAGGAAGGAAATTGTTTTGATGCTTTATGTTACACCAGTTTTTGGTCATCTAACCCATTATCGTTAGATGAACCCAAGTAAACCATGTAAGACCAATTCTACCCCAAGTAAAATTGCTTTCACCACATTTGTTTGCATTTCTTGGTCATATTTAACCCAAAACAAGGTAATCAATTAAATAAATCATTATTTATTTAATTATTTCCTAAGAATAAGTTATTTAAATCACTATTTAAATACCATTACTA